>JBBBDQ010000856.1:3020000-3620000 GCA_037127315.1 Ascarosepion bandense
CAGCATGTAGTATTCCTAAGTGGTCACCAATCTAGTTACAAGATTCAACATTGCTTAACTTCAGTGATTGTATGGGAACCAATGTTTCAGTATGATCTGGTCATAAGCCTATGCTGTATTTATTTGATGTGTAACTTCAAGCACACATGCATACACATGTATATAATTTGAAAAAAACAAAAAGAAAAGAAAAAAGATTCTATCAGAAAAATTCTACTTTTCTTATTGTATAAATACTTATTAATGCTCCCATCCACAACATTAAAATAAAAGAAAAGTACTTACCATTTGGTGCATGAATTTTCAATGAGTGTAACTTAACTGCTTGAGAAAAAGATATAAATATAATAAGCTGAAAAAAAAAAAAAAAAAAAAAAAAAAAAAAATTGATGAGTGGTATAATAAGCAAGGACAATTTTTCTGACTAAAAAAGATCTTGAACAATAACCTTTTTAGTAAGATCTCACCAAAAAATTCCTTTCTTGTGAATAGAAGCAACAAGCAGAGACATTCGACATGTCTATTCTTGTTGCTTCAGAGAAACAAAATAGTCTCCAGATGATTTAATTCCATCAATGATAAACAAAATTAAATATTTCGGTTATTATATTTTTATACAATTTATACTACTTGTATTACAAATGTAATAAAACTACAAAAATATAATATAAAAATTTAATTAATGCCTATTCAAATGTTCCTTCATCCCATAAAATAAAAAAGTTTTTTTGTGATTCAACATAAACAGCTTTATCATAACACCTTAATTTTTTTGTTTTAAATAATCACATCACTTTTGCTATTGTTTTGGAGAAAACTTAGTAAGAGTTCTATCACAGCAAGAAATATGTTGAACAAAGAAATACCTCTTCATAATTTTTCATGGCTGTTTTGAAATGCTTAAAAACATTGGATATATCATTTAAAATGTACATCTTCAGTTTTAATTGAAGATGTACATAAAAATAAATTAGGGAAAAAGAATTTTTGAATGAAAATTTTAAGCAATAAATTAGAACAGAATTTTTTTGTTTTTTATAACCAGCAGTTTTATCACAGACTTTCAAATGACATCCCACTACCCTTAATCCATTAAGAAAGCCTAAGTAAATTCATTGGAATCAAATTCATCATATCTTTCGCTATTTTTAATTTTGTTATAGATAGAGATTGGATTCAAAATCCAAATCTTATTTATATTGTGGATACTATAATATTTCAAACATTCTGGCCAATTTCTGTGGAGATTGTTTCCTGGATACTTTAAAAGGATTAACAAAATGATTAATATAAACATTAAAACTATTTCTGATTAAAATGGGAGGAAAAAGTCATTTTAGAAAATCAATTTTAAAATTAATTATGATTTAAAGTTTTAACTTTTTTACTACCAGAACCTTTATGTGAATCTAAAATTTAGGAATATTTTATGAAGACTGTCTCAGTGTATTCAATGTACAATTTGTGAAATCAGTTATTAGATAACCGTAAAATAACTGCATGTCTACGAATATCCTGAAAAGCATTCTGATTGTAATAAAACTTATTTTTAATAGAGGAATGGGATCCTATTTACCTGCTCATCACAGTCAGACTCAAGGTAGTTGCCATTTTTTTCCAAGCAATTCGTAAATGGATAGTCATCAGCCCCATTCAAACATTCAGAGCCAGATTTGCTGATAAAAGAAGATAAATCCACCTGAAACAAACAAACAAATAAGCATTAATAAATATTATACAAAATAATATCTACAAGAACCTCAAAGTTTAACCTATATCCTCTTGGCTTCAGTTTAAATGAACAACCCTTTTTCCACCCATATACAAAGGTGTTCCACTAAATTAAATGTACTCTCTTTTTAAATGAAAATATATACAGTGTTTATTGACTTGCAAAGAAGATGAATGGTTTAAATTAAATATTCAAATGCATGGATGTGAAAAAAAAAAAAAAAAAAAAATTCAAGACATTTTAGGAAGTCAAAAAGTAGGTACACTTTTGGGGAACCCTGTATTTTGACCATCTTGCTTAAAGTTTATATTTTCTTCATTTTAGATGGTAGCTTAAATTTTTTTTTCTTTAAACATGTTTCAGTGAATTTGTTTACTCTTCAAAATTATAGTTTAGATACAAGGAAAAAAAATAAACATTTTAAACTGAAACTAGGGGAATATAGGTTAATATGAGTAAGTTTTTTATTAATTGTGCAACTTTTAAATAAAAAAAATATTTATTATTTATTTAAAAAAGATTTGGGTTAAACTATATGTTATGTTTTTAGGGAGATAACTCATGACTACCAGAAGTGGCTTCACATAAGAAATAAGAATGGTATAACCCAGTGATCATAATAAAGGGTTTGGTTCAAAATTCCTCACACCTGAAAAAGGTTAGAGTGTATAACGGCCAAAACATTGTAAAAATGACAACAAAGATGAGGACAATAGTCCGAATAATGTAAATAATGTTATCTTTTTTTATTTTTTTGGAATTAATTGCCTCAGGCGCGTTCTTCCAATGGTTCATACATAAGGCATTCTTTGTAAATTTAGAAGCTCTTTCAAGAATGATTTTGATAATTTTTCTTATATAGTTTTGGAAGGGTTTAGTAATTGATATTGTGGGTTGTTAGTGAAATTATGTTTGTGGTCTTTATTTGAGATAAATGCATATTGTTTATGCAATATTTGGACTGTCATCTATTTTAAGGTACTTAGCTTTTTTTTTTTTTTTTTTTTGCTTAGAATACAGTTTAAAAAAAAAAAAAAGAGTAGGCAGTAATAAGCAGAAACTATGTAAACGTAACATTATATGGTTTAACCCAATCTTCGGCTGTAATGTACAAACAAACATTGGAAATTTTTTTCTAAATTTAATTCCCAAACATTTCTACCATTCACCCACACTAAAAAAGATTTTCAAGTTAGTTAAAGTTGTGTTAAGAGCATAGATAAATATATTTCACAATATAATATCAATGATAAAGGAGATAGATATAACTTATGTCTTTTAGAAAAACTTGTCATCTTAAATCATATAAATGACCCTAATCTACTTAACAAAAAAAGTGAATTAATGACCACATGCTGCCACAGAAAAAAAAATACACTTAGACCCAAATTAATTCTGATTCCCTATGCATGTTTCTTTCTCACTCCCTGACTTTCTTATTGCCATATTATTTATTATTAATTATGAATTACTCCCTTTTGAATTGATATCACTGAATTTTAATAATTTTTTTTAATTTAAACTTTTTTCATCTTCATGTAATTTTTGTCTATTCATATTATGCTCTTGATAAATTAAAAAATAGTACCATAACATTATAAGATTTAACTTCCACAAACATTGCGTGAACTTAAATTCAAATCTTTTAAACAGTTAGTTTGAAACATGCACCTGATGATTGTGTAATGCATAAAACTCTGAGTCATGAATAATATGTATATTAATATATATAATTAATAGATCTGTTTATACTACAGTGTAGTGTTTTATTAACACTGGAATATTTTTCTACATGTGTGTGTGTGTGTGTGTGTAATTATTGTTAATCAGTTTTTTTTAATCATAATTAAATTAGATCAGTACACAGTTATATTAAAAAGTGCTCAATAAATATATATTGTAGAGCTTTTGTTTATTTTTCATTTGGAAACAAGTTATTTCTGCAAACTAGGTTTCAACCTTTCAGTATCTTCAGGCAATTTATAATAAATGATTTTCTAACATTTTCAAATGTACAACAGGGATTTTTATGAATGTGCAACTGGAATTTTTAAACAACCAATTTCAAAATTTAGGAGGAGTTACTTTCATCCAAGTTTTGTATGATCCTAGGATGTATTTTTTGGTGTGATTACATCTGGACATTATTTTTTTGTTCTGGAAACAATATTGAAACCTTGTGGAAATAACTCCTTTCCAAATGAATATATATATATATATATATATATATATATATATGGGGTTTATATGCTATCAATTACAAAAAAAAAAATACTTAACAAAACTTAATTTATAAAAGTTTGACAGTTTCTTTTAAGAAGAAAGTAACTTAGAAAAATGATACTTAATTTTTAGAAAGGTCATTTTTCTATTTTCAAGAGCTTTACACATCCCATATAAACAAATTGAAATATTATTTCAAAGCTACTGTTAGATATAATATTTTATATGGAAGGATAAATAAATTCTTTTCTATATAAAATATTGCAGGGGGAAGTAGAATAACATCCCTTTCTGAAAATAGAAAACAGAGCAATAGTGATGGTGCTGAATGAGGCAATCATATAGCAAATGATTTTAATCTTTATTCTTGATTTTATTAATGTGGCAAGTGGGTGGGAAAAAAAAAAAAAAAAAAAATGAAAATTTTGATTATTTCAGGTCAATGTAATTAATTTTAAATCTTAATCCAGAATTTGCAAGTTTACATATAACCTCTCACTGCTACTAATATTTCCATGACAATCAGACAAGCTACATTCCTTAGTCCCACCAGTCCAGACCTTTACAGCCAGGATTCCATTTGTAAGTAAAAGTTTCATTCAGGCAGCTTCTTCCCAAGAACTGTTATTTTGTAGAATGGACTCCTGAGAGGATGCGTCTCAGATTACTATGATCTTAACCTCTTCAAGTCTAGGGTCAACCATTAACTATCCTAAATATCCTCATTTGCACTTCTTACTTTACACTCTTACAGCCTCATTCAGTAACCATTTACCTTGATCGGCTCTTGGGCCTTGTACTTAAAAAAAAAAATAAGAATTCAACATAGTTGATTTATGGCAATTATAATTTTTTGACCCATATTCAACAGTCTTGTAGAGTAAATAAGCAAGTTCCTAAGCAAAACCTTATATTATAACCACTAGAAAATGAGTTATAACTGATAAATATTTTATCACATTTTGATTAATAGAAATACATGTCATAAACACAAGGTGAAGTATGGTTTTTATTTTCTGGATAAATCAATACGACTAATAATATTAAAATAAAAGTCACTAAAATATAAAAAGAAAATTATTAATTTGGACAAAATTTTTGTTGGTTTCAGTCTAGGAATGACTGCTAAAAACATCTCCTACACCAAATTTAGAGACAAACCATACAGAAGCAAGCTGTGATTTCTTCTGAGCCAATAAGATTGGCTGTTTCTTGGTCTCATCTTTTATATTTTTGTCTCTTGTCTTGAAGTTAGAATGCTACAATCACTTGTCTGTGTCCCTTTTGTACGTTAACATCATTCTTAGTTTGTGAACATCTTTACCTCATTTATGTCACTTCGCTTACTTTTGTTAGTTGATTTATTTAATGACATATCAACTCCTTATGGGTCGTTTATACTTAAATTTAATTTTCTTGGGAGCTTTGAACTAATAAAAATATGATATATGTTATTCTGCTTTCACAACTGAATACATGGTAGATGATACTCAGTTTTTCTGCATATACAAGTTTGTGTGGAGAATTATTAGAGGTGGTGATATTGTGTTTCATATTATTCTTTTCATTGAGTTATTTTGGAATACAGTTTGATTTAAGAAATTGTAGGATATTATATGGATTAATGTCATGGAATTTCATGTTGGTTGTTTAGTTGATTTTGTTTAGTGGCATATCAACCACGATGGATTATTTAATGTCAAAATCTAAATAATTTGAACACAATCTGATTGCTTAAACTAAATAATCTGATTAAACTAAATATATTTTGAATGCAATTGCATGCCTTCAATTAAACATAAAATATATTGCTGGTCATGTAGTGTCAGTCTTTTTTTATATAAAAACATTTTGCTGGCATTTTTAATATTAAAATGTATTTTTATACTATCTATGTGCCCATAGCTGGGATTCTAAAAGGTGCTACCACTCTTGGTCAGGATGGACGGGAACAGCAGCAACTAAGAGGTGGTTCCATATTCCTGAAAACCACCAATCTCCTGTTAAGAGAACTTGATGCCGGATGTAGTTTATACCCAGGACTTACCCACTTTTGTCTTGCATATATTGTTTGCTTAGTATTATTTTTGCCTTGTTTTTTTTTTTTGTTTCTTTTGTTATTGTTTACTTGAAACTTTGTCAATTATGTTTGTTGGGCATTTCTGCCAATTACACTTAACCATAATCAATTATTCTAGTTATTCTATTCCATATTGATTAAAACTTACCTGGTCAGTAATATTTTTTAAAGGCAGTGTAAGCAGCACTCTAGACTTATTTAAATGATTTTAACATTTTATTCAATAGTCTTGTTCTATTAGACATTTAAATTACACAACTATTGTTTTAAAAGTAGCATTTCCTTGTATTGTTTGAGGTATTCAAATACGGGTTAGAAAATAACATTCATAAGTTGTATATCAAATTAAATATTGAGTATAAAGAATTCCTTGCATGCAATGCCTGCATCCCAATTAAAAATAAAGAGGCAAGCCAATTGTTATAACAACTAATATAAAATTCTTATTTAAAAGAGAAAAAAAAAAAAAAAAAAGACTATATTTTGGGGTTGCCAATAAACCATGTTCAGTGTTGTTTTAACTTTTAGTTTTCTAATTGAATTGAACCTGCTCATTACATTGAGAAATAATAAATTGCTTTAAAAAAAAAAAAAAAAAAAAAAAAATATGTTCATGCACTGAGATAATAAAACTTCTTGCATGATAAAATTGAAAAGCAATATTTGACTTTCTAGGCAAACCAAGAATAAAAAAAAGCTTAAATATCTAAAATTATGAATCATAAGTGAAAATTTTATTTTTAGATAAAAATCTTAAACACTTTCTATGATTGTATCCTTCAGTTTTAAAAAGATTGAAAATATTACAAGAATGTAATAATTAAATGTTTGCTAACAAAATACATATCTCTCCATTTATAAAATAGAGACTATAAAATTAGTAGTTATTTCATATTGACCGCACTAATGACCATTACCGAATACCAGGCTCTCGACAAGAATGGCGAAGCACAAACCGTTGCCTTGGATATCTCCAAAGTGTTCAACAGAGTCTGGCATACTGGCCTTTTATGCAAACTGCAGAGCTATGGTATAACTGGACATTTGTTTGATCTAATCCAGTCATTCCTCTCTAACTGCACATTGAAGGTAGTATTAAACGGACATGCCTCCCAAAACTACCATACGAATGCTGGCGTACTTCAAGGCTCTATCCTAGGTCCCACACTCTTTCTGATCTACATTAATGATCTCCCAGATGCCATTAGATCCCAAGTAGGCATGTACACCGATGACACCACAATTTACTCTTGCCTTGATCAAAAACCCGATGTGGGCGACAAAGCGAACCTCACTGCCGAGCTTGAAAAGGACCTCCAATCCGTGGTGGATTGGGGTAGGAAGTGGCTCATGACTTTCAATGCTTCCAAAACGAAGCTGCTATCAATTAACCATCATAGACAATTACACCTACCTCTCATTAGCATGGAACAGGCTTGCCTCCGTGAGAGTAAAACATTACGCCTCCTTGGCCTTACACTCTCGGCTGACCTCAAATGGAATGACTATATCGAATCCATTGTTAAGTCCGCTGCTATGAAGGTTGGTTCTCTATGCAGGGCCCGGAAATTTCTCCCGTCTGAATTTATCTTGCACATATATAAATCTACCATCTGCCCGTGTATTAAACACTGTTGCCACATCTGGTCGGGTGCCCCTGCTACTCTCCTCGGGCTTCTTGACAAAATACAACGGAGAATTTGTAATGTGATCAATCCTGACTTGGTGGACCGGCTGCAACCACTTTCTCACCGGCGTGACGTGGCTTCCCTGTGCCTCTTCTATAAGTACTTTCACGGCTTCTGCTCCGATGACCTTAGGTCATTGGTGCCGCCTAGGTACGAATTTACACAAGATACTAGATTAGCAACTAGGTCTTACCCTTTTACAGTGAAACAGATAAGATGTAACCGGAATTTCTACTCCAACAGCTTCTTTTCTCGCGCTTCCCGCCTGTGGAATTCCCTTCCACATGACTGCTTCCCCGACAGCTACAATCTCCAGGAGTTTAAATGTAAGGTCAATAGACACCTCCTAACACACTAACTTGCATCTATTCTCTCAAACACTCTCACCATCTAACCAACCCTCATTCTCGGTACCCTTACCTGTCTATCACCCTCCTTCTGACATTTCCTATATCTAACCATCCTTTTCCCATCACTTCCCCAACCCTATGTAAACCCCTGCACAATAGTGGCAGTGGAATGCCTTGCTCGGGGTGAAACAATTTATAAAAAAAAAAAAAATTGTATTTATGTACAACAGATTATATCAAATAGAATTTGATGACTGATGGTAAAGAAAAATAAAAAGCTTAAAACTATGAAAAGTGTTATGAGTAGATTAGACACAAGTTGAACACAGAGAATAAAGCACCAGTAAATCTCTAAAAAGGAAGAAAAATAAAGAAATCTACTGAATATATCAAAGAAATATAGAAAAGTTCTAATTATATAAAAGAATTAAAAAGTTTCCATTTAATGGATTACTTACAAAACCTTTAACTCTTGGTTCATCTTCTATACTGTCATCTCCAGAAGCATGTTTGTTTATCAGGTCCAGTAATGCTTGTTGATTGGCACCACGCATCTCATCTATTTTAACTTTGTTGCGGAAAAACTGGAAAGTGGGCAGCTGGTTAACTTGCTGGGCTCTACTGAGATTCTATGTAAACAGAGTAAAATAATTTTGACAAGCAGTTTAAGCCAACCCAAAGAAATCAATTTAGTTGCATAGGTGTATTTCTAAATTCTGCACAAGTCATGAATTAGTAGACCCTAAGTTGTATGATAAAATTTCATAAAATATATATCTATTAGAAAATTATTAATATTAAAAAAAGTGAAAATATTAAAAAAAGTGTGACACAATAACTAGGCATATATTAAGGTGCTTTGTAAAATATGTATTTTATTATAACAGATTAAAATAGAAAATGGTTAAGAATAGAAAATAGATTAAAAACATATTTTGTTTTAACAAAAGAGAAAAAATAAATAAAACGCTTTTTTCTTTTATGAGAAAAATTGTGGAAGAGAAAAGAGTATCAGATTACTGTTTTAAATCCTACCACTCTTCCGGTAAATATTTGACTCTTAACTCGGTGATTTAATGTGATAAGAGATAAAGTTCAGAAAATAGGTTTTTTTTTGAATGACCAGGTCAAAGGCTGTCTTTTACTGTATCTTAACCACACATTAAGAATTTTCCGGCGGAAGCTTTATTAAGATAAAAAAAAAAGATAAAAAAAAAAAATCCTGGAAGAAAAAAATACTAAAGGCTAAGTACAGACTGGATGTCTGCGGGATATTTACACATCAAAAGAAGGAAAATTTAAGTGCCCTGAAATTTCGGACTTGCAGTCACCAATTGCTTATCAACTGGTGGTTTAAAGCATTTCCGGATTCATTTTAAATAAATAGAAGTTAGTGAGTTTCCAGTTAGTTCTGCTGGGTGTGTGCTTGAAGTAGGAACCTCCGTTCATCTTGTTTCGGTCAGTTCAGATTTGTTGATCTCCATTAATTAGAGTTAGAGATGTGTGTCACAGTCGCCTGCCCCAACCAAAAAGGCTAACTCTAAACAAAATAAAGCATCCTTTCAACTCATCCAAGTTGTGGAAGTTCGTTCCTTATAGTTTAATCTTGTACCACCAGCTTGAGGCTCCGACATTTTCAACAAACTCCCGGCAAACATCACAGCGTGGAGAACGGCCGCCGGAGAAATTGTTCGGACCATCCGTTGGGGTGTTACAAAAAGAAAAAATTCACTGATTTGACAAATTTGACTTGAATTAAACTACTAAGCCTTTATAGAAAAAAGGCTGAAACTACATAATTGTTTGTTTGTTTCAAGGTTTAACGACCTATCAGTTCTTATGGGATCATTTAAGGTCATAAAGGATTCTGGGTAAGGTTATATTATTTTTACAGAATTTTGGAAAATGCCTTGCTCTTGAAACTTTTCCATTGCTTTCAAGTTGCATTACTTTTTAAATGTTTCACCTGGTGAGGGTTGGATCTATTTTTGATTTTCGGATCTTTACTTAGATTATATTTTGTTGTATAGTTTGAACTTTTTGGGGAAGGTTAGTATTAGAGTTTATTTTTTGGAAAAGATCTTTCAGGTTATTAACATTGTAGAGGGATTGCCGAATATATGTAAAGTCACTGCAATCGAGTAGAACATGTTTTACTGTATAGGGTTCTTGACATGCAATGCATTCAGGAGGTTCTTCATTTTTTTTAGGAGATAAGAGTGGGTTATGTGTGTATGTCCTATTCGAATATGGAATATAACTACTTCTTTGCGTGATTTACTGGGTTCTGGTAGTTGTTTCTTTAGGATGGGTTTGATTTTAAATAATTTGTTGTTTTGACAGTTGTTCCAGGTTTCTTGCCATTTCTTTAACATATAGTTCTTGATTAAGGGTTTATAGTCAGTGTATGGAACCTTTATGTTACTTGTGTCACGTTTTAGGGAGTTTTCTGCAGCCACATTGGCTTTCTCATTTCCGTGAAATCTGATGTGACTGGGAATCCAACAGAAAATGATTGTTTTGTGAGATCACATGTATTCTATATAAAAGTTTGATGAGCAAAGGATTGTTTAATTTTTGTTTCTTTATTGCGTCAAGCACTGCTAAAGAATCCGAGAATATAATAACTTTGTTTGAGGTAAGTTCAGGGATGAGATCCAGGGCTAAGTCAATGACAATAACTAAATATTGATGAATTGTCAGGTAATCTTTTTTGTAGGACAGTTTTGGAGTCATTGGTATATATGTGGGTCCAATTTGGGTATTGATTCAATATATAATTTAGTTTTTCTATATAGTGTAAGGGATGTGTGCCAGCTTTTATGTGATCCGCTAGTTCTAAAATGACTTTGGATTGTTTCAGAAGCCAGGGTGGATGTTCGAGGACATTGAATTCATGTATACTAGTTTCATCTATCGAACTGTCATTAAATGGTTTTATTTTTTCCATGTGTAGGCCAAAAGGTTTGAAACGTTTTCTTTTTTTGTCAAACAGGTGTTTATAGTTTGGGTTAAATGTGCATTGATAGGCAGGATTTGATGGGTTAGCTTTAAATTTTTTAGATAATATTGCAGCACTAATTTTTCACGTCTCAATTTTAATGGAGCCTCATGTGCTTCTACATATAGGCTTTCTATGGGAGATGTTTTAAATGCACCAAGGGCAAGTCTTAGATCTGCGTGGTGGATGGGACCAAGAATTTTTAGGTGGGATTTCCTAGCCATACCATATATAAAACAACCGTAATCCAGTTTGGATCTTATTAGAGATCTGTATATTTTTAAGAGTGATATGCAATCTGCACCTCATTCTATATTAGCTATGACCCGCATAAGTTGTAGTGTTTTGAAACATTTTTGTTTTAAGTATTTCAAATGGGGGATGAATGTATGTTTTTTATCAAAAATTATTCCCAGAAATTTGTGTTGGTCTGTTATTTCAATTTCTGTTCCTTCTAATTTGAGTGTTGGGTTATTGTGCATTTTTCTTTGGTTACAAAAATGCACACCCTTGGTTTTGGTTGATGAGAATTTGAAACCATTTTTGATGGTCCATTGTTTTTTTTTTTTAATCGTATCACCCCGAGCAAGGCGGTAATGCCACTGATGTGCAGGGGGCTACGTAATAGTGAGAAGATTGGAAAAGATAAAGCCGGAAACCACATCCTAAACAGGGAACAAGGGATGAGCCTCTTAACCTGTTCAGTAGACATGGGTGGAGTGTGAACTGGTCGATAGATCTATCTACTCTAATAATTTTAATTTATTTATGTATATCTGCAGTTGACGTTCTGAGGTATGCATATTTTTGGATCTATGGCAAATCAGGAGATCATCCACATATAAGGAGCCATTAACTTCGTTGTTCAGGCAGTTTATGATGTTGTTGATTTTTATATTAAAAAGGGTAACCAATAAGATGCATCCTTGTGGAACTCCTTGTATTTTTGAATCTGAGAGAGTAGATCCAATTCTTACTTTGAAGCTTCTGTTGAATAAAAAATGTTTTATAAACAAGGGTAATCTACCTTTTAGACCCAGATTGAATAAGTCTTTCATAATTCCTTGCCTCCATGTGGTCTCATAAGCCTTTTTTAAGTCAAAGAAAATGGCTATTGCATTTTTATGAAAGTCTCTCTGATAAATGTTTCTAAGCGGATTATGTTATCGATTGTCTCTCTTTTACTTTGAAAGCTACTCTGTAAATTGGAAATTAAGTTATTGGTTTCCAGGTACCACTTTAGTCTTTAATTTATTATTCTTGTGAACGTTTTGCATAAGCAATTTGTTAGCATTATGGGTCGAAAGTTTTTTGGGGCTGATTTGTCTTTTTTCTGGTTTTGCTATGGGAATCATGATGGCCTGTTTCCAGCTCTTTGGTAGTTTTCCCTGGAACAATATTTTGTTAAAGATGTCTAACAAATATTTTATAGAATGGTGGGGGAGTTGTTTTAAGTATTCATAATGAATTTTATCAGGGCTGGTAGCAGTATTGTGTGATTCATTTATGGCATTTCTAAGTTCATTCATCGTAAGAGGCTGATTGTAATCTTCTTTGTTATTAGAATTAAAATTTGGTTTATTTTTTTGTTTTTTCTGTGTCCTGCTTAATTTTTTGGAAAGGTTGTCTGTAGTTTCTGTTAGAGGAATTGTTTTTGAAGGATTCCGCAAGTAGGTTTGTTATATCTTTTGTCTTTGTTATTTTTTTGTTATTTAGAGTGAGGTGATTTAGAGGAGGAGATAAATTCTTTCCGGAAATTTTCCTTATGATCCAAACTTTTTTTTTGGTTTTGTGTTATAATTTATTTTATTTACATAGTCTTTCCAGGATTCCCTTTTGGCTTCCTTGATCACTCTACGTGCTACTGCTCTTTTTTGCTTGAAAAGGTCTAGATTATGAGTTGTGGGTTGAGAATTATATTTCCGTAGTGCTGCTTTTCTTAATCTGATAGCTTTTTGGCATTTGTCATTGAACCATGGTCTTTGTTGTTTGTTTGATCCATTGCTTTTTGGTATGCATACCTTCGCAATGGCTATTAAGGTTTCTGTGAAGTATTCGATGGATTTACTGTTGTCTTCTTTGTCTGAAAGCTTTTGATAGCATTTTTTTTATATTCCATCCAATTTGCTTTATTTAGCTTGCATCAAACCAGGTGGTTTTCAATTTCTTTTGAGCATGTTAGAACAACTGGGAAATGGTCACTACCCCATGAGTCATCTCGAACTTTCCACTCATAGTCCATAAGTGTAGAGGGATCACAAAGGGATAGGTCCAGCACTGAGTAAGTGCCTGATGCTGGATGTAAATAGGTGTTGGACTTGTTATTTAGTAGGTATAAGTCATTGAGATTAATGATTTTTTTCTAGATTTTTGCCTTTTTTATCCGAGTATTTAGATCCCCATATAACATTGTGGCAATTAAAGTCACCTAGTAATAAAAAAGATCTTGGAAGTTGTTCAATTAGATTGTTTAGTTCAGATTCATTTATGGGATCTTGAGGAGGGATGTAAATGGAGCAAATGTTAATGGTTCTGTGTATAGTGGCTTTTGCAGCAACAGCTTGTATATCAGACTTTAATTGTATTTTACTTTGGGGGATATCATTTCTAATTAGAATCGATACACCACCCCCAGTGCCTTCTGTTTGAGGTTATGTATATAATTATATTGTGTATAATTTTTTATTTTTATTTTATCTTCAGCTTTTAAAAAGACAGATGATAGTGGGGTGATAATTCATTATAAAAAGAAGTAGCTCATTTATGTTTGGTTTTAAACCCCAACAGTTCCATTGTAAGATTTCTGATCCATGCTTATATAATGAGATTTTACTTGTCTATATTATATCTTGTAGTAGAGGTGCCCATCTCTTCTGTGCTTTCTCTCTTATTTGCATGCTTTCTCTCTTATTTTTATGTTTTGCTCCTTGAATTTCTTTTGGTTCTGCTTGTTTATTAGGGGATGTTCCTTTGGTTCATTTGTTGTTCTTTGTCTGGAAGCAGACCGTTCCCGTGTTTGAGATGAACTGGTTATTTTTGGATGAACTGGTTATTTTCAAGACAATGAATCTCGGAAACTGCTTTTGTTCAAATTCGTTGTCTGACTCAGGTTCGGAGGCTAGGCTTTCTGAGCTGTATTCGGTATGAGGTCTTTTATTTTTATTTGATGCTATGAGTTTTATTTTTTTAAATTTCCCCTTCCTTGCTCCCCACTCTCTTCGGAGCCCAACAGTGGGAGATATTAGGGGGAAACCCATTCGCCCCATTATCCCAGGGTTACAAGGAAGGTATACTCACACTAGTAAGAGGCAGTTAGCATTTTGGGTTTCTCTTTGTTTTCCACACCCATTTTTGATGAAAACATCAGATTGAAAATCTTCTGTGTAACGGCTTTTCCTTACTAGTAGATTGACCCTTGCCACTGCCTTCTAATACTTGCATGTGGTCCATCTCTTGTTTGTAGTTGAGAATCAGTCAGTTTTAGTGACACATCTATTGAGTTATGTTGTTTGAGATAGGTGATTTTATGCGGGTAAGTATTAGGGCTTGATGTGACTAGCCGATTGATCGGATCAGGCCTTTCCAACCACCCGTCTAGCCCAGGTAGGGCCAAAGTGTTGTGTTGCAAGAACATGGCCTCTCTGCACCCAGGTCATGACCTGCTCAACCACCAGGATCCCGTCCCCAGACATCATGGGTCATCACCCACAGCCAACAGGTGGCCCCATTGAAGGACTTTTACCCACTGCAGAGGTGCAGTTGACATTCTGAAGCCCCACCAACAGGGCTGAAACTACATAAAATAAAGATCTTTTCCTAACTTTTTAAAGTAAAAATGTATAACCCAATTGCAATTTATTGTCTAAAATGATATTTATTTCAACTGAAAGACAACATTTTAAATTACAAAAAAGTGAATATAAATGCTTCACATATTTTGCAACGTCTTGGAATGTGAAAGCATAAGCAACATGTAACAAAGCAAATAGTATATAAATCCAAATAAAAAAATATTAAAATTTTAGACAATTCTTGAAGGAAGAAAAGTTGTATTGCTCTAGTAACAATGCCAATATGGAGAAATGTTGGAAAGTTTATTCACCTGATCTACTTTACAATATTGGAAATAATTCGATAAGACTTCTAGGTTAGACAAAAAACTTTTTCCCCTTGCTACTCCCATATAGTCCTCTTCAATGAACACAGAAGCTTCATTACTGCTATTAAATATGTATAAATGATAAGAAATAATTCCTTATATAATTCAGTGGACAGAATGTCTTCAGAATAAAAAAAAAAGTTATGGGGAATTTTCATCACTTTTCAGAACTAATGGATATTTCTCAGCAACTGTTCAGTCATAAAATAATATGCAAGTGAAATAGTCATCGTCATCAGTCCCATGACCAGGTGTGTGTGTGTGTGTGGGCGGGGGTTATCAGGGACACCATGCAGCTGAGCACCAGATTAATTTCCTCATATCTGGGTTGAAAGTAGAATAGAGATTCCCTCATTCATAGCATGTCTTGGCCATTTAGATTTGGTAGAACCAATCCTTCATCTAGATCAGATGATGTCCTCAAAGTGAAGATCCATTCTGGTCACAGACACATGGCCATTGATTTCATGGAGGAGGGGGGCTTACAACCCTGGCCATTGAGTGTAAGAATTGAAATAGTCATTTGAGTTACCATTAATTTGCCTATTTGACACAATCTAAAGTTATTTTTGATGTTGAAGAAAAACTGACAATAAGAGATTACACTCAAGATAAGTTTTTCTTTTTTTTGAAGAATTTTATAGATTCATTTTGCTACAAGAAAAAAATATCAGCATAAAATCTTATTGCATAGAAATACCTGAGAGAAAATGTATCCAAAGAAGTTACCTGAATTATAAATGATGATATTAATTAGTTGGTTGATTTGTTTTCACAGCTTATCAACCTTTTGCAAGTTATTTAAAGCCAGAAAATATATTTTTTATTGTAAGAACTTGAGAGGAAGATAATGATTCAGTGATACAAATCCTATTAATTAACCCATAACTAAGAGGAGTAGAAGTGGATTCATACCTTTCTCAATGCTATTTGTGCATAAATGAATATAACAAACCAAAATGAAATTGGAACTCTGCTGCCTGATTTCCAATTCCATCAATTACATCAGCTGCACATCCAAGCTTACAGCACCTGGTATTTAATCTAGGTACTGACCAGGTTCAACATGATATGGCTATAAGCCTTTATAAATGGTAAAAAATTGAAACAAGAACATTCAAGTAGGCATGTGTACTGTAAAGTGTTAGAATTTGGAAAAAACTTTTTTTCTATCTTAACAGATGGTAAATATTTGTGCCTCCTGTTAAAACAAATTACAATCTACACAATTTTTAGTTAGGATATAGAGACATTTCATAACAATAGAATCTATAACTAAACATTAAATCGGAATGATTGTCACAAGTGATTTTTAATTACATCCCAACGAGGCCAGAAGATATGCAGTGTGTGCAAAAAAGGCATTCAACATGATGCACAACATCTATTTGGTTGCTGTAAAGTTTAATTTATATCATTTTCAGTCACTATAGATAAAAAGAAATATGCTAAAAACTTGGATTGATATCAAAGATACTTACAGGCAGAGCATCGACATCAACTTTCAAAAATACAACATTACTAAATCTCCGACTAAATTCTTCAACCTTAGGACCTATATCTGTACATGGTTTACACCTGGAATAGAAAGAAATGACTGTAAATATAAATTAAACATTAAAATAGTTTTAATTAAAGCAAAAAAGAACATTTACTGCCAGTACAGTTTTCTCATTGAATTTTTACAAAAAAATAATTCAGAAATCTGAAAATCATATTTGGAAACATCAAGAAGGTTTATTTATTTTTTTTTTTTTTACTTCTGTCATTTCTGCTATGTTGAAAATTGATCAGTGTTGTTATTAGATATTTCATTATATTATTGATAATAGTCACTATGAGCACATTCTGTCTTGTTTAACAATCAAATGCAAACACTTATTGAACACAATGTTTGGAGAAGAAAAAAAAAAAAACCTGTCTGGTGACAAAAGCTACTGTTAGTGCCAGTACTGCTTTAGTCACTGAAAATATGTTACCTACCCTGGTTGGCAGCTGATGAGGGGCAAGATATCACATATACTTTCACATGTTGCATGTAGAAAATTAAGCATTTTTTTAAATTCTTTTTACAGGAGAAATATAGAAACACATGAAATGTTTTTTTAAAAAAACTATTCCATAACAATAACATTTATTTTTTAATTAATTCACCCCAAACAAGGTGATAATGCCACGAAGACACAAGGGGCTACTGGGAGTGAAAGAGAATGCGAAACTTTAGAAGCAACTAGAAATCCAATCCTAAACAAAAAACAAGGGATAAATCTCTGGTTTATCCCTTATTTTAAAATGCTATATTTAAAATTTTAATAACAAAAAATGTTACACTAGTTGCTATTGTTTATTTACAAAATTCATTTTATATTTACAAGATTATAAAACTATGTGAGCCAACTACAATGTAATATTTATCATTTGATGAAGAAATGTTATTCAGAAATTTAGACAAAAGTCTGTGAACAAGAAAATTTGAATAAATGCATAACAACAAGTAACTAATAAAAAACATTGAAAAAAAAAAAAATTCCAGTTATTTCTCATTTGTTCTTGCCACATGAATTCAATAACATAGATTAAATGTATCTCTTCTAAACCAAATAATCTTTAAATTAAAATTTTAGGTGAGACCACGAACACTGCATATTTTAAGCACATATTTCCTCGCTCATTAGATAGACAAGTTTTTTTCTTCGAGTATAAACTCCAGAAGGTCTGCAATTTTTATTGGGTATATATTAGACATCTTCAATCCTAGATCACAAGTATATTTACAAAAAAGAAAAACAAGTAGGGGGGGGGATAATAAAACAAGTAATTTGAAATACAAAATATTCAGAAGAAAATGTATGTGTGGAAAAATATGGTAAATAACTTTATAAAATGATAAATAATAAATATTGCATTGTAGTTAGTGCATATTTTTATATAATATTGTAAATAAATTATCTAATAACTAAGTAGTGTGTAATATTTTTGTTATGTGTTCTTGTCTGGCTGTCTACACACTGAGTGCTTCTAACAACTGAGAAAAACCTGGCATTATGTAGCACTCTAAGTCCCAGACTCACACTGACTATTGGCTAATACCTGCCCAGTATCATTCATAGGCAAATTTTGTCAGCACCATCTATTGTAAGTAGAATATCCTCTCTCAACAACCAATAGTGGAAGAGGATATAACTTCTGGTGTTTACCGCGACACGTACAACCAACTCTGGGTCTCTTGTCGAGTTGACCTGATTCCCTGTTACAAATTATTAAAATTCTAAACAGACTTTTAAAACAAACATTGAAAAGGAATTCTAGAGAGTATGTAAAGAGGAAAACTGTTCTTTTGATAATTTTTTTTTTTCAGGTTCAAAGGTTAAACTTTACCAAAAATGACATGTAGATAGCCATAAAAGTTATATACTACTCAGGTTATGTCTTTTTCTGCTTTTGTGCTGATAAAACAAAAATGCAAAGTTTTATTGTAAAACTCAAGGGTAACAAACAAAAACATGCATTCTTGCCTATAATTGTTATGCTATACATGTAGCATACGTTATCTGCTTACATGATATAAGCAACTGTTTTTTTTTGTTTTTTTTTAAGTCTGTATGGGTAGAGTAATGGATAATGGTATGGAAAATGTGATCAGCAGAGTTAAAATCCTGGCATAATTTTGGGGGCTCACTTTTGCTCTTGAGAAAGCCATGAATTCATAAATTCTCCTCCAGTTAGAAGCTGAAAAGCAGGGTGGACTGAGTCCTCTCATCTTAGATTGCGAAGAGGAGAGAGAGAACTCTAAAATAAACTGGAGAAAGCAATGGGAAACCATTCTATCTTTCCAAAGAAGGCATGACAAGTCACAGGAATTCAAATGTTTGTTTTTTTTAGGATAACAAAGAGTCACCTTTAAAAAGATTTGATTGAATTCAAGTTTCAAACTGTAAAAAATTAGTTCTTGGTTCAGCCAAGAACTAATTTTTTACAGTCTGAATACAAAATTACTTTCTGATTGAAATTTTGTAGGTAACTCCACTCCATTTTCAATACCTAAGTTTTAAACTGAATTTTTAAAAAATAAAAAAACTTTTTCTTGAAACTTTAATTTTAGCTTAATTGAAAGCTAAGTGATTACATTTACTATTTCCACTAAGCAAAATACTCTGGTGCATTTCAAACAGAAATTATATTCATCAGAATTTAAAATTTTGAGATTTTTTTTTGAAATTTTCGGTTATTTTTTGTGTGGTTGACACATTTGTAAACAAAAGTTAATTCTCAGTTTTAAAAATCTTGCAAAAATAAAATATCTATCACTTGTTATTTTTGGGAAATTAGCAAATTTAAAGTTAAATTAATCTGATTTCAAGCAAATATTACTTGGTTATTGCATGAAATTTAGAATAAAAGCATTTCTTAATCACAAAGGTCTGACTCGTTGACTTTTCAAATAGGCGATGAAAGCATCTGTAATCAATCTGGAAGTATGGTGACCAAAAGTTGACATAACCCAGTTTAACATTTCGTAAGGGGAACAACCCTTGAAACATGTGACCTTTTAATATCTCTTATAAGCTTCCATAGTAAAAGAAAATGCAGTTTAACATAATAAAAAAATTTAAAAATTATTTTAAAAAAATCTTAATTCTAAATGATTTTGAATTTTCGATTTGTAAATAAAGTCTATTTCTAATGAAATAACCGAAGACACTGAGTAACTGGAAGAAATTTAAGAGGTTTGAAACTTTAATTAGCAAAGAAAAAAATGAAAACAATTCTCATAAGAACTCATTATTCATCGAATTTTTTTTTCTTCTGCAGAATATGATATCCTGACCTAAATTTATATTATTTATAAAATCAATTAACAGTTTCTACATTAAAAATAGCCTAACACATTTTTGATTTTACTATATTCGGTTCAGATTTTCGGAAAAATGGTCTCGTAATTAAACAAAAATTACATGATTTACAAACATACCCCAATGAGTCTTGCATTTAATAAATAAATAAAATGGTATGATAATGTATTTCTAGAAGTTTTATGCAATTAATTGGAGTGAGGGGTAACGGATGTAAAATAATAATCTTTTAGTAAGATTTTCTAAAAATAATAATTGCATAAATAGTTTAATTCATTTGTGAATAAGTCCTGAAAGTTTCATTAAAACCAGACAATTAGTTGATTTTTGCAAGAATTTTCAAATTGAAATGTGTCCTTTAACGCCAAAAAACGTGCCTAATGTTTTTGTTTTCCTTATAGTCACATTATTACGTAAACAGTGTGAATCGCTGACGAAAAACAAAATGAAATTTTAACTGAAATTTCGAACATGTTAGAAAGGATTAAAATTTAAAAAAAAAATGACAACAAAATTTGATCTGTCGTCTTAAACATTTTGATGATAAAACTGTTTTTATTAAGTTTGAGCCCTTTTTTTTTTACTGTTTTTCCGACAATTGAGTGGAGTGGAGGGACCTTTTGCAATGAGAACTTGATAGGTTTTAAAGTTTACTTTTAAACTTTAATTTTAAATACAAAAGTAGCAACTCTGCAGCAATTTTACATGTTTTTTTTTCATTCCACAAAAATTAAAAAATGTTAATAAAATTACCTACAGTGAGCAGATATATAAAAATTTTGCTCACTGTATTTTATAAACATTGATTTTTTTTTAAATCAAGTAATTACGCAAAGATTAAATGATTATAAAAATAAATATTTTTCAACCTCTGAAAAATTAGATTTAAAATTTAAAACATTAAAAAATAAAGAAAGAATAAAAAGTTTTAGTTTTAAAATGATTAAAACCACACAAAATGAATGTGTCTTGAATTTATTTATTTTTAATTTTTAATTAAAGAAGCAAAAAAATGTGTTCATAAAGCTTGGAAAACTATTATAATTCAAACAAAGACTGTTCTTAAAATTAAAGATAGCCAAATGATAAAAATATAGAGCAGAGGTAGGGTTACTGAAAAATTCTCGGCTTGAGCAAGAAACCTCGTAGAAACCTGCAAGACAAGTTTGATCAGATTTTTGGGGATCGATTGTTTTTTTACGACTTAACTATTTTTGGAAGGTGGGTTGGATTGTATCGATTTTTATTTGATTTACTAAATTCAAAGCGCTTGGCTATAGTTTTTTTTTTTTTTTTTTTTAACATTTTCTTAGACATCCAACCACACTCAAAAATAAAAATTCAAAAGTTTTGTTGAATCAAAACAATCAAATTGATTCAAATATCAATGCTGCTTAGTGGTCCATCAAAGGGGGACAAAAATAGCTGGGTCTGAGGTTCTATTTTTGTGTAGACTCATCTTTACTTATTTGATGAGAAGAAAAAATGTTCCGGATCACTTTTTTTTTTTGATGGGGGAGGGGGGGTCACTAAAATTGTCAAACAGAAAGTTATGAACATTAAAATCCAAAATTTATAATAGAAATCAAACTAAAAATCATATCTGCAAAGAAAGGTTGGCGCAATTAGTGTACTTTTTAGTTTTAACTTCTTTTTTGTTTTAAAGGTATAAAAAAGCAAAAGGTATATTCATTTAAAAATTAACTGAATACTAATTAATATTCCAATAACAATAACGTATTTTGTTATTGTCAAATTTTATTCGTAGCACATTTTACTCTCACATAAAATCTGAATTATGTGGATTGTGGACTGGAGTATTGTAGACCATTTTTTTTTCAAGGTGGAATGACTTTTATTTTTAAATATATTAAAATTTATATTTTTATTTATAAGCAACAAAAATAATTTCATTTTATTTTCATCATTTTTTTTTTATTTATAGAGAAAATTTAAAAATTTACAAAGTGTGTTGTGAGTTGTGACCGATGATTCATCATTAGGCTTACTTTTTTTCGAGAATGCAGCAGTAAACTCGAGGATCAAAGAGCATTTTATTGAAATTTTAAAAACAATACAAACCGCTAAAATACCCTAGGCAAAAATAAAAAAAATAATATCGAAAAGTACACTAAAGAAAGAATATAATGATTTTTTGCCATTTTTTTAACCTGTCATCACCGGTGGAAAAGCCGATTGGATTACGTAGTCCAGGTGGTACTTACCATTCTGCATGGAAATCAACAACTACCAATTTTGTGCCGGCATTTGCCAGCTCAATCGGAAACTGAGATTCCTCTGTGAGAATTTTGACCATCTTTTACAATCAGAAATATAGCTTCAGTAATCAGCTTGTCTCGTTCTCGTATATGTCGTTAACTTTTACCTTTTTTTTTTTTACCTTCTTCTGTTTTACGACACCGGTGATTTACATTTCAAAGGGAATTAACTCATGATTTCCTATATTATCAGAATGGAAATTGTTTGTATCCCTGTTGCTAACACATGATGCAAATGCAATACGTGATTCGGAATACAATAGTGAGATGTTAGTATTGATTACTACAGTTCAGGGAAGCCGCTAACCCTTTTCATTAAATTGAAATGTGGAAGTGCACCGTGGAAACAATTTTTTTTGTGTTCACTCTCTCTCTCTACACTTAAGTTTTCTTTTCAGACTGACTTAGTGAAAGCTAAAAGACCAGAAAAAAAAATTAAGAATCGTATCATATGGATTGTTAATTTAAAATAATTGGCCACTACTTTTTAAAAAATTAATTTTCCAACTTTTCACAAATACAGATGTGTAAAAATATACTTTCCCGAAGATTCATTTAGCTGTTTGAAAAAAAAGAAAAAACAATTAATGTAAGAAATTCATGTGCCAACACTAAGTTCAGTTGCAAATCTGTTATGAACAGTCCAGCCAGCAACATAGTAATGAAAAAAAATCAGAATTCCAATCTTCCCCTCACAACAGCTGAAATGTGCTTTTGCACACCAATCTCAAAAATCAAAACTTCAAGTAAGCAAAAAAGTAATAGCCTTTATTCACTGAGCGATTTTTCTGATCGGTCACTCCAGACAGAGGAAAGAATCATTAGCAAAACTTCTGATACTCATAGTAGCTCTTGTTATGCTACTAATTTTATTTAGTTTGTTCTTCTTTGCCACATTTTCCACCATAGAATACATGCCACACACTGTCATGTGGTTTGCAGAGGTAATTCGCTGTTTTCTTTGCTACACTCCCACCTGATCTCATTATTACAAATTGGACAGCTTGGTATGGCTCTCTTTATTCTGGTACTTTGTTGGAATGGAACTATTTCCTTTATATGTGTTAAAGAGTGATCTCATGAGGAGTCATCAGGCATATCTTGAGTTTCTGGAATCTCTGTGTCTGTGGAAGCATCAGATTCACAGATCTCAATTATCCAATCACTTTTAGATGATGAATCAGTGTTGGAATTACATGTTGATGTATCAGAGTTGCAAACTCTCCAGTGATTGACCATGTGACCACTTCTATAATATGACCCATATCTCCTTGTCTGGGTTGAATTCAGCACAGAAACTAGATTCTTCTATTTTAATAGCAGTGCAACAAATGCTCTCACACTTGAGAAACCATACACTGCTATTCTCTGTCATTTGGAGTCTGCCCAGATTTTAATGAAGTCAAGCCCAAGCAACAGATCAAAACCCAAACTACTAAGACTTTGACATTGAGAGAGTTCCTATTGTCTCTGTCAAATCTAATTCATCCAACTCTGCGGCACTTGAGGGTATTACCATTTATGGTGAGTGCATCCATCTTCATCTCTTGCCAGGATTGACAGGCTGACTTGTTTGCAAGTGTCTGTGAGCAGCCCATGTCTATGAGTGCCAGTCTCTCAATTCCATTCATGTGACTATCTACAACATGTAGCACCTGATTCTTAATTTGCTTGGGGAAGAGATGGGCACTGATGTCTTGTCCCTTTCCTCTTTTCCTGTTCACACTGGAGTAATGTGGCCTAATTCTTGACACCAGAAGCAATGCATCATTGTGTGTGACCTGCATGGCTGATGGGCATCTTCTCGTTGAACTGGGCAGGCCATGGAAATGCAATTCCACACTCTCCGGACATTTAACATTTGGAAGTTTATCAGCTTTGCTTGATAAAATACTGGCTGCAACTTTTTCCTCAGAGTTTGATCCTTTTATTATAAGCCGAGCTTGGTCCAATAGTTGACTTGTAGTCATGTCTTTCATCCTGAAAGATACGCAAAGTAATTGCTTGATGTTTGCTGGTAATCCTGCGCTATGAATGCACATGCTAGTCTTTGCTCAAATATCTAAAGAGTCCAGCTAGGTTCTTCAAATCAGCTAGAAATATATCAACAAATTTGTCTGAGTACAGTCAGTGCTTCAGGAACTGTCCATAAGCTAAGAAATTATCTGGCAAATGCAATTCACATGGCTCATTTTATATGCTCAACATCTAATTTTTGCTATATACTTAGCTGCTGGTAAACAGAAAATGCTCCTCCCATCAATCTCAAAGGAAGAAAGCATTCAACCTTCTTAATTCTACAAACAAGTTCTGCTTTTTTAATCCATTCAGTAACTGCTTGTCCAGTCACTGAACCATCACCTTGACATCAAACATCCTATCCATCATAGTGCCAAAATAACTTGTAAGAAATCTGGTGGATTTAAAATCTTTTTCCCAGCAATTAATTTTATCATTTAGTGTGATGCATTTGTGGGAAGAGATTTTCAAAGACCAAGCCTATTAAATCTGCATAGTGGATAGTCTTGTAGTGAGTAGATAAGTAGTAGTTAAAGTGTATTGAAATATACCCTTTCCTCTTTACTAATAAAATGACAGAGAAACTCTCCCTCTCTTTTTTCTCAACATATACATCCTTTCCCTATTCCAGTTCTTCCATATTTCTGGTAACCTAGAATATAACCTGAACAGCTTATGTGGTCAACTGACGTCATGCGAAAATCAACCAATGACAAATGTTCTCGCCAAAATCAAATCAGAAATGCATAGGCATTAAGAAAATATAAAAAGAACAGTGAACATATGCATAGCCTCTTTAGTTGGTTCAGGGTTGCTCACCGGCATGTGGTGTCTGCAGCAGCTGTTGGAGATTCAATCAATACACCAACTAGCCAAAAAAAAAAAAAGAAAAAAACTCTGCACAGAACAGAGATGCACTTAAATAATATTCATAAAAAGAATATGCAGAAAACCAAGGAATGAATTCATGAGTCCAATACATACACTCAAATACCCAGAGCAAAATAATAACATAGCACAAACAGCAACCTGATACTACATTCCAATGGACATACACATGTAGGAACAAATATGCTATATTTACATGAATATACTTATACACATGAACAGAAGAAAAATTCTTTATAACCTGAACACTGCAATACATATCTAATAATGAACATTCACATATAACAAAATATGTAATCTTATGGAGTCAACAACAAAAATAAAATGATGGTATAGTTAATAAAACCTGCCCTTTACTCGCTTATTATCTCAACCGACCATCTATACCATAGTTTCTTTACTAATGTTTGCTGAGTATCTCAGTTTAAGTTATTTCCATTTTATAACTGAACCCACCAAGATTTTGTTCACCTCTGCTGTGGCTAGATATTGAACTCACAATGTCAAATCATTGGATTACTTCAACCAATATTTTATCCACTAAACAATGTGTCCTTGGAGACAGTGGAGGAAACAAAATCTTGGAGAGTTGATTTACTAAAGGGAAATAACTGAAACTGAGATGTCCAAAGGCATGCTATATGGAATTAGACCTTAATCCCCCTGTGGATGAAATAAATTGTTTGGTTTAAAATTCTAAAGTATAACATCTAAAGAAGGTTGGAGTGTACAACAGATGAAACATCATGAATATGACAACAAAGATGAAGACAACAGCCTGAACAACATAGTGTAAATAGTTATAATACCGCATTTCAGAAATATGAAGAGATCTAAAATTAAATAGGTCAAAACTGACTTGTTTTCACTTGATGTGGATGCAACAGTAAGCACACCACATGACCTTTCTTAACCAATGGGAACAGAAATGAAAATATTAAATTTTGTCTTTCATTTTCACCCTGTATTTCTCTCTCTCTTTATATATATGTGTGTGTGTGTGTGTGTGTGTGTGTGTTAAGAGAATCTATTTTTATGAATTAAAGTTCTGGATCATTTAGATAAAAAAATTCAAAGAACTCTTTGATATGGTCAGATGACCTTACAAAGTAGAGATCTTTCATCCACATATTTGTATTTGTTGTGCAAAAATTAAGTGGGTTGGCTAGCAAAATCAGTTGTTGTAGAAATCTGCTTCAGAGCAGTCAGCTTACTGCCATTCACTGACATGACAAGTAAACTATAGTGTAAAAACTCAGCAACTCCTAACTAAAATTACTTTGTTGAAGTATTTCTAACTTCTTGCAATTAAGCCTTTATGTATTTATTTTTTTAGCCACTGACCAAATCACTAAAATTAAATTTGCTTTTCCTTATCTCATTTCTTTTGTTGCACATGTGACAATATATATATAAATCTAAAAGGAAATAGCTTGATGGTAAAATCCCAAAGGAGATCCTATTAATATTTATTGTTAACAATAAATATTAAAAATGATCTAGCCAAGAGAGCTGAATGTAAGTAAAATTATTTATTAACAGAACCAATATGTATTTTTTTGCTTATAAAAAAATTCAAAAGTTATGATCGAATGATTATTTCTATGAAATAAATTTGCTTCTTCAGTGATCTTTAATTATGGAAAAATTCAAAAATTTACTTGAAGGTGTGTGTGTGTGGGTAAATAAACAGGATGTTAACTTACTAAAGAAAAGGAAAGGAAAAGTGTAAAGAATAGAAAGGGAAATGAAAAAGGAAAGGAAGGGAGGAAGAAAGAAAGCAGAAAAAAAACTTTCCTGGAAGTATCTCAATGAGGTTTGCAAGGATGTATTTGACAGTTGGGAAAAAAAAAGAAATTTAAAGAATTTGGTCAAATATATTTATTTTTCAATTTTGGAATATAAAGCATCATGGAAATTTTGGAACAAGAAAATATTTGTTAATAATAAATCATCAATAAATGCATAAAAATGCCTGAATTCCACAGGACAATAGTTTAGATGGTTTGTGAATTTGGTGAAATAGTAACTGTAGGTACAATCCCTGGGCTAGACAGTGTGTACTTGAATTCATTGGAAACGAAGTGAACAATAATTGAGCAGTAGTAAATTAAGAATTAGACATGGACAGTAGGATGAGAACAATCTACATTGTAGATTAAACAATAGATTACTAGGATCAGTAAGTACCTGATGAAGGCCGGAAGGTACAACAACTGAAATGTTGTGATAACAACAACAAAAATGAAGATAATAGTCCATATATAAATATTGTAAATAATAAATATAGTCATTTCCATATCATATTTGCATGCCAAGGCGACTGAGATGGGATGCAATTATTTGAAATGCTGTTTTTGATACTGTGATAACTACACACATACATTTACATGGAGCTGTGGCTTTCATTTTACTTGATGAATAAGAAATATAGAGATTTACTGGTTATTTAAGTAAAATTTATAAGGTAAAACAAAGCAATAAACGATTTTTAAATAATATTTACATATTGGGAGTCAAAAACCTTTACATGTTCAGGATTGAGGACAAAAAACCTTGGAAAACACTACTTTTAGCATGATCATTGGTTCAAGTTCCATCACTGACGACTGTGCACATGCCTGTTTCATATAAATATTTAATTATATGTAAGCAGAAAAATTCTGCGTCATAATTTCTTGAAAAAGCTAGCATGAAAATTGATAGATAACATCTGAGAAACATTTTTTTCTGTTTCAGTTTGCAATCTAAGGGGAATAACTCGAAAGACACTTTAAATCTCCTCATAATTAAAACTTGAAAACCAACTGTCGAGAGTTTGAAATTTACAACAACCGTAGTTAAGGAGTTAATATATAGTTAATGTGGAAATTTATTTATTATCATCATCATTATCATCATCTAATAGTAATTATTAACGATGATGATGATAACGATGATGATGCAACTAAAAAAAACATGAAAATTATGAGAAATTAATGTATCTTTCAGGTCAGCATAATTTCTACCCAAAAGTGCTCAATAGATAACTAGAGCTATAATAATAAATCAAGAAATATTCAAGTGACTTGTTTGTTTGAGTGGGTCAATCAGATAAGTCACTTAAACTTTCCTTGATCCACTAAATATTTATATTCTTAATAATGACCACATCTATTGATATATCTAAAATATAATTTAACCTAAGTCAAGATCTTGTTCGACTTCAGATTTTCAGAATCTTTTCCAATTAACCCTTGACATAAGGTAAATAGACTGTGGCAATTTTTGGGTCATTATCCTTGACCCTTCTGTTCCCACCTTTAGACGCTGATATATGTTTGCCGGGTAGTTGGTATTCTGAAGTGTATGTTTGATGTTTATCATATCTTGTTGGTATGTGTCTGGCTTGCCACTTATGATTTTTACCCAATGTTGTAGGCATCGAGCAATCAATTTCTTCACACTGTATGGATGGTGGGAACCATAGTTGTGGAATTGTCAGTGAAAGTTGGTTGTGATATACAGATGTTTTGAACCCATTCTTTGTGTAAGTCATTAGTACATCCAGGAAGCCTAACTGATTATTATTTTCTTCTTCCATTGTGAACTGGATCAAAGCTTGTATTGAGTTCACATGGTCCAGCAGTATTTGTACTACTTCCTGGTATGGCCAGACTATGAAAATGTCATCTACATATCTTAGCCATACTGTTAGCTTTTTCGTACCATTCTTAAAGTCATTTTCTTAAAGTATCCCACGTATATGTTCACCATCACTGGTGGCAATGGTGAACCCATAGCCAATCCCTCTTCCTGTTGGTATATGTCAGACTATAGTTGGAAGAATGTTGTCTGTACAGCATTTCCATCAGATTATCTATTAATACTGCTGTAGTGTTGAAATATTGGTTGCCAAAAGACAAGGGGGTCCAACAAAAACTATAATGCTATCATTTAATTTTAATAGTAAATAAAATTAAAAATGAAAACACATATGGAAAAATGTGCACAATTAAAATTTGTGTGGAAAAAAATTGTGTATTTCTTAGTAATTACAGTGTACATGTACTGTACATATCACTAGCAGTATATACTAAATGTAAATACAGAATATTATAAATTAATTTTCTTTTAATTTTAAGTAATTGGTTGGTATTTTAAAATAGTTTACTGCACAATTTACACATTAATAGATAATTGAAACGCACAATAGAGCATTGCATGCAGTCCTCTATATTAAGTGCAATCATTTGTGTTCCCTAGATGATTGTACAAATCTGTCAATAATGGCTTCTGCATCCAATTCTTCTAATAATTGCTTTTCAATGGATAGCAATGTAATGGACACATGGTTACTTCGGTTATTAATAAATTGTTATTCACTCAATACAACAAGTTATTATTAATGTGTTCTATAACCAATCCACAACATTTTAAATTTGTGCAATGATGATAAACAAAGAAAAATCAACAAATTCTGTTAGGCAGCAAAAAAATAAAAATAAAAAAATAAAAAATAAAAATACGATTCGACAGTTATATCATAAAATACAAACAATAAATGTAGTTTAAAACAACAAATTGGCAAAAGATACTTTAAATGGGAAGAATAACTGTTTTTTTTTTAATTATTTACACTATCTCATGGTAAAACAAATAAAAATAATTAGTGTAAGGTAGATTATCCAAAATTTTGAATGCAAGAATTACATTTAATTCAAAGATGGACATAGAAGAAAGATTTTAATTTCAACCTACATTAACGCTTAAAGGTAGGGAACTCTTGTTTTCTAATATTTTGGCATAACACCATTTATTTTTAAACAATTATTTACAATCATTTTAAAACGTTAATTTCATGCTTAATTTGATACATGAACATTGAACATTTCACCTTTGTTATTAATGAAACTTGAACTCTAAATCTGCACATAAAACTTCTGCAGTTTGCACAGTCATTCTTTACACACGAATTTGTATTATTTGTATCTAAATTGTTGATTTATAATTCATCTTGTGTCAATAATTTTATTCAGAAAATTCTTCTTGACTCATGCAAAATAAATTTTGTTTGTGGAGTTTATTTCACACACAATCTTTTCTATTTAAAATCCTTCTGATAAAAGAAAAAAAATAATAAATATCCTGCAAAACTCCGCAACGTGTGTGTGTGTGTGTGTGTGTGTGTGTGTGTGTGTGTGTGTGTGTGTGTGCGTGCGCACGTGCGTGCGTGCGTATAGTGACATAAATTAATAAATATTCATATGATGGTGCACATATAGTATTATTATTCAGGTGTTAATAAAACAGTGTTTAATGTATGAACAGAGCTGTATTCAGTTTGAAATATGCACCTGATGATTGCATAACACATGAAACTCCAAGTCGTGCCATAGACGTAAGATATGTACATTTCAAAAGACTGTCAAAAATTTAATTAAAAAACGAACAAAAAACTTTTCATTTAACATTTATAATGTCTTGGGGTAAATTGTTTGGGATGAATTAACAGGAAAGATCTAGGTAACCTTGCCAAGTGATTATATCTCCTTATTTTAATTTTTTTAGGTTAACTGACATTCATCACCTATAAAATAAACACCAACTATTTTTGTTTGTTTGTTTAATATAGCACAATTCATGATAAGAAAAGAACTTTAACAATTTTACTTTGTTTAACGGACAACAATGATGTATGAGTTTTTTTTGTTTTTTTTCTTGGTGTAATAGAGTAAAGACGATTGTAGTTAGGTTTCTCCTTGTTCCAACTTGTGGACGTTGTGGTGATACCACCAACCGAGCAAAAGCGAGCAAACCGGATGTTGGCTCTATGCCGACCAGAAAGCGTCGTACGCAAGTGGATTCGCGCAGATGTTCCGGTTGAAAAATAAAAATTAATCAAATATCAAATTACCATTTTTATTTATCAGCCAATGAGAAGCCCGGAACCAAATACAAGGATGAAATGCGAAACGACCAGTGTTTTGAGCCAGAAGGAAAAATATAAAAGCCGTGACAAAAGGCACCCAGACAGACAGGCACAGACAGAGGAGAAGAGTGTAATTAGTTTCTTCCTTGACATACGCCGAGCGGCTACTATGTTCGTCTCCTTCTTCCTGCCCTGTTCTCAAAGTACTAACTGACCTTTTCTAAGACATTCCACAAACCAACTTGCTGACCTACTGACCTTAGAAACGGCTACTTGATTAATCATACTACCAAGCTTTCACCTTTCAGCATTATATCTTCAATGAACATTCTTTTATCTCCTTCATTTCATTAGTATCTGCCATGAACTCTCTCTAACTTCGTTGGACCTTTATTCCAAGTATTGTTTTAATTGTAAAACATTAATTGAAATGTATATATGTATAAATGTTATTTTACACTCAAAATTGCCTTTCTTGAATTTATAATCATTTATGAATTATAGTGGGCTATCTTCCCACAAGGCCAAATTCCGTTAACCTACTACGGAATCCTACTACCCCTCACTACAAATGAAATAAGAGAAGAGATACCCGCTATAACGTAAGACAATCCAGCATATTAGCTTCGCATCTATGTTATGGATTAAAATAAATCCTTTTGTGAAGGAAGAATTTGAAGAAAGTGGGGCGTAGATACATATAACGACGGAGAAACACGTGTGTATATTTAACAACACAAAATAAAAAAATTATTTACAAATTTACACACAGTTGTAATTGTCAGTAAATTGTTTCAAGACAAGTAATCACATTAAAAGTTTGTAGATTTGATAAACAGTGCAAATGTTCATATTAAATTATTAAAATAAAATACATTTCCAAAGTTCATTTTCACACAAAAGTATTAAGTGGAATTCCGTATGAACAAGGTTTTCAAAATTATTAAAACAAATTGAAAATTCATTTTTCACATTAAAATATTATAGTGAAATTCAATATAAAATATATTGCAGATAACGTATTCAGATAATATACGAGCCATACCAATCCCTCCTATGAATAGTTTACCAAGGCCTCGAGATTTAACAGTTAAGTTTGATGAGAGTGGAATAAAAGTAAGTCAAGTCCGGGATTTTGTCCGAAAGGCACGCGGTGGTAGTGCTCCCGGAATGAATGGGATATCATAAATTATATAAAAACTGCCCAGGCGTTCTCAGGAAACTCACTAGCAGATCTGGAAGCAGAATATTGTACCGCAGGAATGGTGTTTGGCTGATGGCATTTGGATTCTTAAAGAAATGAACTCAAAAGGCATTTCCAAGTTTCGCCCCATATCCCTCCTGAACGCAGAAGGGAAAATATTTTTTGGAGTCATCGCTCGTCGAATGACAGATTTTATTCTAGAAAATAAATACATAAACACATCTGTTCAAAAGGCTGGGATACCTGGCTTCCCTGGTTGTCTGGAGCATGCACAGATCATATGGAATTCCATGCTATCAGCCAAAAGAAATAAAACAGAACTCCATGTAGTATGGCTTGATCTTGCCAATGCATATGGGTCAGTCCCACATAAGTTGATAGGAATAGCCCTTGAGTTTTTCAACTTCCCTAGGAAGATTAGGGAAATCGTAATAAAGTATTTTAACTCAGCTTTTATGAAATTCACTCTCAATGGTTACATTACCAAATGGCAACCACTTGAGATCGGCATCATGATGGGCTGTGTAATTTCACCGCTTCTTTTCGTTCTGGTCATGGAGTTAATTTTACGAGGCGCATCAAGCACAGCCGAGGGAGTGATGACTAATGAACAACTGGTCTTTCCCCCTTCTAGGGCTTTTATGGATGATATCACCATTCTCGTCCCTTCTAAAATTGCTGCCGATGAACTATTACAAAAATATCATGATCTCTTCACATGGGCAAGAATGAATCTGTCGAGGATCTGTCAAGGGAATTCACTTCAGAATTGGTGATAAAACAATACCAGCAGTAAAGGAAATGCCAGTGAAAAGCCTCGGACGGATGTATGAAATCCCTCTGACTCATCGACATTGGGGTACAGAGTTACAGAAAGCAGCTTTAAGGAGTCTAATTTCGATCGATATAACCTATCTGTCTGGCAAAATGAAAGCGTGGTGTTACCAACATGGCCTATTACCCCGCCTTTTGTGGCCTTTGCAGATGTATGAAATTGCACTTTCTCGTATTGAGCGCATTGAGCAAGTGATCAATAAATACTTGCGTAAGTGGCTTGGAGTTCCTCCTTGTTTTTCGAAAGTGGGGCTATATACCAACTCCGGACATCTGCAGCTCCCTATACACTCATTAGTGGAGGAATTCAAGGTTGGGAAGGTACGCCTACACATGATAATGAGGGACTCGGCTGATGATTGTATTAAGAGAGTGCATCCAGAGATTAAATCTGGTACAAAGTGGTCCGCTGTAGAGGCAACCCGAGAAGCGGAAACCAGCCTACGAATCAGAGATATCATAGGTGTGACTCAAAATGATCGGGCTGGACTGGGAAACACAACGCACAAGTTCTTCTCCAGGGAGAAACCAAAGGGAAAGAGGCGCATGGTAATGGAAGAAGTTAAAATGTTCGAAGAGGAGAATAGAATAGCCACTGCTGTTACTCAAGCTAAACAGTGCAAGTGGACAACATGGGATGATATAGAACCGATTAAACTTTCTTGGAACTCGTTAATAGCGATGGAGCCATTGACGATATCTTTTCTTCTTCAATCTACATACGACCTTCTTCCAAATGAAACAAACCTCAAAATGTGGGGATACATAGATACACATCTCTGTTTTTCCTGTAAAAAGGACCGAGGTACCTTGTGTCATGTGCTTTCTGCTTGTCCATAATCGCTCCAGATGTATACGTGGCGACACAACAAGGTATTAGAGGTGATCAAGGAGTTAATAAGAACACAATGTGAGACAGCAAGCCAACAGCTTGTGGCAGCCAAGGAGACTAAGATCAGATTCCATAAGGAGGGTGAATGCCCTGCAAAGAAAAAACAAACAGGCCCGAATATGAAGCTGTTGAGCGGAGCCAGTGATTGGGAGGTTTCAGTAGACTTAAGGATGTCTCTAAAATTTCCAATACACATCGCACAGACAAACAAGCGCCCCGACATCGTCTTATGGTCAGACTCAAAAAAGACTGTCTTCCTAATAGAGTTAACAGTCCCTTGGGAAGAGAACAGGATAGAGGCGCACGAGCTAAAGAAAAACCGATACCAGTCACTGCGTGCCGAATGTGTGGACAATGGTTGGAGGTGTAACGTGATGCCTATTGAGGTTGGGTGTCGCGGGTTTCTGGGACATTCAGTTATTTCTTTCCTTTCTAAAATAGGCATCACTGGCCGTGGTTTAAAAAGCGCTTCACACCGCATTCGAACAACGGTACAGAACACGTCAAGTTGGATTTAGTCGAGATCAAAACAACAAGCGAACAAAATTCGCGCAACATGACGATCTAATATGCGCAAATGAGATATTTGTGTGACCATCTACAACGTTTTTTTTTTCCTCTTCTCGTGAAGAGCGCGTTAATAACGGTAAACGCGTTCAGGAAATTTCATTGCCGATACAAACTGCAAAGAGGAACGATCGTTTTATTTACTTCTTTATGAGAATATACAAGAGGGACAATCAACGAGTTTATCTTCATACCTGCCTGGTGGCAAACGCTGCTGGTGGCGCCAGGGAAGGCGGTCCCGCCATAGACACCGAAACCGTGACATCCCCCACTGGTCGGCGGCTGATGAAGACAGGGTATTGCACGTGCTAACACACGTTGTATGTTACAAAAAAAATATATGTATTTTTAGGTACTTAGCTTCAACATTAGAAAGAGTCTCTGCAATCATCGGTTGTCCTACAAGGCTAATAATGTATGAAATGAAATGGACAGTGGTGAAGCGTAGTCTCTGCTTTCTTTCTCTCCCGTCTCTCTGACGCCGACTCACATTTTTGCCGAGTTTCTTTCTTTAAATAGTAGCAGAAGTGGCTCAAACGCCTCGGGGGAAAATTACGTCTCCTGCAGAAATATTTTTTTCGAAATAAATTAGCCAATCAGATTACGAGTTTAATAAAAATTAAGAAAGCTGGCTGAAGCCTGCTTTCAAGAAAAGTACACAAAATTTTACTAATAAAAATAAAGCGATAGATAAGTTGTCGTCAAGCTGCGATTAGTAAATTGTCCTATAATAGTTAAGTAGTATTTTTTTATCCCATGACATTGCGAGTCTGCAAATCGTGAAGGAAAGAAAGTTATTTTATTTCATATTCACAACAAATTCTTGATGTTGGCGCAATATATTTAGAAGAGTGCTAGGTACCTCCATTTAATCGCTGAAATATAGCATAGTGTAGAGGATTTTTAGGTCCTTTACGATTTAATGATTTATATTATGATTCGTCCAAAATACGATTCAAGAAAAATAAAGACAACAACTCCAATTTGTAACTCATAAATATATGTATATTCAATAAATACAGCAATAAACAAAGCATGTAATATCAGTACACGTATAGTAAGAGGAAAAAGTCGTTCCCCTTTGACTGCTTGTTGATCAGAGTCAACTAAGTGAAGAAAGTATTTTTTTGTGCTGAAAAGATTTTTTTATAATTGTTAGAAAGATTTTCATGTAAGAATGAATAACATAAAGAATACAATTATTTTGAATGTGATTGTAAATAATACAAATTTTGGTCAAGAATTCAAAAGTTCAAAGGAAGTTCTTGGCGAAAATGTTCATAGAGAAAATTGTGATTACAAAGTTCTGTGTCTGTGTGTGCGTTAAGAAATGTTTGAGTAGACTTACGTAAAGTCGTTTCGCAGCCTAGTGTCTACTGCTTAACTTGTGAAAAGTAGCCGTATTTAACGAGTAAAAATGGCTCCCAGAAGACACGCGGGAAAACTGATTTTACATAAAAAATATGTGATTGGCTAAAAATTCACTAATCACCACACGGAAAAAACAGTATAGCGTAATGCAAAACGCCACAAACTTAACGAAAATAAAGATTTATCGTCAAAATGTTCATGTTATTATTAAGACGAAAGACCAAAGTATTTTTAATTATTTTTTTAATTTTTTAAATCCTTTCTAACATGCTCGAAATTTTGGTTAAAATCTGGTTTTGTTTACGTCATCGCCTACTCCAAAGATTAACTTTTTTTTCGCGTTTTTTCGTAGAAAACACATTAATTTGGAAATTCTTGTAAAAATCAAATAATCGTCCGATTTTAATGAAATTTTCAGGACTTATTCACAAATGAATAAAATTATTATTTTTTTTTTTTACAAAATATTGGTACGAAAAAATCTTTTTTTTCGATGTGTTACAGTTACCCCCTACTTAATTTCATGAAATTTCGCACATAACCTTTTTGTTCCCTGACTTTTTTTTTTTGTTTGAAGTAGGAGTTTTTGGAGATAGAAAAAAAAAAGGGGGCGCACAGAACTTAAAATCTGTCCTGAATTGAAAAAAAAAATCCACTAAAACTATGGCATTACTTAATTAAAAAAGCTTCTAATTGATTTTGTAAATAAATAATATTAAGGGCATTATTGTCTGAAGAAATAAAAAAAATTTGATGAATACTGAATTTTTACAAGAATTTTTTTTCAAGTTTTTTACATTTTAATTATAATATTTTTTAAAAATTTGTAATAGTTTAAAATCGTGTAAATTTCTATATTTGTTTGTTCCCTGGAGGTTATATAATAATTAAGTGGAAACGAAATTTACGAGTTCAAAATTGCAAAGATTATTAAATGTTAGGGGAGGGGGCTCAATTATTTTTAAAATAATTTTATTTTGTATTTTTTTTTACACAATTAGTTCCTTATTTTCAGGCATGGTAGACTATAATTGACATTATTATGAAAAGGTCACGTGATTTAGGAGTTTTGTCCCTTTATTCTAATAAAACGAGAACATGTGGTCTTTTCGTAACATTTTTTGTTTCTTATATGCATATCAACAGGTTGTATTTTTGGTCAGCTTTCGTGTAAAATTTAAAATTTAAAGTTAATTTTTCTTTTTTTCATTTACTACTTCACTAAATATTTTTCTTTTATGTATTTACATAAGTGTGGGTCATACCGTAACCCTCGAAATAATAGCAAACGAGCTTATTAATGAGGGTCGCGGTTATACTCAAATTAAAATTGAATTATTTAAAAAAAACTTATTTAAGAATAAAAGAAATTGTCGCTCACATTTTTTTTCAGTTTCTTCAGTTAATTTTTAATGACATTTATTTTATTTAAGAAAGACGTTTAAAAATGTATTTTTATTTTATTTTAATGACAGTTATATTAATTTTAAATAAAGAGAGAAAATTAATTTTGAAAATAATGTTTAATTAATTATTCTTAAACTTTATTTTCTGCATATTGGAAATTAGGTTTTTCATTTTCTATTTAATTTTGTGTTGAATAATTTGACTTTTCAACTGTGTTCACAATTTTTCTAGAAATAGAAAAACGTCATATTTTCTTACTTAGTTGCATGACAGTTAATTGTGATAAAGAATAGTTCTACTTTTCTTTTTTTTTGTTCATTTTTTTTCAAAATAGAAAACTAGTTTTTTATTTTACTTAATGTTAATTAAAGTTTATTAACGATTACTGATTAAATAATATTTTATTTATTAAAAAAATTTCCAAATCAAGGTGTTATTTTTTTTGCTTATTTATGATATTTTTAATTTTTTTAATTATAGATGTCTATGAAAATTTGTCATTTCTGGTCATCCGTAGCAGCTGACATCGCTATGTCTGTCAACAATTCGTCAAACATTCGATCTGATAAACGCGATCAATCGTTAATAATTCGTTGTATATTACTTTTTTATGCTATAAATAAGTAATATTTGTTTCAAATCAGATACAGTACACTTTCAATTTTCAAATTTTACTAAAATAAAGTGTCAGAAATCTTTTGAAATATTTTTAAAATCGATGATTTGTGTTTGTTTACATTTTTTAATTTTAAGAAAATGGCCGCTTTTAAGAAAATTAAAGGTGACATTCAAATCTATATAATTTCTATATGAAATACACCAGAATTATTTAATTAATGGAAATAATAAATTTAATCATTAAGCTTTTAAAATGAAATCTTTAAGAATGTTTTTCATTTAAAAAATTTCATTTTAAAAGTAGGTATCGAAAATTTCCGCCGAAAAAGTGGAGGTATTGTGTTTTTTAATTATACTCGCTGAATTTGTCTTCTGATGACTTTGACAATTTTTTGCTTTGTACTAAAATTGATGGAGTTGTCTTGTAGAAGTTTTTTTCTCCCTGGTAAAGTGGAATTTTAATTGGTATATTTTTGCCTTGGAATTATCTTCAATTTTTGCTTGATGCTGTTTTTTTGCTGAGTGAGAAGTTTTAATCTTTTTATTGTTGAACTTCTATTTTTTTTATTTATTTTTATTTTTTTTTACATATGTTTCAGTTTGCAGAGAATTTTCCTCTTGATGTCTGAATTTCAGTTCTTACAGCTTGTTGCTGGTTCAATCTTGATGGTTGCGAATTCTACACGCACATTTGTTTACTGTGTTTCTTGTGTGCTGTTATGGTGGGGAGGCGTTCTTTTAAATTCACAAGTGACTATCCAACTGTTTTCTTTATATATTCCTGCAGTATCATCGAATTTTTTTGATTTCTGTTGACTGACATTTAGTGAATCGAAAATTTTAAAAGTCAACCTTCAGTTTAATATTTTTTTCTCTTTTTTTATTTTATTTTTTATTATTATTAATTGTTTGCGCCGGGGGCCAAATTACTCCTCAGAAGCACATGGAGTTTATAGTAGTGAGTCCGTCAGACGTTAAAATGTTCATGGCAATAAATACTGAAAAGAGAATTTATGGGAGCGTTGTAAATAAGGAATGTCTTTGATGTATCCGCTCCTTTGGTCGGTAAGTAGTTGTGAGACAGCGAAAGATAAGATGATAGGGAAGGGAGGCGAGCATAGTAATTCGCTTGACGTCGGTCAATGGAGATAATAATTACACTCGTCTCTCTCGAGTCTGTGTGTGTCTGTCTGGGTCGGTTTGTCTATGCTTTGGTGTATCGGCTTTTTATTTCGTCTTTTTGGATCGCAGCAGATCATTTAGGAATTCAGACTCGTATTTAATTCTGGGCTTCCCATTAGACGATAAATAAAGTTCGTGGAGGCTCGCGAACTGGAATTTCATATTTAATTAATTTTTAGTTTTCAACCGGAACATCTGCGTGGAGCCGGGGTGCGCACTGACGAGTTTTGGTCATTTGCTTTCTGGTCGTGAGAGTGCAAACATCCAGTCTCTAGCTTTGCTTGGTATCTCCACATAACTTTCGCCCTAGTAAACGGAGTTGTTTTTTGTTTTTTTGGGTTTTTTTTTGGCATCTGTTGTCACTTTTTTTTTCAAATGGTAGCTTTCGTTTTGTTTTGCTGTTTTCTTTTTGTTTGTCTGTTTTTTTTTCCGTTTTTTTTTTCCTTTTTAATTTTTTTTTTTTTTTTTTTGTTAGAAATAAAAATATATGTTTTCTTTCTTCGATTTAACCGTTCTACTGGACTTAGTTTCCTCGGTACAAGATGGGGAGTTATCGAAATCCCGTCTTGATTCGATGGAATCTTTTAGTTTTTGGTCCTTGTTGAAAGGGTGAATACTGGTAGTGAATTTTTTCTCACTGTGGGAATAGCCATGGGTTGATTGGTTTGGATTTGTTGTAGTTTCTTCCTTTTCCGTTGCCATGTTGAGTTTGTGTTGCAGAGAAATATTCAAATTTCACTGAAAGTCCAAATTCTTTCTTTTTTCTTTTTTTTGTATATATATATATATATGTGTGTGTGTGTGCGTGTGTGTGTGTGTGTGTGTGTTGAAATCACGTCGAGTGGTCACCAGTTTATAGTGGGTTATCCCGACATGATCCAAACACGCAACCTTCTGATCGTTGGGTCACCAGTTTATAGTGGGTAGGTGTTCTTGTGGAGATTAACGGAATTTGGCCTTGTGGTAGATAGCCCACTATAAGTTATAATAAAGTTATAAATCAGGAAAAGCAAACTGAGTTGAGAAATAACATTTTATATATATATATATATATATATATATATATATATATATATATACACACATATCAATTAAGGTTTTTATAATTAAAGTAATCCTTTAAGTATGGGTCCAACAGATGTTAACATGTTCATGGCAATAAATGCTGGAAAGAGAATTAATGTTTAGGTATATGGGAGCGTTGTAAGTAAGGAATGTCTTTGCCTTTTATATATGTGTGTGTGTGTGTGTGTGTGTGTGTGTGTGTGTGTGTGTGTGTGTGTGTGTGTGCATTGCTTTGCTCGGTATCACCACACTGTAACAGGAGGATTTGGGCGGGGAATTTCAAATTCCTGGGATGCTAATTCCTAGAATGGTCTGATCTATAATTGAGCAATCAGCGATTGCTACTAAGGTTTATTACACTCCCTATTCACCTGGAAACAGGTTTTAATGTACGATTACCGCTTGACACGACTAAAACAATTAAATTTCAAATTTTTAATATTTTATCTTCACTCGAATTCAGGATGAGCTGTATTTTATTTTATTTTATGATGTGTAACTGAATATATGTAGATTATATAGTTTCATGTATGTTTGTAGAGTCGAATGTATGTTTTATGTTCCGAACTCAGTAAGCATGTTGTCGGTGTGTTCATAGTTGATTGAGTGTTGGGTTTTTCTTATTTATTAATAATGCTTCCATTATTTTTAGTCTTTTTTTGCATGTGGATGATGCTATGATATTTGTATTGTCAACAAGTATGTTACGGAAAAGCTTTGGTAGCGTATTTAAATGAGCTCGAATTGATCTTTGGTCTTAGAGATGAAACGTGAGTTTTTGTGTCAACTTCCTACTCATGTGTCTGATTATTTATGAAATTAAGTTGATCAAGAACACAGTTCTTCAAAGGACACGTAAATTCCTAAATAATATTGGTTTGCTGTAGTTTAGATTTTGCAGGGGAATTGTTATTTTTGACAATGAGGTTAGCAGTTTTAAATTTTGTGTAATAATTAACTTAGTTATTTTCTGTCAATGGGAGTTGAGTATTTTCAGAGGATGTTTCTAAGTGAAGATTCGTACTGTTTATAATTGCTATGCATTTAGTTTTTCGTAGAAATGTACGCACCTCCACTCATTTTTATACCTAAATTTTAAATTGAATTTTTAAAAATAACAATGTTTTATTGAAGTTTTTTTTTTATAAAGTACAAACCTTCAAATGGCACGTGACAAAATTTGGGCCCAATCGGATTATTAGTTTACACATTACAGTTATTTAAGTGTAGCTACTGTTGAAAATTTTCAAAACAATGGAAAAATCTGAATTTTGTGTGTTGATAAAGCATTGCTTTCTGGGAAAAATTACTGTTCAAGCAAAGCAATGGCTTGATAAATGTTATTTGGACTCTGTTCTGTCAGGAACAATGGTCAAGATGTGATATGCTGACTTTAAACATGGTTGTACAGACACATATGATGCTGAACACTCAGGTTGCCCAAAATCGACAGTTATCCTAGAAAACACTAAAAAGATCCACAAATTTGTTTTAACCAATTGTAAATTGAAGTTGTGTTAGATAGCAGAGGAGCTGAACATATCAGAAGGCAGTGTATTCACCATTTTGCATGGACATTTGTCAATGAGAAAGCTGTGTTCTAAGTGGGTGCCAAATTTGCTCACAGTCGATCAAAAACAACAATGTGTCGATGATTCAGAGCATTGTTTGCAACTATTTTAATGCAAAAAGGAGTTTTTGCATAAATATGTGACAATGAAACATGGATCCACCACATCACTTCGGAGTCTAATCAGCATTCAACTGAGTGGACAGCAGCAGGTGAAAGCCATCCAAAGCGACCAAAGACGCGAATATCAGCAAACAAGATTTTGGCCTCTGTATTTTGGGATACATAAGGTATTTTGTTCATCGATTACCTTGAGAAAGGAAAAACCATCAATAGCGAATTTTATATAGCTTTATAGATGTATTTAAAGGAATGCACCTTGTCACAAGTTGATCGCAATGATGGCAAAACTACATGAATTGCACTTCGAATTGCTTACACATCAATCTTATTCTCTAGATCTGGCTCCTAGCGACTACTGGCTGTTTGCAGAAATCAAAAGAATACTCCAGAGAAAGGAATTTGGCTCCAATGAAGAAGTGACATCGGAAACTGATGTGTATTTTGAGGCCAAAGACAAATCGTTCTACAAAAAGGCATCATTGGAATCAGTGTATCACCTTAGAATAAGACTATGTTGATGAATAAAGTTGAATTTCGCCTAAAAGTTTTTTGTTTTATTAGTTAGGCCCAGGACTTATTGACTGATGTGTTATACATCTGTGACATGTTATTTTTGGAAAATTAGCAAATTTAAAATTAAATTAATCTGATTTGAATTAAATATTATTTGTTTATTGCGTGAAATTTAGAATAAAAGTATTTCTTAATTATGGAGGTCTGACTTGCTGACTTTTAAAGTAAGCGATGACTGCCCTGTCAGCAATCATTTTGCACAACTGGCCAAGTATGGTTGACTAGAATTGACATAAATTTATGAAACCTACGTGAATGTTTCATAATAGGAAAAACTCTTAAAGCGCATGACCTTTTAATGATATGGCATTTATGGACTACCATAAAATTAAAAAAATAAATAAAAAACAGATATCTGCACACAAAAAATGTTTTAATTATTTTTATAAATCTTTGTGTGTGAAGATTTGTATTAAACTTTACAATTTTCGATTAATAAATATAGTCTTCACTTATTAATTTAATAACCTAATTGAGACAATGACTGGAAGAAATTTTGAAACTATAAAATATTATAATTAAAAAATAAAAATGAAAACAATTCTTGTAAAAATTAATTATTTAATGCCAAGTTTTTTCTTTCATATTATGATTTCCTTAATATATATTGTTTATGAATGCATAGTTTTATTGTATTTTTGTTTTTACAATTCAGAGCAGATTTTCTGAAAAGGAGCAACTGTAAACAAAAAAAAAATGTTGATTTACATTCACCAAGGGGTCCCCGCATTTAATTACGAAAGAAAGTTCTGTGACAGTAATCAATTTCAGGAAATTAATTAGAGGCAGGAGAAACATATGTAAAAGAAAATATTTTTACCAAGATTTTCTAAAGGTAATTATTTCAAAAGAATTTCAGTCATTTGTGAATAAGTCCTGAAGGTTTCATAAAAATCCGGCTATTATTTGAGTTTTGCAAGAATTTTCAAATTAATTAATGTGTTGGCAAAAAAGTGTGTTGTGTAATATTACGTTTGCCATAGTAAACTTTTGTAAAAATCTGATCACTCACTGACGTAAAAAAAAGGTTTTAAACAAAATTTCGAATGTGTTGGAAAGGATTAAAAAATTTAATAAAATAATTAAAAATAGTTTAATCTCTCCTCTTAATAACAACATAAACATTTTGACAATAAAACTTTGTTTTTATTAAGTTTGGGCCCTTTTAACCATACTATGCCTTTTTTTCAGTGAATTAGTGGAGGTATCATATAATAATTCTGCTTGTTCCTTCCTTAGTTAGTTAGTTACTTAGTTAGTTACTTAGTTCCTCCGTCTGTTACACCACTGAAGAAAGATAATACACTTACTCTTTACGCGAGCTTTTGCTTCCCCTCTATTCTTTTATAATCTATAAACGCTACTCTCCTCAGCATTTCTCTCATCTTTGCCAAACAGAAGGGTAGTAAAGAGTGAGAGAGTAGGAGGAGAGAGCCTATAGCATTACTGAAGCAGTAGTAGCTTAAGCTGGCGGTTGTGTGTGTGTATATGTGTGTGTACTGTACAATATAGTAAAAATAGGTAGGTCTGTTGTCATATCCCGCAACCTAATAACAAAATTTCTGGCCTCTACAACCTTGGCCATTACTGAGTTGGTCTTTTCTGTTTACAATGGACACAGGAACCATGATTTTTCAGTAATGAAAAAAAAAAAAAAAAACATTTTCTCTTTCAAAATCTCTCACAAAATAGCATACAGTATTTTGGTCATGGTCTGTGCATACACCCCTTACAGTAAAGTAGCTTCTGTGGACATTATTTTTATAGATATTTTAATAAAATTACAGTCTGTGTTATTATTTTATTATCCAATACCTTTATGTTTGAAGACATTACTATCATTTGTAGTATGACAAAGTAAAATTTTTCCAGGAAATCATAATTATCCTTCGTGGAAATTCCACGGGCTCTGCTAGTCTATATTAATGTTATTGTTTTTATCCATGTGTTTATTGTTGTTATTGGTCAAGTTTGAAAGAAAAAATCTAATATGATAGTCAACCAAATAATTTGGAAATCCATTGTTCACAAGTTTTTGTTTTGAGTTATGAAGTTCTTTGAAGAAAAGTGAGTGAGAAGTGAGTGAGAAGATGAATTTTTGTATGCTCAACCACATGACTACGTAGTTGATGCGAAGACTCATGTTGCATCTCACAGGCTCAATTCAATCTCATTTAAACACATACGAGACCTACCAAAGCCTATGCGTAACATACTTGTTGTTAATACAAATATCATAGCATCAACCACATGCACAAAAGGCTAAAAATAATGGAAGCATAAAAAAGTAAAAAAACAACACTCAATATGAACTCAACTATGAACACACCAACAACATGCGTAACATATTTGGAACATACAAACAACTCAAAAAACATACATAAAACTCCATACATGTAAAATAAAATCCATCCTCGATAAAGGTTAAATATAGCCAAAAGTGCTCGAAAAACAAAACATTTGAACAATTTCTATGTTCCGAAAAGAAAAAATCATAATATCACATAAAAAATTACATAAAAAAGTATCCATACCTTGTCTGTCATTTTTAATGAAACCTGCTTAAAATAGAGATTCCTGCCCAAATACACAATTTATGTGCGTGTGTGTGTGTGTGTGTGTGTGTGTGTGTGTACATATTATCCTACATTTAAAGCACGACTCAGAGTTTCATGCATTATGCAATCGTCAGGTGCATATTGTGAGACTAACGTTCAGTGAAAGCTGTATGGACAAAAAATCATTGGCCTAAAACCAGCAGCCTCTAAATAGTTGAATGAAGGTGCTCACTCCAACAATAGAAGCCACCAGTTTAGCAAAAAAGTGGTTTTTACGAGTAACCCCTACAGCCTGGCACAGTGTAAGTAATCCACGAGTACACTTCCTTTCACTTGCCTGCTTCTGACTGATTATGTTAGTGGCAGCGCCGCCTTTTGGGCAAAAGATGCGTTTCTTTCTTTTTGTATTGCATGCTTGTTGTGTTGTTGGAGAAGTTCTATGGCTTCCAGATCAACCTTTCAACAACCTATGAAAGAGTCTGAGCTCCAGAACCATGGATTAGTTTTAAAGCTTTTATTACACCTGAGCAACACCAGGCTATACTGCTAGTAACATTATAAGTGAAAGAAAAAGTAGATTAAAACCCACTGTTCAAGCGTTTACTTTATAAAGAGTGCTTGATACAGAGTAAAGCTTAATATTGTAATTTTGTTATTACAATGATTTTTAAAATGTTATATTACTACACAAAAATTTTCATGTTTCAGAACAATACTGTTCTTCTTCAGGTGATATGTTAAAATAAATTGTGACAATGATTTTTTTTTAATATAAGATAATTCATGGTTATTTAGAAATTTGGGAGTATGCATGTGTGTCTGTATGTTTTGTATATATATATATATATATATATATATATATATATATATATTTGCATGTATATGTGTGTCTGTACAGGTGTGATGGATGAATTGTTGACTAAATTATGAAAAACTAAAAATAACACTGACATCTTATTTTAACAGATATTGATATTGTTGTAGAGCAGATAACAGCCCTCTAGCGCTCTCGAGAATGGAATGGTCTGTGGGCCTAGGTAGCTATAAAAATAAAGATTAATAGCAGTCGGCATGAGAATTTGATGTGTTATTCATTATTAGTATTAGACTGTGCTCTCTGTGACTCTAACACCAGGTATCATTGTGAGTTCTATACTAAATTATATGTTATATATTCTGTGACCAACAGAATATAATTTTACTCAAAAGCAAGAATGCAGGTTGGCAAAAAAAGGTATAAATACATTAAATAAATATTATTTAATGTAAACAGAAGGAATGCAAAGGCAAAACAAAAAGTTAATTACATTGAAGAAATGTGATTGTATTTTTGTAAGCAAACAGAAATATGATTTAGCATCAGGAACAATGGCAAACAATGTGTGTTGTGTCAAGGTTGGAAAATCCATGGAAAGATAAGAATTGTGATGACATCAAAGGCACTGTCCCAAAGATAATATTAATGTGCAAAGGATAAATAAATGTGCCTGGACAAAAGATTGCACATCTGTGGCCTACTGAATACTAATTTGGTCAAACAGGAAATATTAAACAATGGCTGAGGAATGTGATGATGTCAAATGTAGCTAGCCAAAGGCAATAATAAAGTAAACATGATAAATAAATGTACTTGGACAAAAGGTGATGCAATTAAGAGGAAGTCAACATATTTCAGCTTATAAAAGATTGGGTGTTCCGGTCAAGCAGAGACTCGAAGAGAATGCAAGAAAGAGAAGACAACTGCAGCCAATCAACTACCCTCATATGCATGTGTGCTATCTCTTTGGCTGCCTTCTACTCCACACCAGTGTCACTGAAAAAGAATAAAAATATAAGTAACATTTTTATCATTCAACCACGGCAGTGGTTGAATATATTTTTAAGTCTGATATTGAGTGAATATATGCAGCTTTCAAGCTTCACCACTAATTCAGTTCTCAACCAAATTTCAAACAGTTTACAGAATTAGATAGAACACCTCCTTAGCTACATTTTGAAAAAAAAAATTTGAATTTTGGTTCAGTAGAAAAAAAAGTTACATCAAAATGTGTGAAGTCCAAAAAGGGAGACTGACTACATAAGTGAGTGACTAAAGCTTCTAATAATAAACCTTATTCTTTATATTTTTTTTCTGTTTAATATTTTTGCATGCAATTTTCAACATTTAAATTCTGATGATATCTTTTATCATTTTATCAGAATTAATTATAAATAATCAATTTTTTTATTGTTTTTTTAATCAGTTGCATATAAATCTTTTTCTTTTTAATATTTTTGAATGTGGTTTTCAGCATTAAATTTATTTTAAATTAATAGCAATTCTTGGAAAAATCATGGATTACATGGAAAAATGTGTGCATGAAAAGCAATATTCTTAAGATTATATCAAACCTGGAAAAGAACAGGCCAAGTTATTAAACGTGGAAAAGAAAAGAGCAAGATATTCTAGTGAAGTAAAAAATAAGAAATTTCTTACTTAAAATATTGCATTCAAATTTTATTTTTTAGCAAATATTATATCATATTATGCTGCTGCTCTTGCCATACATTTATTTTTATATGAAACTGATTCATTGAATTTTTACATAATGTACCTGATGTAATTTCAATGTAAGTTTTTAGTTTTACCAAATCTTAATTTAGATGGATTTTAATATTTTTCTTCACAAACCTTACAAGTTAGATATTAATTTCATATCTGAATATGTCCTTCACACTAAAATGTTTATATCTGTAATCTTTTTACTAAAATGACTTAATAGTGAATATTTTTGTTGTTGTTGTCATAGTCTAATATTTCATCTGTGCAATTCTCACAGCCAATCAGCACATTTAGATAAAAAAAAAATTCTGGCACCTGATAACTTCATTTGGCTCTGTTGGTGTGGATGTACATTGTAAATCTAGGTAAGTTAACATTTTCTACATTGTAGTAATTCCTTTGTGTTATTTTCCATACATTTGTACATCTGTATATATCTATATGTCAGTATTGGTTCTGTTATTTTCAGGAACATCATTAATATTTATTTTCTCAAAGGCATAAAATTGTAACAATTTTTTCAACTTACTTGATAATACATTAGATCTTGTAACCTTTATTCTAATGTAACTCAGGTTAGAGGAAGGTTGAAAACAATCAAGGTTGCTTCAAGGGTCTCATGCCCCCCCCCCCCCCAATCTATGATACAGACAACCTTACTTTACTATATCTCAATTTTCATAAGGTAGTATTCATATAAAATACAAATTTTATTGTAACCTAATTAGGTACGCAATGTAGGTGAGCAATTCAAATAGAAAAAATGAAAATAAATACAATGTATCTAAATACAAATCAGTTATCTCATAATAAATTGTTTCATCTTAGATACATCAATGTTTTGTAGCAATTTTTAAAATCAACTTCAGATTCTTCTTGTTAAAAACTTGAATAATTTTAACACATTTGACATTGTTGATAATAAATAGCAAATTTTATATGGTGTTTTTTCAAGACTTAGCATGAGAAAAATTCATAGATTTAGACAAAAAAAAAGCAAACAAACACAATGGCGTCAATATCTGAACATTTTTCTTCTTTTAATAGTCAGTTGTGCTTAATTTAATTTGTAACATATATAAATGTATGTAGAAAAAAACAAATGTTGATAAGATAATGAAGATCACAAAGCATTATCTGGGACCCCAATCAGGCTCCCCACTTCTCAGTCCAGGGAGTAATACACACTGGCCTTGAAAAAACTTATTTTTGTAAACATGAAAATTTTGCCTATTTTTGTGAATCCACACTGGCCAAATCAATTTAAAAGTCCAGCTATAAGGTGGTTTCCTAGGAAAAGGGAATGAAACTTTGATCTTTGCTAAAATCCCTACCTGTCTATTCTTTAATAAAATATCAATTCCTTAAGGACATTTGGCCAAGTGGATATAGTCATTGCTTTGTTCCAGTGACTTGACCCAAAGAGTTGTGAGTTCAATACATGGCTACAACAGTGATAAACAAATAACTTAAAAAAGTGAGTTAAAGGGAAATAACTAAATGACATCAAGAAGTAGCATCGCACATGAAACGAGAATGATATACCCCAGTGATCGAAATAAAGGGTTTGGTTTCAAATTCCTAGCACCTGAAGAAGGCTGGAGTGTACAACAGCCAAAACAGTGTAAATATAGCAATAAAGGTGAGGATAACAGTGTGAATAATGTTAATTTATTGTTTGTAAATAAACGGAGACATCTCCTCAAACATCTGTGCCCACTAAAATAACATTTATAGTTATAATAATGTCATATGCCTGCCTCGACAACAACCATCAAGATGATTACACGTCGATTCGGGAATATTTACATTTCCACATCTATGGACAGATACAGGTTACCTGTCCTTGATCATGACAAATGGACAATGATGAATAAAAATGATAAAATTGCTGTTCGATTGCTATAACCAAATGGCAATCTTCCCAGGTCTGCTTCAATATTGACACATGCGCTGACCAACAATTCAAGAATGAATGCCAAGACTAGATGATTTTGATATAGAAATTTTAATAACTAATGAAATATTAAAAATAAAAAAAATTAAGTATGAATAAGAATGTCCAATGACCTGAATCTTAAAACTTATATTCGGATACCCAATGTAATCAAAATAACAATTTACAACACATATCAACAGATATGAATGAATACAGGCGAATACGAATGCAAAAGATTAACACAAAATAAAAATGGGTAGAACCATATAATTCATAAACACGTGGTATGGTGTATGTGGTAACATAATATTCATGGAAGTGTATGCGTGTTCTAACATGAGTCTAAGAATATAATAACTTATCTTTATGTCAGTTCTTTCTCTCTTATTTTACTGTCTTTTCTTTTCTTTTCTCTCTTCCTTCTCTTTCTTTATACAACTGCGGACTCAAATGCAGTCCACTTGAAATGTATATAGTTACGACTGTCTCTAGTTTCTTTCAGTTGGCTGTTGTATTTTCAGCATACAAATTTTCTGAAATATCCACATTCTTCTTTATTCTTTTATTGAAACCAGTGTCGTATTTTCTATATTCGAACAATTCTGCTTCTTCTTATCTTCAAAATCTCTTCCTTTATGTGTCGACTTCTCTGCATCACTATCTCTCTTTCTTTTCTTGATAAACAACTTGGCTTTGCTTTCTTTCTCTTCTTTGAACAAACAGGAATCAGCGCATGAATAACATTACAGCTTCTTCCTTTATCTTTGTTGCTATCTTTCTACCTTTTCTTGATAAACAACTCGGCTTCACTTTCTTTCTCTTCTTTCAACAAACAGGAATCTGCCTACAAATGATATTACAGCTTCTTCTCTTATCTTCGTCGCTATCTTTCTTTCTTTTCTTGATAAAAACAATTTGGCCTCGTCTTCTTCTTGTTTTAACGAATAAGAATTTATAAGTTCATTTTTTTCTTATCCAGAGTTGCTTAAGATGAACTGGTCAAATTACGCTATTATCTCAAGTGCATTTTCCCTTCATTCATCATTTATCAGCACCCAGCAAGTATGACTTGTTCGTTCAAGATTCAATCTGCAACTGACTTCTAAACTTTGCTTTCCACGTGATTTGCTTTTTGGTGCAAATTCTAACTCCTGCTGTTTCATGACCCCATGTCTATCTTCTGTCTATTTCCTTCTAGACATTTGTTACTAAGGGTATCTGGGTCAACCAACATTGACCTGCTATCTTAAAACTGACTATGCTCCCATGTGATCATCTCCTTGTTACCACATGGAGACCAATCTCAATATATGTGTGTAGGTGTGTGTGTGGCTAACAATAAATAATTTTATAATTTCTGGGATGAGGCGCCATTATTATTTACATTTGGACTATTGACCTCTTCTTTGTTGTTATTCTTACAATGTTTCAACCATTGTACTCTCCAGCCTTAATCAGGCATTTGATCCAGGTAACCTTCAGGGAATTTCAAATTGAACCATTTATTTAATCAACAAAAGTAGACGGTTCTCATTCTACTGACTATATCTAGGGATATCTCATCTAGTTCTTATTATTTTAAAGTTACTTAGTTATTGCTTTGCTCCATTTCCACACTACTTGACCTAGGGATTGAACTCACTATGTTACCAAATTCATGAATCAATTCTTTAATTCAGTAGGCTATTGTCTAATGAGATACCTGATGAAGGCCAGAGGGCACAAAAACATCTGGAACATTGTGATAATAACAGCAAAGATGAGAATAATAGTCTGAGTATAAATAATGTGAACTAGAAAGAGTCTTAAAAATTTCATGGTTTTCCTATTTGAATTTTCCAATGAATCTTAATTCTTAAGTTAATGATTGAATAAGTTAATGCCGAGTTCTATGACAATCCATAGAAATTCCCCTAAGACATCATATTTGAGATCAATATCTTTAACAAAGTATTGCAATAACAATCATAAATATGAATGCTGATCATTATTTTAAGTAGCATGGTGGTACAGATGAAACAATTTGAAATTGATAATTTTTTTTTGCATTTTATGGACACAGTCATTAAATATTTTTATGTTCCCTTTTATTTTCTCATTGAAATCAAGTAGTGTCTTTAATGTCCTTTATCTTTGCATTTAATCAAAATGGAATGGTCTATTATTCGTGAGGTATTAGCAGGAGATTTTAAAGACTTTTTTTTTCACTGAAACCAAGTAGCATCTTTGATAAATCGTTTGTTTTTCCACATGACCGAAATGAAATAATTAATTATTTATGAAGTATTGACAAGGTGTAATGGTAATGCAACCAATCGAGCAAGGGGAGGGAAAAGTACAATTATAATTGGATAATAATGTCAGATTAAAAAGAAAGATTCCATTAATTGCTTAAATGACTAATTATGTTTTGTGTCTAAAAATTAGCAGATATAGACGCTGAAAAGTTCTAATGAGAGATGTATATTTTTGTAAAGAGTAAGTGAGCATTGCTTGCTGTAAGGACCTTTGTTGACAAGGATAAAGGCACGCCTGGCTAAAAGGTGATTTTCGGAAATGTTTAGTGCTTAAAATGGCCACTGGAAATGATTTAAGAGATAATTTTGGAATATTAAACAGTAACATTTATTGGTTATTTTTTCTGTATTACCAAAGGATAAAATCATCCCAAGGATGAGAGGTAAATTTAGATTGAAGAGGAAGGAAAATGCAAATAATATTTTCAGCAATTTTTAACCTTCATGTCCACAAAAAACAGAGTCAAAAAGATGTTTTTGACTTTGATACCACTATCATTTTAACTGCTATCACTCCTCAGCAATATTTATTGTTTTAAAAAGTAATGATTAAAATTTTAATTAAACCTAAACATATGAAAGTGAATTTATACATTTTTTTGTTCTTAAGATTTCACAACAAAAATTTAAAAAAAAACTATTTATTTATTAGATTATCTATTGGAATGGTTGGCAAAACACCAGCTAATTGTCAATTGGTTCAAACTTTATAAAATGTTAAATAAATTTTCATAGAGTTGGTTCAGATACTTTAATATTTAGTAAATTTTATAAATTTATGAATAAAATATTATTTTCATATTCATAATTTCTTTATAAATGTGGTAAATGAAAATATCACATTGTATTATTTTTTAATGTTGTAAATTTTATTCTTGTAAATAAATAAATAGTATCTAATATTTTTTGTCAATTCTCAAGAACAAAAAAAATATATAAATTCACTTTCATCATATGTTTAAGACCTAGGTTTATTACAATTCAAATCAAATAATCACTTTTTAAAACAATAAACGAAGGAGCGAAGGTAGTTAATTTAACTAGGCTAAATGTTCAAAGAGAAAATGTACGTATTTAACTAAGTACATTTTCTCTTTGAACATTTAACTCTTACAAATTAAAGTAACTATGTACATTTTCTAGAACATTTTACTTCTTACCTTGTTATTTGTTATTCTGTTCAGTTAATAAAATTTCACTTATTTTTTTACAAACAAAAACAAAATACTTTATTCTTCCAACCTTCAATCAACCTTCTAATATTTTAACTTGTGGGAACTTCGGTTGTGTTTGGCACAAGGCCAATTTGACAAACATCACCGAGACGCCTACACTTCCATGGTAGTTATTCTGAAGAGCTTTCTTATATGGTATCCAGGCTTTATGAATTTAATCACAGTACTAGATTGGCGGTAATATCTCATCTTTTTACAGTTGAAATGGCTAGACATGACCGTAAAGTCTATGCTAACAGTTTCTCCTTTCACACTTCTCACTTGTGGAACTTTCTTCCAGCTTCTTGTTTTCCAGTCAACTTTGATCTTCAAAAATTTAAATGTGATATCAATTGTTATCTTTTCTTTTAATTCTTATCTTTTTGCTGTGGTAGTAATTTGAAAGTGGAGTCACCATTATAAAGTAGACTGGTTGTCTAATCCACCACATTAATAATAAAAATAACTCAGAGAAAAATATAACAAGAATAATAACAATGTATTAAACATAGTTACAGGATCGATTATTTTGTGCATGCAAGATTTAGTGGAGAAAGTTATCTCTTGGATGTTGAAGAAAATGCATCAATGGAAGAGTTCCTGAAAAAGGGAAATATGATTTTTGTACTAATCAGTAGTTGAATATGATCATATATGTAGTGAAGTATGCTTGTAAGAGAGAAGGAAATATTTTTGGTGTAACTAATTGCTAAAAACGCAATTAGCGCAGTATGCGAGTTGGAAAGGAACTAACGGTATTTGGACTGTTAGCTCCGAAAGACTGGTCTGCACTAGTGTGAACATCAGCTTATATATTTCTGAAAGAAGCGCGGGAAAAAGAGGTTTCACGTGTGGTACTAATGTATAAAGTATGTGCGTATATGTGTGTGTACGTGTGTACATGGCGATATGTATATAAGTACGTACATGCATGTAGAAGTGATTCTACATTTTTATTATTCTTTCTCCTTAATAATAGTTTTTTCTCATATTCTCTCACACTCAGTAACCTCTTGCATCTTAGTGGCTTTATTGCCTTAGAGTGAAATAAGTACAAAAAAAAGACAAACAAAAAAAAGAGATTATTTCTGTTGTTGGTGGTTTTTCAACAGATTTTGTAACTATTATTGGAAAGTTATTTTTAAAAATGTTATGATCATATATCATTTTTGACCAAATTTCTGATTATTCAACGGCCACCATAGATATACATATTTTGACTGCTTTATGCTAAAAATAAAAATAAGCAGTGTCCTTCATCGGTTGAAGAAAGTGCTTTTTAAAGCGTACAACAAAACCAAATAAAAAACAGAAATTTACGCTAACTCAAACAAAAAATATATTTGTTAAATTATGAATTTGTAAATAAAGAAAGTAAAACTGATCTACCTATTATTATTCAACAGGTAAAAACATAATAAAAAATATCGATTACCGACTTTGAAAATGATGCTCATAAAAATGGAATGCAGATGCGATGGTATTTATTACCGAAACGTAACGTAGGTTAAACAAAATATCAATTTATATATTTATACGTAAGTGTGCTCAACATAACAGTTGATTTTATTTAACAAATGATTTTTAATTAAATTATTTTAACCGCGTTTAATAATCTAAAAACGAAAATAAAATAATAAAAAATGTAAAATTCTTGTTCGTCCTTTTCTATCATCATATACATTCCTACTTTTTAATGCAATATATTCATCTACGTTTGATGATTCTGAGAATCTATTTTCTTCTGAAGTGTTTTTTTTTATTTTTGCGAACGATTGTAAATGCAGAAAAATAATTTTTTGAATGTGAAAGAAAAAGATTTTTTTAAAAATTGCTGTCATGAGAATTACTCTTGGATTCATTCCCATTCACGGAGACCAAGCAGTCCAGAATGTTGACGACGTATGCACTGCAAAATAGCAACCGCCCATGAAAACAGGTTCGGTAGCGAGATAAATTTTTTTACTTATGATTTTCTTTTTTTTTTCTTTCTTTTTTTTTTAAATAACGGTGCTTTTATAAATCGGAAAAGATACAATAATCTGTTTATTTTTTTATTTTTTGAGTATTCGTAAATCTTCTTGATTTATAAAACAGCACAATGTCACTTATGTCCGTTGTGTTAGTGTTGCATCAAAGCAAAGGCAAGGGTGACATTTCATTTAGCCGAGATGATTGAAAATGAAAAGAAAACTATATTTTACTAGCATTTTCCTCTTATTGATTGCCATTATTATTATATATTGCTGCAAGTAAAGATAAAAAATAGATGAAAGATTTTCCGTTTTCTCTTTTTTGTGTGTCTTTGGTAACTGGTTGGATGATTAGAGAAAGAAATGAAAACAACAAAGAAAGGACGAAACACGAACAAGATCCGTTTTTCAATCTTATCCCGTTATTTATTTTAGCCACAAAAATGTTTTTTTTAATGAAAATATGTCGTATAAATTATTTCACGTTTTATGACTTATCTTTTTTATTATTTGTCAAGATAAATTTTTCGATTTGTTATAATATTGAATAATCAATAAAGAAAGATGATTTGATTTTTTAATTAGAACTGCATTTTAATTACATTCTGATTTTTACTCGAAAGCGGAATTTTTAACTTTAAAAATATTTTCTTCAAAAACTTTCTTGATTCGATAAAATATCGTAAAAAATGTAATAAAAAAAAATGTTCATTTTTTTTTCTTAACAGTAACACTTTGATTAGTTCTATTTTCTGCATTCTGCGTAGTTTCCATGTATTTTAAGTACAGAACATTGATTTCCTTGTTGAAATGCATTTCTGTCACTGGTTAGGAAATGTAACATTTTCCATTACCATTAAAAAAATAATACATAAATTAAATAAAAAGAAAGACGAGTACCTGAAACTTTTTTTTTTTTTTTTTCAGTTGAAAATTATTTTTTCTAATATTTTCTTAAAAATTATAATAATTTATTATTATTATTATTTTTTTAAGCGCCGGTGGTATGGGGCTTATTCTGCTTTTTTTTTTTCATCCCACCCAATTCATTGAATAATTCAATCATCATTTGTAACATTATTTGTTAGAATAATTTTTGAAATTATTATTAACTACTGCTGACGCTTCAACAAGAAAACCTTTTTAATTTGTTAATTCTGTTAATAGTTTCTATATTAAAACTTTTAAAATGAAAGCTATAATGACGAAATTTCGTCGAAATTCAATATTGGAAATTCTTAATACTACAAAGAATTTCTTAGTTTCAGTGCGTGGCAAGGGTGCGAGAGAATTTTCATTTGAAAAAAAAAATAGTGTAGATTTGTTGTTGTTGATTAAATCAATTTTTTTAAAGTTAAAAAAAAAAACAGGTTTCTGTTGGACTAAAAAGTGTAATATAGGAAAATCGTACTTTTAATTTTTATTTTGTCTCATTTTTTTAATGACCTTCATTTTCTTTTAGGCTATTTTCATCTTCCAGAAGAATTAAGTTTTAAAAATGGAAGCAAACTTAAACGAAGAGGCGATTTCAATGTGTCGATTGAAAAATGAAAATGCATATAAATTCATTAGACCCCGATTTTGTGTTCCACATTGACATTGAATATTCAGTTCTCAATGTAAATTATTCTTCTAAACTTGACCCGGCCTGTCTTTTTTATGCAACGTGTGTGTACTTATACTTACAGCCACTTTAAAATGGAACTTTACTTATTATTGTGTTAATTAGTTGGGGTTAAAAGACTTTCACACACTAAATGTGACTTTGTATCTCGTGTGTGAGTGACTTACAGTCATGTGCCTTTACACACAACACACATGCATATGCTCACACACACAGTTTGACTGAGTTTGTGAAATAAGGCATTGGAAATACATTTTCCATTCACTTAGTCGGCACAACTCCTACCCAGTGTTGAGCAATTAGGTACCTCCACTAAATCGCTGAAAAAACAGCATATGAAGAAAAAAGGTCCCAAACTACTAAACTGTTTTCATCAAAATATTTGTTAAAAGGAAATATCAAACAAAGTATCTTTTAGTTTTAATTAAAAAAAAAAATTAATTCTTTCTATCACGTTCGAAATTTTGGTAAAAAATTCTTGTTTTTATTTTCGTTAGCAGATAGCCAAATTATTACAAGAGTTTACAATGGAAAATGTAATATTACGTCACCGTAACAGGTTTTTTTTCCAGTGAGAAACACATTAATTTGAAAATGCTTGCAAAAATCAAATAATTGTCAGATTTAAATGAATAAAAAATTATGTTTGAAATCATTATTTTAAAAAAATCTTGGTAATTTTTTTTCTTTTTTTTACATCTGTTACCCAATCACCACGTAAGTTCAAGAAATTAAATTTTGTTTAGAAAATTCGTTTTATTACAAGCAGAACGCATTGGGAACCATTTAGCCCCTCTTTCTGAAAATCTGCTCCCAATAGTAAAATAAAAAATGCAATAAAATTATGACATAATTTAATTAGATAAGCTTTTAATTGCTTTAATAAATAAGATAAATTAATGACATTATAGTCTAAAGAAAAAATTTTTGATTTAATAATGAAATTTTAAAAGAATTGTTTTTTTTAATTTTAATAATTTATAAAGTTTTAAAAATATTTAAAAAATATTTCAAAGTCTTGTAGCCATTAGGTTCTTAAGTTATTAAGTGAAGACTATATTTACTAAATGAAAATTGATAAGTTTAATACAAATCATTTCGTGATTTTATTTTTTTTGTGTGTGTATTTGAAATTTTTTTTTTTGTATCGTAATTTCTGTGTATACATTTCATGATTTCTTCCCCTTACAGCAAAAAAATTTGCAAAATTTTATCAATTCCTGTTGCCATACACTTATCTCGCTTCTGTTGAGCTGTCATCACAAATCAAATATGGGGGTGGGGGAGGTCAGAAAGTTCAACTCTGTGTTTAAGAAATAGTTTTTTTCTAAGTTTCATGCTATAAATAAGTAATACTTGTGTAAATCTGATTAATTTAACATTAAATTTGCTAATTTTTCAAAAATAATGTGTCACAGATGTAAATTCTACTTTTCAAGATTTTTAAAACCAAGAATTAGCTTTTCTTTACAAATGTGTCGATTGTTCAAAAATGACCGAAAAATTGAAAATTAAAAAAAAAATCTCAAAATTTTAGATTCCAATCAATATAATTTTTGTTTGAAATACATCAGAGTATTTTGCTTACTGGAAATAGTAAATTTAATCATTTAGCTTTCAATTAAAACTAAAATAAAAGTTTTGGGAAAACATTTTTATTTTTAAAAATTCAATTTAAAAGTTAGGTATTGAAAATGAGTGGAAGTACCTAAAAAATCAAAGTTGGAAACAAAAAAAAAAGCAAAAAAAAACTTAACAGAATTATTTGTTTTTTACATATGTGTATGTGCATGGCTGTAAAAAAAAATTAAATAATCTGCTTTTCTTTTTCTTACTGATAATTATTTCACTGTTTCTATCTATTGTTATCACTCCATTCATGTCTTATTTCAATCATATCTATTTACTGGCAACTAGAACCTGATAGCATAGTGATGTCCACAAAGTAAATGCCCAGATGATAAAGTGAATTTTGGTTAAATTTAAAGAAAAAGATTAATGACTACAAAAATATATGAGAAAAAATGGCACAAGTAAAATGAGAGGAAAAATAGCACAGGTAATTTCTTGGCAAAAAACCATTAATTTTTTTTAAACACTAAAAAAGATTAAACAATTTTAAGATTTCATTGAAGTTTTTGAAAATTATTTGATGATAAATAAAATTATTTAAAAGTTTTTCTTTTAAATATTTTTAGCTCTGTTGTTGGATTGAAATATATATAGTGCTGCACAAAATAAGTGAACCCTTAAAACCCTTAGAACCCTTAATATAAAATTAATTTGTCTCTTTTTTCCAGAGAATCAGCAGTTTTAATGGAATTGTATATTCACTAAGAAAAAACTTTATTAAACGAATTAACCATTTTCAAAAATGTTTATCCATCTGGATTAAAAATATTAATTAAAAAATAAAGATGTGCAAAAGACAGTGAACCCTTATATTTACACTCTGTATTTTTGTTTTACATGGTTGCCAGTGTAAATAATTTTTGTACTTGTATAAAAATCAAAATGATATGTTCATTTTTATTTTGATAAGCTGTGCATACTGCAGCCACCCAATATAACTTGTGTATGCAAAAAGGTGCAGTTAAAGACTAAAAGAATTGCATAGTTGAAGCCTATAATAATGGAGAAAGGTATAAAAAGCTATCAGAATGATTTGGAGAGTATATCTCCATCATGCAACAAATTATTTATGAATAGAAGGTCTTTGGTGTCACGGCATCGCAATCAAAATGTGGCCATTTGCAAAAAATAATTTCAAGAGCAAGTAGACATCTAGTAGCCATCAGGCAAAATCCTGCTATGACCTCTGCAGTTTTCCAAGGCTTCCTGGCTAATGTCAAAATCAATGTGCATATGTCTACAGTGCAACAAAATCAGAACAATGCTAATCTTCATGACAGAATGCCTAGAAAAAAACCACTGATTATGAACAAGCTTGGCTCAACTATGCCAAAGTTCATAAGCTAGAAACATTCTGGCAAAAGATTTTATTGGATAAGACCAAACTAGAGCTTTTTGGGAGGAATGGTAGTATGTTTGGCAATCTTCTAATATGGCTTTTAAAGAGAAGAATTTGGTGCCAACAGTTAAACATGGTGGCAGCAGCAGCATTATGATTTGGGAGTGTTTTTTTTGTTGTTGCGGAAACAGGTAAAATAGTATACATTGATAGTACAATAGACTCTGCAAAGCACCAAGCAATTTTGGACAAAAGTGTCTTATCCTTGTTTCAAAAGTTAGGTTTGTGCACAGATAGGCCTAGATGGTTAGATTTGAAATTAATGTAACTTCTGATTAATTTGAGAAAACATTACTGACTTCATTTTGCACTTTAGCATTGTGAAGACTGAGTTCAGAAGACTTGTATTTCATTACAAATTAAAATTTAAACAATAGATTATTTCAGTTTCATATAAGAAATATTTTTCAGTTTCATATAAGAATATTTTTCTTTTCTATATTGTCTTATTTATTTATTGAGATCAAATTACTATTTCTAGATGATTCTCTGTAAGTTTATTGCTAATTATGGTTTTCAAAAGTGATTATTTTAGCAGAAAATAGCTATCATCTACTTTCTATCTCAGTCTCATTTCTATATAATTGAACCTTTGGATTCTTTTCAGAATTCACATGTCTTCAGATTTATTATAACTAATTTTCATATCATCTAAGTAATGTCTGAATTCAGAGCCAGAGAAAAAAATGTTAGTTTCCCTCCTTATCAGTTATCTCCTTCCAAGTATTCATATGTTTCATCATGCCATTTTTGTAAAAGTTTCTTGATTTAGTGCAGTGGTTCCCAAACAGTGCAGCATAAAAGCTTAGTAGGTGAGGCGGCTTGATTGAAAGACAAAGATTTAGAAACTGTTTAAAAAAAATTCATATGCCAAAAGTAAATATGATTTCCAAATTTAAGATATTATTATGGATTACTTGTGATTACACTCATAAATCCCAGTATAAATAGTTATAAATAATTTCTATCAAGATATCAAAGACAGATCATTGTTAAACTCAACAGGACAAACTGTTGTGACACATTTTTCAGATTAAATCAACCGTTTTTTGTTTTTTTTAATTTAAATATGTCATACTATTTTTGGAAATCTCTTCTTATTAAAAAATCTCAAACATCAGATATTTTTCTTAGATTCTACATCATTATTGCCTTTTTATAAACTTGTTGAATATTACATAGTAGACCTGTTCATCTTTAGTTGTGAGTCCTATTGCAACTGTTTCAATGCAACAAGGAATTTTTGCATACGTATGTGACAATGGATGAAACATGGATCCACCACTTCACTCCTGAATCAAATCGGCAATCAGTTGAGTGGACAGCAGCAAGTGAAAGCCGTCCAAAGCAACCAAAAATGCAAACTTCAGCAGACAAGGTTTTGGCCTCCATATTTTGGGATGTACAAGGTATTTTGTTCATCGATTACCTTGAGAGAGGAAAAACCATCAATACCGAATATTATATAGCATTATTGGTGCGTTTGAAGGAAAAAAATTGCCAAAAAACAGCCACAAATGAAAAAGAAAAAAGTGATCTTTCACCAAGACAATTGCAACAATAGCAAAACTACATGAATTGCACTTCAGATTGCTTTCGCATCAACTCTATTCTTCAGATCTGGCGTCCAGTGACTACTAGCTATTTCAGTCAGTTAAGTGCCATACGTGATACACGCTTGGGTGATCATGTCTTGAAGGAGACATGACTGATTGGGCAGAAGATTATCCCGCAGTAGGTTGCCATTGCTTTCTGCGGTAGACTGGTTGCCGACCAAGGCTATAGAACCCAATCTGTCCTGTTATTTAACCCATAACTGGAAGGAATAGACAGATTAATACCTTTCCCAAGGGTATTTGCGCGTAAGTGAATGCAATGAATTCGGCTGGAATTCAAACTCGGCTCCCCGATTTCTCGTTCCAAGCCGATATCCAATGCACCACAACACACATCCTCGCTGTTTACAGACCTCAAAAGAATGCTCCAGGGAAAGGGATTTGGCTCCATTGAAGAAGTAATATTGGAAACTGAGGCATATTTTGAGGCCAAAGACAAATTGTTCTACAAAAAAAGGCATCAAATTGTTAGAGAAGTGTTGGAATCAGTGTATTCCCCTAGAAGGAGACTATGTTGATGAATAAAGTTGAATTTCGCCTAAAAGTTCTTCTTTTATTAGTTAGGCTCAAGATTTATTGAGTGATGTCTTATACTAGCATTTATTGTTATAAGACATTTTAAGATATCAAAAATATTGTACAGCCTATAGTTATCAGTTTTTATACATTGCTTATAGGATAACTATGCAGGCATGAAATATTTTATGTATAAGTTGCATAATAAATGTGGTTTTGAGTTGATGTAAACATCTTTATATTGACTTTTAAGTTTTGCAAACTTTTTGAAAAGCAAAAATGATCAAACAATATTTATAAATAATGTATGCAAATTCTAATACGGATTTAGATTTCTATTATGCATATTTAAAATTCAATTTAATTTTATTTCCATCTTTCATTCTGACTGGTTTTCTTATCAAGGTGCTATATTTCTTGTTTCTCATAACTGGAATATCTTAAGGTTCAAAAGATTTTACTAATTCTAACCAATTCAAGATTGTATTTATTTATAAAGGCTAATTGAATTGACATTGGACTTCAGCATATTGATTTTAAATTCATAACTACATCTAGCTAAATTTGAATCTTGATGTTAAAATAATAATGTGATCATTCCTATGTAATTTTCATGAAATTCAAAGAACAACTTGTCTAGTTTGACTTCAATTATTGAATAACTCAGCATGTGCTGAAATGTCATTAAACCCATCCTAACTTTGACATCAATAACTGTAAGGTATCTTCATTTATTCTTTTTACTGTTATTGTTTTTCCTTCAAATAACCTAATCAGTTACTAGTGATTAGAAAGTTTCAGCTGAGGAGGATAACTTCTCTGAAATGTAATTCTGTATAATGTTTTTCTATTTAAAAATAGTAAAATGTTCCAATTTAATAAAAAATGCAGAACGATGATCAAATGATCAAAAAGGATCATTCAAAAATGAAAATTTGTTTAGAGAAAGAATAAGATCTGATCTGGTAAGGAATGTAAGAAAGTCTTTCCTTATTTCTTACCTTTTTAAGCTTTTCTACAGTACAAGGCATGGAAATACAAGCCCAACAATTTTACAATAATGAAATTAATTTTTATCACATTTCAAATATCATTTTGTGTATAATGAAAATATAGAATACTTTCTTCAAATACCAGTTGTAATGCTTCTTAACAACGCAACATGACATGTCTATTGATTTTTAAAATATCAACCAAGTCAGATGACATTTCAGCAAGAGGTCAATATGATTACTACAAAATAGCTGATATTCACTTCATATTATTTCTAAATATCAGTCAGACATTAGTATCAGATTGTCTGTTTTGGAAAATTACTAATTGCTATCACAATATATCATGATTACTTGCTTAGTATTAGTATCTTGCACTCAAAAAAAAATCTATTTTGTATTACAATTCATTTCTCCTTATGAGAACTTGTCAGCACTCCCTTTGCAAATCTATTTCTCTTACAAAGTAACTTTCTACATAAGACTCACATCAACAATGTTCTTGAGAACAAAACTTTGTTCAAATTTTTAGTTTTCTAGTCATGTCAAATGGATATAAAATTGTATTCTTACTATTTTTGTAAAAATTGAATATAAAATACACAGATCATGTTTAGCATTGAATATTTCAATGATGGAAAATGTAAGGATTTACAAATCTATTTCTAAAATGTAAATATTGGAACAGAATGGTGATTAATTTATTGTTTTTCATAGTCTTTCTCTTTCCTTTTATTATTTTAAGGAATGATAAAAATTCAAGCAGATTTTTTTTTGTAATTATTGGTTAATTTGTTTATGGATTATTATAAACTACCATTAAGCATCTAAATAATTATAACATTGTGATTTCAATTTTAACAACAGATATATATATATATATAAAGATTTATGCAAGATTCTTGAATATTTATTGTTTATATGAAAAATTAGATAAAATCTTTTATTCTTAGTGATAAAAGAAAATTAGTTACAAAATAGTTCCTTTCGCCACTTCAATAAATTGAATATTGTTTAAAAATATATTGAAATGAAATTTTGTTTCCATTTTTAAAAAAATATACAAATGTATATAAATGTATTACTAATACATTTTTTTCTCTCATTTTTTACTTTGAGATGTAGAAATTTTCATAAGATTTGTAAAAGGTTAATGATCTCTCTTCTATATCAAGAGTTATATATTTGCATTATTTACATTGTTTGAAATGTTGCCCTCATCTTTATTGCTGTATTCAGTATGATTTGGCCTTCTTAGATTTCAAACTGAATCCTTTTTTCGATCTATGAACAATGCCACTTTTGGATGTCTTAGTTATCTTCATTTAACTCAACTATAAGTTATTTGTTCACCACTGCTGTAGCCAGTTATTGAACTCACAACTCTTTTGCAGTACCCTACAATGTAACCACTACCTGGTATACATGACAACAGCTCCAACAAATGTGGAGGGGAGGGTGCATGAGGATAATAACACTCAGAAAACAGCCTCAGTCTGCCTATCATATGTGAAGGGATTATTGGAGAAAATACAAAGGATCTGTTGTCCATATAACATCAGGATGACCTTCAAAAGTGCTTTTACACTTTGCTGATATCTCTTCAGAGTAATACCTCCAATATAGGAGAACATGACTGAAGACTGTGTGTATGTCATTCCATGCACATGTGGAAAGGAATATAAAAGAGAAACAGTTTGCCCCCTTAAGGTAAAGCTGCAAGAACATCGCAAGACTGTGACACAAAGGGAAATAGAAAAATCAGGTGTGGCTGACCATATATGGATGAAGAAAGAGGATCAATGTTCCCTATGAGATGAAGTTGAAATAATAGATAGAGAATACCACTGAAAATTATAAAAACTTTAGGGACCAGCACATATGCTAGGCTACACAAATCTAAGCTGGCCAAGTATAGAAATGAATATAATATGGGAACCAGTAATATGAATAAGAATATTATTATCTTCAAGATTGCAATATGAACTATGATAAAAAATATTTAACATTAGGTTTATAAGTCCCAGAAATTCATACAATGATTTCCTCAAGGACACATGGCCTAGTGGATAAAAGTGTTGGTTAGATCCAGTGACTTGACACAAGAGTTGTGAGTTCAATGCAAATAACTTGAGTTGAGGAAGAGGGAAATAACTAAAACATCTGGAAGTGGCATGGTTCATAGAATGAGAACAATATACCCCAGTGATTAAAATAAAGTATTTGGTTTAAATTCCAATCACCTGACAAAAGCTGGAGTGTACAATGGCCGAAACGTCACGAATATGGCAATTAAGATGAGGATAACTGTTCAAACAATGTAAACTGTAAATACTACTTCATCTCAGAAGTACAGAGATATATATATCGAATACATTATTGATGATTCAATTTAAGACAGAAATTTAAAAACGCTTAGGAATAGTTAAACTTTCTATTTTCAAAAGTTTGAGTACATTTTTGAGTTATGAACAATTTTTCCTTGTGGGAATGTCATGTCTGCCTTGACAAGTGATACCCTGGGAATAATTTTTAACCATTTTCTCAGTTGTATCAATGGTGCATATTTTGTTCTTTTTGAACTGCGATCAATGGCTGTTTTCCTCTTTCAACTTGGCTTTCTTTTTATTCCATTTCTTGATGAAGACAAAAAGAGAAAGATACAAATGATTCAGACGTTATGGACACAGAGGAAGGAAATGGTTATTATACTTTGCTTAATCTCAAGTGTCTATTATAGCAATTTCACCATCAGTTAACTCTCATGTGATTACTTATCATCTTTCTTCTTTAACTTACATTATTTAACAGAAAGGATATTAAATAACAATTGAATTGTTTTTAATTTTGTTGATCAAATTTAAATGAGAATTATATTTAGAATAATGCATTTAAAACCAAGTTCATGGATTTGTCTGAAATATTTTAAATGTAAATGAGGAACAACAATTTATCAATGTTGTGTTTGACTGACTTTTTCTTGTTGGATAAGTTGAATTTTATATCTATAAAACTAGGTACCAGCCCCCAAAAAGCAATGCCTATGTTTAAAATGTATTTTAAAAATGAAAAGGCTTTCATATATCTTTAATCTTAGCTAATAGATTAAATTTAATATTCTTAATATGCAAAATACTTTGGTGTATTTCGTACTAAATTCAAATTGATTGGAATCTTTTTTTCTCTCCTTATCAGTAAACTCTATTAATTCATTCATATTAAGATATCTGTCAGTGCAACATAATTCTCTTTATTAAAAATCTCAAAAATAAAATATGCTTTTCTTAAATATTGAGAAAAATTAGCTGATTTAAAGCTTAATTAATCTTAATTAAAACAAATATGACTTACTTTTATTACAGAAAAGGCATTTTTTTAAGGAGGTTGTGTTTCTTTTATATGTTTGGTGATTTTTTGATAGTCTGTTGTTTGGGAACTTTTAGGTAATAAGGACATAACTGAAAAAATTACATAATGTATCCAACATGATCACCATTTTATAATTATATATGTGTGCATGTGTTTATTTTCTTTAATGATTTTAATCATCCCGTGTTTTTTTTTTAATTTAATGCATGTTTTTAATCTTTTTGATATTGGATCATAGGCAAATTATTAGATATCAGTGAGTGGAAATTAAGAAGACTAAGCTGATGCACTGAGAGCTCACTGGGATGAATTCATAATCAGTTAATATCTCCTAATTATCAGCATTAGTGAAGGTTTTCATTATGTTGCAGAATGGCTGCTTTTTTATTTTGTTCCTATTAAATCTTATTTGAAGTAGTAGTATTTTTTTGGTTGTTTTAATAATCATTTCACCCCAAGCAGGGCAGAAGCTGTGAAAATATTGTAGAAAAGATAGAGGGAATCCACATCTATTTGGTGAGAAAGTGACTAAAATCAAGCTGCGATATCGGGATCAATTACATTGTAGATCTTTCTTTGGATTTTGTTGAGAACCCCAAGATTAATAGCAGGTGCACCTGACCAGATATGGCAACAGTATTCAATGCACGGATGAATGATAGATTGATAAATGTGCAGGATGGAATCTGACACAGTGAGCCAACCTTCTTAGCAGTAGATGTAGCTATTGATTCGATGTAGTTGTTCCATCTGAGGTTGGTTGGTGAGTGAGGCCAAGAAGGCACAGTATGTTGCTTTCTGGAAGATAGGAGTTTCTTTATGGTTGTTAAGGGAAAGCAGCTTCATTTTGGAAGCATTAAAATTGACAAGCCACTTTTTACCCCAATCCATCATAGATTGGAGGTTCTTTTCAGTTGCTGCAGTGAGGTTTACTTTGTCAGCCTTAGTCAATTTCTTATTGAGCCGGTAGTAAATAGTGATGTCATCTAAATAGATGCCTACTTATAAACTGATATCAGGAAGATCACTAATGAAGATCAGAAAAATCCTAGGATCTAGGTTACAGCCTTGAGGTACACCCATGTTCGTATGAAAGAATCTAGAAGCAGCCCATTCAAGACAAAATTCATTTCATGGTTTGATAGGAACAATTTTTTTCTTTTTATGATTTCACCTCAAGCAAGACAGAAATGCCACTGGTGTGCAAGGGTTTATAGTGAGAGAGAAAAAAGGTATAGGGGATATAAAAAAAAAGATAAGAGATTAATGGGAATCAAGTAGATAAAAGATGACAATTGACATTGCATTTAAACTTTTGGAGATTGTAGCTATCAGGGAAGCAAGCGAATAGAAGCAAGTTCCATAAATGGGAAATGCAAGAAAATAAACTGGTAGAGTAAAAGAGGCAGTTACATTTAACTATTTCTGTAGTAAAAGGGTGGGACCTTGATGCCAATCAAGTAGCACAAGTAAAGACACATGGTTGGAGTACCCTGGGGAGAGGGAAGCTTATCAGAACAGTTTCAATGAAAATACTTGTCAAAAAGACAATTGGATTAAATCACCAGTCATCCGTAAACACTGTAGCCCTGTAGTTTGCACAGAAGGCCAGCATGCCAAACCCTCTTAAACATTTTCAAGACATCCATTGCAACAGCTTGAGCTTTGCTGTTCTTATCAAGAACCTGGTATATATATATATATATTCACTGATGGCCGTTAACCCATCAGCAGCATACAAGTGGAAGTTATACTGCTTGTCAGTAGGCTGTGGGATGTGAGATGATGAACCATTTCAGAATTGATAATAGCCTTGAACACTTTCCCAAAAACAGTAAGAAGCTGATAGTGATAATTAGAGTGGTCAGAGGGTTGCCCAGAGTTTAAAAAAAAAAAAGGAACTACAGAGGACTTTCTACAAGCAGGAAAACTGGAAGCAGTGAGACAATAGTTATAGAGTTTGGAGAGGTCAGGAAAGAGTTCAGGGGCACATTTCACAATATTATAGAAGTTATGTATACATCACTCAGTTAAGGCTTAGTTCTAGTTGGGAAGTTGGGTACGGGTACTCTAAACAAGTCGAGTGTGGAGTTGGAATAGAATTTGTGAACAAAGCACTCAACCTTGTCTGCTGAGGCTGTGAGGACCTCAAATTGATTGAATAGGGAAGGGATCAATAGTTTGCTGTCATTTGGCACACTTTTGCAGTGCTGCCAATAGTCTTTGGAGCTAAATTTATGGGATGCTATATGTTGTTTCATTCATTTTTTTTTTTAATCGTATCACCCTGAGCAAGGCAGTAACACCACTTATGTGCAGGGGGCTACATAAGAGTAAAAAGATTAAGTAGAAGAGAGTGAAGAGAAAGACAAACCAGTTAAAAAGGAGCAAGAGAAGGATGGGAGTACAGGTGTGATGACAGTTGCAAAGGTAGAGAGAAAGTAAAGTATATACAGGGTGGTGAAGAAAGAATTAGTCAAGTGGTTAAGAGATGTGTATAGACATTGCATTTAAATTCCTGGAGGTTGTAGCCATCAGGAAAGCAAGAATATGGAAGCGAGTTCCATAGGCAGGAAGTGCGAGAAAAAAGCTGATGGAGTAGAATTGTCGTCTGCATTTGGTTAATCTAACTGTGAATGGGTGGGAGCCAGTTGCCAATCTGGTTGCACGAGTAAACACCTGTTGCAGAGGCACCAGTGACTTAAGTTCGTTGGAGCAGAAGCCATGAAAGTATTTATAGAACAGACAAAGGGAGGCCACATCTCGCCGGTGGGGAAGTGGCTGTAGTTGAGCCGCCAAGTCAGTACCTATCACATTACTGATTCTCCTTTGAAGCTTGTCAAGAACACCGAGATGAACAGCAGGGCTGCCTGACCATATATGGCAGCAGTATTCCACGGACGAATGGTTGATTTGTATATATGCAGGATGGATTCAGGCGGAAAAACATCCTGGCCCGAGACAGTGACTCAACCTTCTTAGCAGTGGATTTAGCTATGGACTCAATGTAGTGGTTCCATTTGAGATCAGAAGAGAGGGTAAGGCTGAGGAGGCGCAGTGTATTGCTCTCAGGGAGACTTGCTTGGTCCATGCTTATGGGAGGTAGGAGAGGTTGCCTGTGATGATTGACAGACAACAGCTTGGTCTTAGATGCATTGAAATTAACAAGCCACTTCTTACCCCAATTCACCACAGAATGTAGAACCCTCTCAAGGTCAGCAGTGAGATTATGTTTGTCCGCCACGTCGGGTTTCTTACTGATGCGGGAGTAAATTGTAGTGTCATCTGCATAGATGCCTACTTGGCTCTTGATCTCGTCTAGGAGGTCATTTATGAAAATAAGGAAGAGCGTCGGTCCCAGGATAGAGCCCTGAGGGACACCAGCATTTGTACTGTAGGATGTAGAAGCATGCCCATTCAAAACAACCTTCATTTTGCGGTTATTTAAAAAGGATTGGATCATATCAAGCAAGCCTTCAGTAATACCGTAACCCTATAGCTTGCATAGAAAGCCAGAGTGCCCAACCCTGTCAAAAGCCTTAGAGATGTCCCGAGCAACAGCACAAGCCTCGCCGGACTCCTCAAGGGCCTGGAACATGTACTCCGTAACGGTTGTTAGCATGTTGGCCGTGGACCTGGCAAAGCAGAAGCCATACTGCCTGTCATAGAAGAGTTTATTAATTATGGCCTCCAACACTTTCCCGAAAATTGGTAGAAGGCTGATAGGGCGGTAGTTGAATGGGTTCAAGGGTTCACCACAGTTCTTAAATACAGGAACGAAGAAGAAAACTTCCAGCATGCAGGAAAACAGGAAGCAGAAAGGCAGTAGTTATACAGTTTAGAGAGGATAGGGGAGAGTTCAGGGGCACATTTCTTAAGGACAATCACTGGGATTCTATCGCCACCACTCGCCTTATGGGGTTCAAGTTTTGAAATTACTCGGGCTACTACTGTCGGGGTAATATATACATCGTACAGTTTAGCCTCAGTTCTAATAGGGAAGTTGGGTGAGGGTACTCCAGATGACTCAAATGTGGAGTTGGATGAGAATCTGCGAGCAAAGCACTCAGCTTTGTCTCCAGATGACGTGAGGACATCAAATTCATTGATTAAAGGAGGGAAAGAGGATTTGCTATTGTTCAGCACCCGTTTGCATAACCGCCAGTAGTCCTTGGAGCCGAACATGTGGTCAGCTATGCGCTGTCTCATTCTCTCGGCAAACAACCGCTTGGCATCATTCAGGATTCTCTTGCACTCATTACGAGCAGATGTGAATAGGCGCCTATTGTGATCAGATGACTGTTTCCGGAATAGTCGGAAGTAGTGGTTCCTGTGGGCAATGGTGGCTGAACAGGCAGGAGAGAACCAAGGGGAGGAATGAGGTTTGAAGGAGAGAACCAAGGGGAAGAATTATATCAGCAAATAACAGCTTAACATCATTTATGATATGCTTGCATTCATTTCAAGCACAGACAAAAAGCTGCCTATTGTAGTTAAATGCGTCGTTCCCATAAAACTGGAAGAAGTGACTCCTGTAGGCAATGGCTGCTGAGCATAAAGGAGAAAACCAAAGAGATGAATAAGGTTTAAATTAGAATTTCATAGCTGGGATGAAAGCATTGATGCCGGTTTACACCCAGAAGAAGACTGCAGAGACACAGTCTTCAACAGGGAGACTAAAAACTTTGTTTCAAGAGACATGACAAAGGAAATCACGGAACAAGTCCCAGTCCACTCTTTGGTAGCAGTAAAATATTCTGCTAGTAGGAGGTTCCTGAAAAGAGGGTGAGTAAAAAGAGATATTAACAGAAACTTCAGCATGATCAGAATTGCCAAGAGGGCAAAGCTGCATGGCATAGCAAGAGTTAGGCATAGAAGTAAAGCAAACATCTAGAAGAGAAGTGTGCCCTTCAGGGTTACTGGGGAAATGTATGGGGAAATCCACCACTCACATGAGAGACTGAGTGATTGAGAAGTTTAGGGTATGGATGCCAGCAAGATCAGTGAGTTTTCCAGTCCCTTGGCATAGTGGGCATTAAAGTCACTGAACACAAATATATTAGTGAATGGGTGAGAAGAAATGACTTTGTCTATACACTCCTGATCAAAATTTTAAGACCACTTAAAAATCTTTAAAAAGAAATATTTTTTTTACGGATAGATTTTAAACTCCTCCTACTTAAGGTTACCAATACTACAATCTAAAAGGTTATGGAAACAAAAAGCTATATTCCAAACATTTTATTTTGAAATTTATATTTTTATAAAATGAGGCGATTTACACATGATCAAAATTATAAGACCAGAGACAAAAATTCTGCGAAATTGTACAAAAAGTGTATGAAAACATTCAACAACCAAATTTAATAATGAGTTTTACCTCCACTGCTTTTGATGACTTCAAAAATTCTGTCAGGCATGCTAGAAACAAGCGTTTCCATTAAGGTGCGGGGGATGTTGCTCCAGTTTCTGAAGATGGCTTCACGAAGTTCATTTTTTGTTGAATATTGTTTGCCATTTCAATAAACATCTCTTGTCATCCATCCTCAAACATTTTCAATTGGTTTCAAGTATGGTGGACCCCATTTTCTTGTAGAAAGGTCAAGGTCCGTCTTGCAGCATGGATTGCAGCATTATTCTGTTGGAATAACCATCCATCCACACACAAACGATGGCCCTCCATCATCAATGATGCTTTTTGTAGCATGCTAACATAACCAGCCACTGTTTGACAACCCTGCACCACCTGGAGCTCCATCATCCCTCTGTAAGAAAAGTCACCCCATTCCATTAAGGACTCTCTACCACTATGATGTGTGGAGAAAATTTCAGGAGGCATGTTTTTGTTATGCCAATATCATTGGAAGCCATCAGGACCATCTAGATTGAATTTTTTCTCATCAGAAAACAGGACATTCTTCCACTTCTCAACGTCCCATGTTTGGTATTCACAACCAAACTTTAAGTAGTCCACCTTGTAACTTGGAAGCAGCCGAGGAATTTGTTTACGCTTTTTATTTACCATGCCTTTTTGTCGTAAGTGTTTGATGGTTACAGGACTGCAATCAGCATCTGTGACTGCCTTAATTTGACTAGAAGAAAGTCCCGCCTCTTTCATAACAACCCGTCTTATTCTCTTATTCAATGCAGGAGAAATTTTTGGGGGCCTACCAGAGAATTTTGCTTTTCCATAATTCTCACTGTTCTTTAGAAAGTTGCAAGTCACAGTTTTACTGCAATTTACCTTAGCTGTGATCGTCTGCTGTGACAAACCTTGCTTATGGAATTCTAGAATTCGAGAACACTCAACTTTGGTAAGTTTGCTTGCTTTAGGCATGGTACCACCTTTACGCAGTGATTGCTAATCCCTAACTGAACTAAAAACATTGGGATTACCATAGATCTAACAATTTATACCCCTGGTCTTATAATTTTGATCATGCGTAAATCGCCTCATTTTATAAAAATGTAAATTTCTAAATAAAATGTTTGGAATGTAGCTTTTTGTTTCCATAACCTTTTAGATTGTAGTATTGGTAACCTTAAGTGGTAGGAGTTTAAAATCTATCTGTAAAAAAAAAAAAAAAAAATTTCTTTTTAAAGATTTTTAAGTGGTCTTAAATTTTTGATCAGGAGTGTATTATCTGAAATACTATCTAGGAATTGGGAGAGGAAGGGGAATGGTAGAGAAAAAAAAGACAGCTGATAAGTTTATCAAGATTTTATTACATATTATTCTTTTTACCTATGGTCAACCCTGACAGAGGCCTACTTACTTATTCTTTTTAGTAGAAAACTGTTCATTTGTTTCCCAGACATTACTATTTTGCAGCTTAAGAAAGAAATGTTTAAGATGGAATTCCAGTTGGATTGAATTTTCTTCACCAAATGTAACTGTTCTTATCTGGTGTAGCTGAGCTTATCAATTGTTATATGTGGAAGTTCTGTCAGCAAATTTAGACTTTAGAATTCTTGCATCTAAAATTTAGAAAAGTGCTTAAAGGCAGAATTTTTTCTATTGCAGTATAGTTTTGTCTAGCATTATTTAAAAACTATAGCAGTTTAAATTTCTGCTTAGATTTGTCATGAAATTTTCATGAAAGGGGTGCTAATAATGTTTGGTCATTTGATTAGAGTTCAGTACTTCCTCATATAATGCTTAATCTTTTCAATATTTTCTGATCATATCAGTTATATCATAGATGTCAAGAATTTTTTTATAAGAGAAATGTTCTCTTGTCATTAAATTCCTTTGATAATAATTATGTGAAATTATGTCAAAATTATATAAGCTGGTATTTATGACTTATTTAAATGTTTATCTTGAAAAAGTGTGAATTCTTTTTTATTTTTGTAATTTTGATAATTTTTTTTCTGAAAAATTGTAAACTATTATAGTTGACAATTTTTCAGAAAAAAATGAAAAGGTGAATATCTAATCTAAACTTATTTATAAATGGAACTTTGTGTGTGTGTGCCCTTCCCTATAGACTCCGAAACGGCTGAACCAATTTTCTTGAAAATTTATCAGTTGTACTATAAGCATCTGTGAGTGTTCTTAGCTAGGTTTTGTGTCGAGGTACCCCCGATAAATATCGAAAATTGATAATCAAAAAAATCGGGTTATAGAAGGAGTGGTCCAATTGTACTTAAATTTGATACACTCATAGACAAAGACATAAGAAACAATATTCAGAAGTTTCAAGGTTGCAGTTCTTACAATAGTGCAGAAAATCGATTATATATATATATAAAAGGCAAGATGTTTGTGTGTGTCTGTTTATCTGCCTGTATGTCTATTTTTTTTTCGGCTCTTTTATTTTAGTTTTTGCTTTGGGTTTGGCTTTAAGTAGGTATAATTGTAGTTCTTAATCTCAGCCATGATACCATTTACTCAGAGGACTTATTTAGCCTTCAAAATTCAGTTTATAATGAAAAAAACTTATTTGATATCGATACCAGGAAATCAAAATTTGACTTACATCCATTCAATTTTCTTTCAGTCTACGGTTTTGCTTTTACTGGAAACAACTATTGCTTTTTAGTCTTTTGTGCCAACATCCAAAGAGTCTGAGCTACAGGACCATGGATTAGTTTTAAAGCTTTCATTACACCCAAGCAACGCCTGGCTATACTGCTAGTATTTAAATAAGTCAGGTTAAATTTATAAATGTTAACTTATTGTTTCAGCTGTAAAATATAAAAATCATTTTTTGTTTTTTAGCTCTTATGAATTTTATTTTAACTGACATATTTTGGTTTGCAATTGTTTTCAAAGCCAACATTTTGTTTTTAATATATTAACATAAAATGCACTGGGTTTTGAAATGCTCCTGTAAATGCATTGTGTGTTAAGATTAATCTTCAAAGTTGATTTGGAAGGAATTGATTTGACATTAAAACACTTGTTACTTTTACTTTTCTATTTTTATTAAAATATTTTTCCCTTTTCATAGCTATGATGAATGTTAATATATAAGTAATTCTCTAATTTCATTAAATTTTATCAATAAAATGATAAGTTTAGCAATTTACATTGGAATTCATCTTTTGTTAAATAAACAATTCCTACCTATCAATTTGTATCATATATAAAGTATTCAAGTCAGCTGTTGTAATATTTAAATTAGGTATGAGCTTAATTTTCTAATGTAAATATTAATTTGCTTATCTGGTAATACTAAATTTGTGGATGTGAGAAACTGAAAATTTTTCTGTTAAATGAGTTGAATAAAGCCTGGAATTTGATCATGTCTTTGAAATCCTATCATGCTACTTAATATATGAGAATTTTTTTTTCTCTTCCATTTATCATTGGTCTCTTTTCTTTTACTTTTGAACTGTTATATTTTAAATTCTGAATATAATCATAAAATTATATTTTGCAAAGCTTGATTACTTAGATTACTAAAAATTGAAATGAGGAATTTTTTTTTAATAATTTGGTCCTTGCTACAATTATTTTTTTTTAATCTTTAATTCTAATTTCAGGAAAATAGATTAAAATGTTTAAAGTGTTTCTTCCAATGGTATAAACATTTTTTTAAGTTAACTCAAAGACAGAACTTGTCTTGATTTCAAATATGTTTTTAAAATTACTCTGGTAGACATCTTTGCTATTTAAATACGAAACTGTAGGCGACGTAATTGTTATTAGAACAGGAAGTGGAATCTACAGACAGACTTCAAATTCAATCTGTTTTAAAATGTCAGATGATTTTGCAATAGAATATGAAATGTATTTTCATTCTGAATATCCAGTTTTTATTTAAAAATGAAAACCAACAATAACATTTATTAACTAATTTGTTGGCTAAACACAAGATGTATATAATAGCTGTCAGTTGTTTGTAATTCTTTTATTATGTTAGTATTCAGTTATTTTTAGAATTCACTAATTAAACTTTAAACTTGAATTTGTTTTATTTTAAGGAAAGCTGAAGATAATATTTAAACTATACAAAATGTCATTCTTTTCATCCAACTCAAATGAGATGTTTTTATGTTTCTAAATGTCAGCATCTAAAAATTAAAATTTTCTTTTTATGTACAAATCCTTTATAGAAAAGGTTATGACTACTTTCCAAGTTCTTTTTTTCTAATTCAATAATACTTATCTTTATTTTCAGGAAGCTCTTTTGAAGTTTGAACAAGCTGCTTCATAAACTCTTTGATATCATTATATACCCTGGCAAGAGAGATGGCTGATCACAATTTGGCAGCATTTTATCCATCTTTGGAGAATCTTTTCGATGAAAAAGGTGGCCCAGAGGCTCAAGATTGCCGTCCATCATTTTATGTTGGAGAAGATCTCATTATGAAATCTGAATGTCTCAGAGTAAGAGCTTTTTCTTTTTTTGCTTGTTTGTGGTTTTGTCACATTTGTTTTTTAAATATTATAGTTTATTCTTTGAAAGATTTAGTTTTTATTACATGGTAATTAGGACAAATAAAAAAAGTACTGCATTTGTAGTTTCTTATTTGAAGTTTTGAAGTATGTACAATAAGACTTAAATTAGGTCATTTTTTTAAAAAAAAATCTGTCATAATACAAAATCATAGGAGGAAATTAATAATTTAATTAATCTGTTATATAGTTTGTAATTTTAACAGCCATCTCTTATTTTTTCCAAACTGATTCCTTTTTAGTTTCTATTTACTAGTAAAGCATTTCTGTCAGAGTTTTGAGTTTTCAAATATCTGTGTGGTATGATTTCTTAACCATTTCTCTTTTTGCTTTCAGGAAAAAGTCAAAGAAGGGAAAATTATAAAAGTTGGTATTTGTGCAATGAGAAAAAAATCACGATCAAAACCCATGTGTGAGATCTTGGATCGATTAGAACGGTTTGACTACATTGAAGTTGTTGTCTTTGAAGAGAGTGTTATCCTTGATGAACCTGTAGAGAACTGGCCAGTAGTTGATGCGCTTATTGCCTTCTTTTCTAATGGCTTCCCATTGGAAAAAGCAGTTCAGTATGAGAAGATCACAAAACCATTTATGATCAATGACCTTCAGATGCAATATGTTCTTCAAGACAGGTAAATAGCAGCAGATTTCCCCTCCCCCTCCCTTTAAAACTTTGGTTACTTCCTTTCATATTTTCAAATTGAGAGCACTCTTTTTTGGTGTTTAGAAAAAACTTATTGCTTCATTGCCAGTTATATTTATAATTTAATATCACAAAAATATTTGTTCTTTGGTAAGGATGTTGAATTTTATCATTTTAAATAAAATAAAAACTTGCAAAGAATCAGTTTTCAAAGTTTGAGAAGTAATGAAAATTAATAAAATAATTGAAGATAGAGTTGTTTAGAAACAAAACAAGTACTATATTTGCTGATGTAGAGTAATTGATCTTGATTAAATGTAATTGGCAGAAATGCCCAATAAACAGGACTGACAAAGTTTGCAATAAACAGTAACAAGAGAAAGAAAAGAATAGGGCAAAAATAATATTGAGTAAACAATGTATGCAAGACAAAACAAGAGTAATAATATAAAATGTTCATAAACTAAGAATGGTGTTAACACAAAAAGGAATACAGACAAGTGGTCACAGCATTCTGCCTTCAAGAAAGGACAGAACTATCTTATTGGCTAGGAAAAAAATCGCAGCATCCATCTGTATGTTTTGTCTATAAATTTGACAAGGGGATGTTTTTGCAGTCATTTCTACTTGGATTGGAACTTACAGCTTCTATAAAATATATTTTTCAACCACCCTACAAAAAAGAAACTAACTATCCAAATATAACACTGCAACCAATGTGCTGGTGTTATGGCTTGGAAGTTGAGTACTAATGAATATAACTGTTATAGTTAATTTCAGTAAGCTGTAGTCGAGAAGTTCTTTTCAGGTCAGCAGATGGTCTTAATAAAACAATAATTTTTTTTATAACAGGAATAAATCTGAAGGTTTGTGGTTGTATGACAAATGCTTGCTTATTATCAAAAAATACACTCATTAAAAAGATGTATGTGCTGATTCAGCGTTGTAGACATCTTTTTTATTTTTATCAACTCCTCACTATATAAGTATTTTCACATTACATGTATAATATACAAAGAAATATAAATTTATTTTCTGAATTCTAAAGCAATATATTGAGACAGTTATTCTCATCATAAAAATATATCCAAACATTATGCAGTATTTGATATTCTGATATTATGAATTTGTTACCGAATTCCAGAGACTTAAGCTCTACAATTAAATAGTTAATGTGAATGGTTATCAAACATTATTCTTGCAAGACATACATCTTATCAAATAAATATGTTATTTATTTCTATGAGCAAAAAGAAACAGGTTAAAATAGATGAAAATTAACTGAAAAGAGATATTCATAAAAGGCATGGTACATAAAACTAGAACAATCTAATCCAATGAAAAGGATCTGGTTCAAAATTCAATGTATATCACCTGAAAAAGGCTGGAGCATACAATGTACAAAACATCATGAATATGGTAATAAAGATGAAAACAACAGTCTGAACAATGTAAATAGTGTAAATAGTTACAATATCTAATCTCAGAAATATAGACAGAGATGAAAATGAATGTAACAAATTTATTGTTCAAATTAACAACTTCACTCTTATTAAAAAATGAAAAATAAAATGAAAATAACTGAATTTGTCTGTTTTAAAAAAAGTCAGTAATGGTATCTTTAGAGACATTGGGTTGTATTTGAATGCAAACTTTGTTATATATGTACATCAGGCACTACTTAACCTTTATCAGTCTGTATGTGACTTCATTTGCTGTATAAAATGTTTATCCTGCCGCTGAAGTGTGCTTAAATTTCATAGATGTGTTGTCATATCCTGAACAGAAAACAATGTTGAGTGAAATTAATGCAATTGAGAGGCCTTGAAAAAGAATAGTAGAAAACCAGTAGAAAGGGAAGTGTGCTAATTTTAAACTAACTGGTGCTCTCAAAAAAAAAAAAACAAAAAAAAAAAACAAATCATATTAAAAAAAAAAATTTATAACAAGTTTTGTAGAATAGCATTAATAACATGACATGTCAAAATTGAAAAATATTGTTTTTATCATTTTAGAAGTGGGGATCCTGTTCATAATATAAATATAGTGTTAAATTAATCTCTGACTTCTTAAAGTTCTCTGGACTTTGTTTTTATTTACAAAAGTAAACTCTGCTTACATTATTGATAACTGCTTATTATCAGAAATTAGGCAAAAGCAGAACAATTATATGCAGTTCAATTTTTCAGTTCCAAAAAATGTCATAAGCAGAGGAAAGTCTAATGAATGTTTTTAATAAATTAAAAAAAAAAAATCTCCCCTATTTTTAATGAACAGATTAGTTAATTTAAGCAGTATCATGAATCATGAGATTATAAAAAGGCAGAATTTTTTATTTAATAATTTACAGGAGAGAAGTATACAGTATTTTGGATAAAGAATGCATTGCTCATCCACGATATGCTGTCCTTAACAGGAGTGCTCAAAATGAAACGGGTAAGTTGTTTATATGAATTTCCCTCAGCAGAGTTGATTGTTCAATTTCTAGAAAAAATTATTATTAGATAATATATGAAATTTTATTGTAATTTTTCTTTTCAAAATTACACCACATTATGTTTATTTTATTAGTTAGCTTTTGTTATTTCCTTATAATAACAATTGATAATTTTATTAAATATTTGAATTTTTTTCTATCCACTGTGCCAAATATTAATTGATTAATCTTTATGGGCATTTGGCATTAAAGGGAATTGATAAATCTATAGCTCGACATGTAGTTATTAACTGACTTTTGATCTGAAATTTTCACTGTATAATGTTCAAATCTATGCTATTAATATCCACTACTAAAATCTAAATATTTGTTGTACAAAATAATTGCTTCTTTTAATGGTTTTAAACTGAAGGAAGAATCATCTAATAAAAATGTATGATGTATTAAAAACAAAAAAGGTTGTGTTTGTTGATAAAAATGCTAATGGCTTTCATTTTTTCCTGAGCAGAATTTGAATTCACTGAAACAGAGGACTCAATAGAAGTGGCTGGCGATGTTTTTCAAAAGCCATTTGTTGAGAAACCTGTTGATGCTGAGGATCATAATGTCTACATCTATTTCCCTGTGGCAGCAGGTGGTGGCAGTCAGAGATTGTTTAGGAAGGTAAGTCTCTTATATAATCAATGTTTACTATCTGTATGTTTGTCTGTGTTTGTGTTTGCTTTTGTTTTTGTTTTTTCATCTTTTCCAGAGTCTTCTCTGACATTTTTTTCACATTGTTTTTACTCATAATTTTTTGACTTTCCTGAGAGTGTGAGAGTTTTAATAATTCTGGTATTTGATAATTAGTTATATTTAGTATCATTTGGTATTTAGTCATACTTAGTTTGGTATGTGATTTTTGTATTTCTTAGTTTATTTGCAGTAGAGTTCATTGTATTTAGTAGCATGAGCAGTCCAACCAATAATAGAAATATTTGCCACAATGTAAAATGACATAAAAAAAATCAGAATAAATTATTTTAATTAAATTTTTAAATTAAATATTAATGTAAGGTATATTTTGAAGTAGATTGTATTTAAGTATGGTTCATGTTTTTTATAATGTTTCACAGTTTCAAAAAAATATTTTATTATCAATAAAGTTGATACTTTACTACAATTTTAAACATACATTTTAGTGAGAATATGAAAATGTTGTATTGTTTAATTAAAGACTCATTTGATTCATTTAGAAAGTTGATAGACTTAAATGGTTAAGTGTTGATGACTGGAATTTGAATCCTTGTATTTCTATGGCTCATCTGGGACTGACTAATGTTTCTGCTGGGTTTTACTTTTAATAAATTGCAATAGATCTTTTTTTTCTTTTTTTTTTTTTAATCTTCTAGGCTAAAAGATAAGAGATTCTAAAAATCTAAATTGTGGAAAAGATTAAACATCATAAAGTAAAATAGGCAAATCAGTATTTATGATTTTTTTCCCCCACTTTTATTACTTTATTTATGCAAATATTAGGTACTTCAATAATATACCATTTTATATTGCTTTTGAAAAATATTTTCATGTCAGATATATCATGGCTTACAGCCACATCATGTTGAAATACCAGTTCCCTTACAATCACCAACGTTAAGCTTGGTCAGTAACTAGATGATTGGCTGCTTGAGAATACCAGATGCTATAATATTGGATGTGTGTTACAAGTGGTGTAATGGATAACAGCTCGAAATTATTAACTGGGGAGTTGAATTCTGATTTTAGTTGGGTTCATTATATTTATTTACAAGCAAATACTCTTAGGAAAGACATGAACCAACCTCTTCTGTTACCAGCTATAGGATAATTAGTAAAAATTACAATCTAAAATATTATCTGGTTTTAAATAACCTGGAAAGGATTAAGCTGTAAAAAACAAATCAGATAAACCAGAAATGTCATTTGATATTAGTAAGTTAAACTTCCTAATAAGATTGTTTTGCATATTTTTTAGTTTCATAGTACTCAGTTCTTTCAAGACCAACTGATGAATTGTTTGTTTTTATTTCCCTGACTGTCAAAAAGAAATATGTTAAAAATTAGAATCAACCCATTCAGGTTTCAAAATATGAAAACACTTTAATGCATTTTTAAAAATAATTTGAAGATTTATAATTTTTTAAAAGTTTTACAAAACCTTATATTTTAATTTTAAATGCTAATAACAAATAACTTGCAAATTACTTTTTCTTATTTTTAAGAGTCATTTTAAAAAATAACCTCTTATCTACATGCTTAACAATATGCATTTTTGTAATTTGCATTATTTTTTTTATTTTTTTCAATTTACTTTAACTGAAATCATTGTTGAAATATATAGATACTTTTAGTAGCATGTGTAGTTGCATTTGGAAATCAATTTCTTTATACCACTCAACTCATAAATAACAAATTTTAATCTATCAATCAAAATTATTGACAACTCAAAACAGAGTGTGCCAGGTAAGAAAGAAAAAATTATGATATAAAGAAAAACAAAGAAAAAAAAATCAGCATGTTTTTAAAAAAACTTAGAAAATGAGAGAAGAGAACAACACTGTCCTAAGCCTTGAGGACAGCCATGATATCAACTGCATTCCTGGATCAGGTGATTCATATTCATTTTGATCATCATGACTACAAAAGTGGTTTTCATAAGTCTTTGGTGTTGTAGGAGCCACTGGTTGGTCTTCCTCTCGACAATTCCTCAGGCATAATGGTTTAAGTGATTTATATCAAGAGAAGTAGTTGGTCAGATGCTGGGGGTGATATGATTGTGAAAATTCTCGAACAGATACACTTGGGTTGCTTAGGAAACAGCTGATGGAACATGTACACCTATCTCTCAATTTCAAGTTTGACCTCAGAATAGGCAGTGGTATTAACTCTGAGACCACACAGGCAAAACATGGGTGGCATCATATGGCCTTTTCTGCCCAGCTCCCTTGGACCATTACAAATAATATGAATTTGGTGTACATCACCATGGGGTCAATGCAGAACCACCAGTCAATCCTCCCGTTCACTTTTAAGAAGTTGTCTTTCAAGGTGATGTGGTTGACATTTAATGCTCCACCATGGTATGTCTTTTCATTTCTTGTGTCAAATTAGAAGCTGCCCTGTGAATGCACTTGATATATCTGAAAGAGAATTAAGAATGTTAAATTTGATGCATATCATGTAACATTACATTAGGTAGTCTTCTATTTATTACCTGCTAAAAAAGTATTTTCAAGTCCCTGGCCAAGTTCAAGTATATTCTCACTTAGATATACACTCTATCCAAATACAAGTTTAGAAAATGTAGAATATTCCAACTTTATCAATAACTTGTGGTTTCATTTTATTCACATATCAAATATTTTACCTTCAATTAGATGTACCTCCACTGTGTGCTACAGTTACCATCTATAATCTCAGTATTATTAAATTAGCCTTTAGCACTCTGATTTATTCACTTCTATTCTCATGTCACTGTAATTTTTTCAAAGCTCCTCTGCATTAACCCCATTGTCAATCTCAGTCAGGGTTGTTTTGTGCTTCCATAGGATACGACAACACAATCATGCAATTGTTTTGTTATAAGAGTTGCTTACAGTGGTAGAGAAACATTTTGTTCAGTAAACAAAGTTGCTTATAGAGTGCTAAAGGTTCACCAACTTGCAGGTAATAAGTGTATAGGGTACTAATAGAATACTAGTCTGAAGACATCACTAATACTAAACCTGCTTACATTGACAATGAAGTAAGATAAAAATGGAGAATAGAATGAGAGTAGTAGTCATCATTTTTCTATTAATACCAAAAATGGAAAATAATCATTTTTATTATTTCTATTGAGATGATAGAAAAGATACAATAGTTTTTGAATATCTACCTTTTTGTTTTTTTTTTGTTTTTGTACGAATGTATCATGAGTCTAGAGAATTTGAGCGTTTAAAAAAAATGACTTGCTTTAGTATAGTTTCCACAGTATCACTCAAAGCAGTCCAGCTGTTTGCACACTGGGTAACAGTAAAAAGTCAATTACATCATTCATTATGGACATTTTCTTCAAATTTTACCATTTTGTACTCAAATATCACCTCATATGAACAGGAAATCTTTGATCCTCTTCCAAAAAGTCTTCAATACAAAAAATTTCCTGCAATTAGATCTTCATTTCTTGATAAAGTGATTTAGGTTAAATAATTAAGTTTATTTCAATATTTTCTTTAATGAATTGTTTATTTGTGAATATTTTGTATAAGTATACTTCTCTCTTGATCAGTCATGATTTTTCTTTGTTCAATAATTTTATACTTTTAACTCTTGTCTGAATATAAAAAAATGGTTCACTGTTAATTAAAACCATTTATGACAGGAAATGTATTTTCTTTTGGCTTTACTAAGATATAATAATTCATTTTAATACTGCAATTTAATGGTGTCCTTGTGGTCTGCTGTAGATTGAGTCCAATATTGGAATGATTGGAGTATGTTCTTAGGCAGATCATTACTATTTAGCAGAAAGAGGCTTCCAATGACTAGCTGTTTACAATGACCTTCAGGAACCTACTTGTTCAAAAAAACTTGATAATTGAGATAGCCCTTTCAGAGTTTTCATAACACCTCTAATTTTATACATTGTAGCAAAATCCTTTGACATACCTAGAGTGCTGGTCCTCATGATGAATTTATTGTCTAAAGCTTTGATGATTCCGTGAGTAATGACAGTTAAGACATCAGCTATGAATCTAACATAGTAAAATCAATACTGGTTACCACTCAGGAGGTTGTTCCTGTTGAGGCATTCAACAATAATCTAGTTGATTATAGATTTGAAAAGTTTTCTGATGACACTAAGAAGGCTAATAGATTAATATTGCAACAGACATGCCTGCATTCTTAAAAACTGGACACACAATTGACATTTATAGATTTGTGACTTTTATTTTATTTAAAATGTAACATTAATTTTATATAATATGTTTTTAATATAAAATAAAATTGCTAAAGAGAAAATCATAACGGCAAGAAATGGCATTTTTGAAGACTTTATTCATTTTGCTAACAGATGAATTTTTCTTAACTGGTGAAACAGTTCACGGCTTTTTTTTATTTCAAAGTTCTGAAAATTTTTTTTATTCTGATATTAAGAATCTGAGATCTGGTTGTGTGAGTAATGTAAATAATTAGTATTGAAATTAGTGAGTAGAATCTGTTGTGTTCACTTTGAACTAATGTTCTTGAGAAAGACATGAAACCTTATCTTCCACCATGGATTAAATAGCAGTGTAAACTTGGCTCTTTAACCATGAGTGGTTGTCTAGAACAACAATTCTAAATTCAAAACCACAGAGAAGGCAACAGGAAAGAAAACTACTTCACTATCTTTCTCAAGAAAGCATGGTAATTCACAGATATAAAAAAAAAACAAAATAAAACTGTAGAGAGCTATGATCACCTCCATCCTGAAAGAGAATGATATTTTTTAAAAATCTGAAATATGATCTTGTATTATTTTTTTCTTATTAAAAAAAGTTGTAATTGAATTGTTTTATTGTTTTATTAATAATAGCAAATTCTTGCTGCATAGCACTTATTACAATTAAATTTCTTGTAATTCAATGACAAAGTGGAAAAAAAACCTGTGTAATGCATTTTGTCCTTTAAAAGGACTCAGTCTGACAAAAGTAATGTTCTTATTGATGGAATTATGTATATGAAAGAGGAAAGGGAAATATAAACGTTTATATGTAATTATGCACTGTAGAAAAATGCTGAAGATGTAGGAATGCTAAATTTAACATTTTTTTTTTAAATTTTAAAATTTTTACCATTACTTTTTTATTTCTATCCATGTCTTTATTTTTTGTGTTAATATGGTGACAAAAGAAGATTTGTTAAGAAAAGTGGAATGCTGTAAGAGCCTGGATGCAAATTTACCATGGAAGATTCAGAAATCAGTGCATATTCTAAACATTTTCACCTTATTAAATTACTTTCTCTTTTATTTAAAGTAACATATTTTAAATCAAAATTATGATCACACTCTTTATGAATGCATTGAATGTTTTATTTTGTAAAATATCTCTTTTGTATTCATATAATCTTTTATTTAAATTCTTTAAAGTTTCATCTGTGTATTTTTGTGACAATCATTACTGGTTATAGTGTAAATACCTCAGGTCTTAAGTTGTTTTTATTTTTTGTCTCTTATTGTTTGAGAAGTAGTTGAACAAATTTTATGTCAAGTTTAGATAAATTCTTTTCAATTGTATTTGTGATAGAGTTGGTAGGTAGAATAATATTTTTGTTGTTTATATCATTCATTCTTCAATTTTTACAAATTTGGTGAGCTTTCTGTTTCATATTAAATATAAAATAATTAGGCTATTGAAAGAACTTAAAAGTATTTTCAGTATATTTCTCCTCATTGTGTCAATATTGCAGGCTACAAATTGTGAGCACTCTTAAAAGAACCCAATAATTATAGATTTTTATTTTGTTATGGTTTGAATAGAAATCTATGAGATCATTTTGATTTACAGTAGGTCATTATCAGTACAGTTTAGCATGATATCAAGGAAATAAATTCTATCATACATACAGCTTTGTTTGGATCAGGTAATATTGTTTTGCAGGGATATATTAATAAAGCATTAATATATCAGAAATATGTTGATTGTTTAAATAAAATACTTTGGAAAGGAACAGATTCAAGAAATTCTAAGAACATACCAGCTAAAAGTCTGCTAAGAGGCAATCCCATACGTAATCCAAATATTTGTTTGTAAAAATCATCATCAAAAGTGAAATAACATTAGTTTGTGATGAGTTGGCAAGTTTTTAAAATTCCATCTATTAGTAGGGAAAGGTTTATTTTTTTATTGTAGTAGATGCTTTCTTAAAAAAAAAATTAGGCATTTGTTGACAAAATGTTGGCATAAATGGATTTGATATCTAAACTCGCCATTAGTATATCTGTAATATTATTCTAATTTTTTTGATCAAGTGCTTGAATTTTAATTTGTGAAGGGTTAATTGTTTCAAGGAAAAAATAATGTTATGACTTTCACCTGTGCATGGGGAACACTTCCAATTCCAGATATCATAGATATCAATGTATGTTTTAGGCAGACCATAAAGTTTGGATATTTTAGTGTAGTATTTTAATAATTTATACCATGACTTGTCCTCATTACTAACTGATTTTCTAATTATTTTTTCTACTTTGTCATTCAATTACCTGACATTTTTATGATATAAATTGAAATTTATCTATCATATTCACCCAATTATATTTTTATTTTTTTTAATGTATGTAACTTTGTAAAACAATCACTTTTATCTTTTAACATGTATTGATAAAAAAATCCACTATAGATTTTTCTACTTCCAACTTTTTACATTTTGTGTGTGATTTATATATATATATAATCTTTTTTTCCGGTAAAAATTTTTGTATGTAATGGTACGAATATTGTGTGGTCTGATGAAATGAGCTAATTGGGTTTTCCTTTTATATATTGTTACGAAGATGCATTTTATATAAAAATAATATTAATAATGTCTAAAAAGTTATAGTAAGGGATTCTGTTGAGTCCTACTTGTTATTACAAAAAAGTTTTAATGCATGAAGTAGTCGTAAAAATAAGGAAAATAGAAATAGAACGTTTGGAAGATGCTAGAATGTTAGAAAATTTCAGTAGATTTGAGAGATTTCTAGAAATATGCAAATTTGGTGTTAGTCCCTATAAAAATAGGTTTTGGGAAGAGAGTAGTTAGTTGTTAAAAGGATTTGCTGACATTATCAACTCTGGCTCGATTCAGGATTTTTATATCCAGCCAAAAGAATTTCTAAGAAAAGTCTCCGACCAACTAAAATCTGAAAGAGACCTTCATGGGACTATATAGGTAAATAGATATTTTTGATTCTTTCATTGACCAAACTAATGATTATTCTTTATATACACATTTGAGGATTTCCAAAAAGTATAGCACTTAAACTACTTCACTAGTTTAACTGGGTAAAGATACTTGACACCTTACCTTCCCCTTCTCTCCTCGTAACTCTCACCAGTAGTAAACTCTATGTTCCTTATTTTGAATGCAACAAAAATTGTATATTTGTAAATATTTTATTTGGTGTGTTTTGTAAATTAAATATTTGTTTGTAATTTAGCTCTGAGTTTTGGTCAATCATTTTTTTTCTCTTTTGCTACAACTTAACATGTAACAAAATTGGGGACTCGTCCAACTCTATAATATTGTAGCTAAAATTGGGGTCTTGTCTGAGGAGCTCTTCCATTTCGAATAAATAAATAACAAAAATTAGGGGTTTGTCCATTTTGATAAAAAAAAAAATAAATAACAAAAATTAGAAGCTTGTCTAACTTGGTAAAAACTAAACAAACAAAATAAACTCAATATGTAATTCGCGAAAAAAAATCAAATTACAGTTATTTAGGTATCTTTCGTAAAATATAAAAACCAAAACAAAAACATACCTTTTTCCTTGGAAAATTTTTTAAGTTTAGCCGATCTTAGCGAAACATTCAACGTTTTACAGAAATCGGACTTATTACAAATTGTGGACTATTTCAAGTTAAATACAAACCTGTCAATGAAAAAAGGAGAAATTAAAAGTATCGGAGATAAAAAACTAATAGATCAAAATCTCTTAGACCCATGTAAAATAGACAAAAAAAACAACCAAAGTAGCTTATGTCTTCATTTAGAAATAAAGAAATTAGAGATGCAAGAAAGAATAGAAATGGAACAATTAAAAATCCAAGCTGAAATAGACTTAGAAAAATTAAAATTACAACATGAAAATAGAAGTCAAAATTCAGAGAATTCTTCCTTAAGTGCAGCATTTGATGCCGGTAAATATATCAAATTAGTACCTAAGTTCTGTGAGAAAAAAGTGAAAAAATATTTTCCTCATTTTGAAAAAATAGCAATAAATTTAGGATGGCCTTATGAAATTTGGTCAACACTCTTACAGATGGTTTAAGTCAGCTATATATATTGCTGATATATACTCGGCCCTCAGTATTGAATAGGCCACAGATTATGAAAAAATCAAAAATGCCATTTTAAATGCATATGAATTGGTACCAAAGGCATATAGGCAGAAATTTTGGAATTATAAAAAATTTGAGAGACATACATACGTTGAGTTTGCGAATTTTACATTGACGGGTTTGTATTTAACTTGAAGATGAGTTAAGGTGAAAAAAATAATGTTTATAATAAGTTATGCCAACTCATTCTTATTGAAGAATTTAAACAATGTGTTTCACAGGATATTTGAATACATCTCGATGATAAGAATGTAGAAACGATTAACGAGGCCACAGTAATAGCAAATACCTACAGTTTAACTCACAAGAGTTTTGAAAAATTAATATAAACGAAAACCGGTCAGGCTTTCATATAAATTCACAAACACTGTCAGAATCTCAGCTTCATAATGTATCTCAAAAAATAATATACACAAAAAAATAAGAGATACACGTAAAAGTTTTGTTCTGACAGAATCAAAAGTTTCCTGTGCCTTCTGTAAGAAGGATAATCATATCATATTCAACAGCCGAATCCTAAAAAGAAAACCGGAAGAAAGAAACTCCCTTCAACCTTATGCTTTTGCTATAAAACAGAAAAAAAGTAATTCCTTTCCTCATTTTTTCTTCTCTAAACTAGGTGTTAGAGAAAATAAAAACTTGTTTATGGAAAATTATAAACCATTTTTATCCCAGGGTTCTGTTTACATTGACGACCCTGAGAAAGCTAGGCCTGTTCAAATCTTGCAAGACACCGGTGCATCTGAAACCTTATTATTAGAAGACATATTACAGCTATTGGAATCGACCTTCACTGGCGATTTTGTTTTAATGCTAGGCGTTGAATTGTCATTAAGGTTCCCCTTCATAAAATTTATATAAAATCGAAATTGGTGAATGGTTTGGTTGTAGTCGGTGTATGACCAACCCTGCCAGTTCAAGGGGTCTTCTTACTGTTAACAGAACTAGTTGTCTGTGATAAAATAGAAATAAACGATGACTTTGAGGTTGAAGAAAACAGTGAATTATATCCTGATTGTGTTATTATTAGGGCAAAGAAAAGGAAGACTCATCAACACTAGCTAATCATTTACAATTGATTGAAACCTTTATATCTCATCATTTAGAACAAACCAATAATTCGGATAAAAAATTAAATAAACCACCTCCCTCCCCAAAAAAGAAATGGCACAGAAAAATGAAAAATGATCTAAATAAAAATCAACTTGTTATTGAACAAGAAAAAGATCCTGAAATTTGTCTTTTAAAGAATATAATACTCCCTTTAGAATAAGCAAGAAAAGTTAGAGAATGTTTTTATAAGAGAGTTGACATTTTAATGAGGAAATGGCACCCAGTGGATGCCAGTCTAAATGAGGAGTGGAAGATAATAAACCAAATAGTGGTCCCCGAAAGTATACAGACAAGAAATACTAAACATAGCTCATGATACTCCAATGTCAAGACATTTAAGAATAAATAAGACCTGTGGAAAAATATTAAATCATTTTTACTGGCCGAAACTTAGACAGGATGTCGTCAATTTCTGGAACTCTTGCCATACATGCCAGATTGTTGGAAGACTTAATCAAAAGGATTCTGTCCGTTCCTCTGAAACCTATTCCAGCATTTGAAGAACCTTTCAGTAGAGTACTAGTTGATTGTGTTGGCCCTCTTCCAAAAACAAAAATAGGAAACCAATATTTATTGACATTTATGTGTATGTCAACTTGCTTTCCAAAGGCTATACCTTTAAGGCTAGGACTATAAAAAAACTTAGTTAAGGCTTTAACTAGGACTATAGAAAAACTTAGTTAAGGCTTTAACTAAGTTTTTCTGTTTAGTCAGGATTCCTTTGGCTGTTCAGTCAGACCAAGGTTTGAATTCTATGTCTTTATTTCAACAAATAATGACTGAAATGGTTATTAAGCAATACAAATCCAGTGTTTATCACCCTGAATCACAGGGGGCACTTGAGTGTTTTCATCAGACAGTAAAGTCTTTGATCAGAAAATATTGTTATCAATATAAAAAGGATTGGGACGAAGGGTTTCATTTTGTTTTGTTTGCCACTAGAGAAGCTGTTCAAGGCACTCTTGGGTTTAGTCCTTTTTAATTGGTTTTCAGACATACAGTTAGGGGTCCTCTAAGACTTCTAAAAGAAAAATGGTTGACTGAAGAAAATGAGATGCATCTTTTAGACTATGTATCAAATTTTAAAGAGAAATTATACAATGCTTTCAAAACAGCACAAGAAAATCTAAAAATCTCCCAAAATTAAAATGAAGTTTAGATACGATAAAAATAATAAAGATCGTAAATTTGAAAGTGGTGACAAAGTTTTAGTATTTTTACCAATTCCTAATCATCCTCTACAAGCAAGATATTTTGGTCCTTATGAGATAGAAAAGAAAATTAATGATGTAAATTATATCATCCGCACCCCAGATCGAAGGAAAAAGAGAAGAATTTGCCACATTAATATGTTAAAAAGTTATATCAACAGAAACTATGTAACTAATATTAAACCAGTTTCAACCTTAATAAACATAAATAATACAAACCAATTTGAAGATGTTTTAGACAATAATGAAGATAGTTATTAGGGAGAAGGACATGGGTCAGAGTAGTCAATCAAAAATCCCAGAAATCCTATCTAATTTAAATGTAAAATTCAAACATTTATTAAATGAGAAAAGAAAAGAAAAATTCATAGTTTGGTCAATGATTTCAAAAATCTTTTACTTGATGTGCCTAGAAAAACAACAGTTACAGTACATGATATTTTAGTTAGAGATGAAAAACCCATCAAACAACATTTTTCCCGGGTAAATTTAGTCAAGCTTCAGCAGTTGAGAGCAGAGATTAAATACATGCTGGATGATGACATCATTGAACCAAGCAAGTCAGAAGAATTCTCCTTGTATTTTTATACCAAAACCTAATGGCACTTACCGATTTGTAACAGACATTCAAAAAGTAAATGCAGTAACCAAAAGTGACTATTTTCCAATTCCTATAATTGATGATTGTATTGACAATATCGGCAAGGTGAAACATGTCAGTAAATTTGATTTAATGAAAGATTATTGGCAAGTACCCTTAACTGACCATGCCAAAGAAATTTCAGCATTTGTGACTCCAATATAAAGTTATGGCGTTAGGGATGAAACCTGTAATGAGGCTTTCAACAGAATCAAGTTGACTCTCATTGGTGGCCCAGCTCTTGCAACTCCAGTTTTTTCAAAACAATTAAAATTGCAAATTGATGTCAGTGATGTCGGAATGGGTGGCATCTTAATCCAAGAAGATGATGAAGGCATCGATAGAGCCATTGGATATTTCTCAAAAAAGTTAAACACCTACCAAAAGAACTATTCTACTATTGAAAAAGAATGTTTGACAGTGTTATCAGCACAACATTTTGATGTTTACCTCAATGTTACTGTTTATCCTGTTCTGATTTATACTGACCATAATCGACTTTCCTTCAAAAGATGACTCACAAAAATCAATGACTTGCAAGATGGAGTCTTCTCCTGTAACAATATGACATTATTATAAAACACATTAAAGGAAGGAACAATTTTATTACAGATGCTTTATCTAGAGCATAACCTTAAAAAAAAAAAATTATAATATTATGATATTAAAAAACTCCAATATGATATTTTTTACAAAAAAAAAAAAGACTGATATTGCCTTAGAAAAATTTTTCATTATGATTTCAAAACTTTTACTTCAAAGGGGGGAAGTGTTACAAGGATGCATTTTTTTTTTAAATTTTTTTTTTTTTTTTTTAATCATATCACCCCAAGCAAGGCAAAAACGCCACTGATGCACAGGGGGCTACGTGAGAGTGAAAAGATTGGAAAAGAGAAAACTGGAAACCACATCCTAAACAAGAAACAAGGGATGAGCCTCTTCACCTGTTCAATAGATGTGGGTGGAGTGTGAACCGGGCGATAGTTTAGTCTATCTACTCCAATTGAAAAAAATAAAATAAAATAAAAAAAAAAAAGAGTGAAAAGATTGGAAAAGAGAAAACCGGAAACCACATCCTAAACAGGAAACAAGGGATGAGCCTCTTCACCTGTTCAATAGACGTGGGTGTAGTGTGAACCAGGCAATAGTTTAGTCTATCTACTCCAATTGAAAAAAATAAATAAAAGAAAGAGTGAAAAGATTGGAAGAGAGAAAACCGGAAACCACATCCTAAACAGGGAACAAGGGATGAGCCTCTTCTCCTGTTCAATAGACGTGAAAATAATTTTATTTTTTTAATTTTTTTTTACTAAGTTTCAACTTAGTAAAAAGTCGAAACTTGACCTTTAAACCAACAATTTAGTAGAATTTAGTCCCAAAATTAAATAAGTAAAAACAAATATGGTAGAATATTTATATAAAAATAGTATTAATAATGTCTAAAAAGTTACAGTAAGGGATTCTATTGAGTCTTACTTATTACAAAAAAGTTTTAATGCATGAAGTAGTCATAAAAATAGGGAAATTAGAAATAGAGCTTTTGGAAGATGCTAGAATGTTCAAGTAAATTCCAGTAGATTTCTGAGATTTCTAGAAATATGCAAATAGGTTGCCAACCGACTAAAACCTGAAAGAGAACCTCATAGAAATAAGTGTATAAATAGAAATTTTTTACTCTTTCATTGACCAAACTAATGATTATTCTTTATATACACATTTGCGGATATCCAAAAAGTATAGCACTTAAACTACTTCACTAGTTTAACTGGGTAAAGATACTTGATACCTTAGCTTCCCCTTCTCTACTCGTAACTCTCGCCAGTAGTAAACTCTATGTTCCTTATTTTGAATGCAACAAATATTGTATATTTGTAAATATTTTATTTGGTGTGTTTTGTAAATTAAATATTTGTCTGTAATTTAGCTCTGAGTTTTGGTCAATCATTTTTTTCTTTTTGTTACAACTTAACATGTAACAAAATTGGGGGTCATCTGACTGTATAATATCATAACAATATATATATATTGTCATCCGCAGACAGATGTTTCACTGTATCACCGCTCATCAGTACGGTTAGCCTTCGATTGCTACATAACCCAGGCTCGAAACACGACTGAATTGGCATCAGTCGGCGACTCTACCCCTGGGCCATGGGGCGTTCGGTGGAAGAAGGCAGTCTTTTTAGCGCATATCATATTATGCGCCCAATAGCTAGAGTGCTCCAATTCATTTTACTGAATGAGTGATGCGTACACACTAGAGTGGCTACTGTTTTTCAAAGTCTACCTTTTTTATCTATATATATATATATATATAGTACTTTAGAACATGTACAAACTACAAGCTACTACAAAATTGTTCATTTTGTTTCGACATTGAAAGAACAATGTCTCATTAGGTAGTTAATGATGGTAATAAAGGTTTTTTGGTTTTTTTGGTTTTTTTAAAGAAAATTAAAAAAACACTTCCTTTTATTTTTAGAAATTTTTGTATGAGGTAAGAGGATATTAAAAATGATGGAAAAAAAGGAAGGGCAGAAAAGATGAGAAAACAAAGAGAAATCAAGAAATGAAAAGAAAGAGGAAAGAGAAAGACACGGAGAAAACAAAAAAGCAAAGAGGAAAATAAGAGAGAAAGAACTGAGAGGAAAGAGCCAATGGAGACGGCTAAGAGAGAGAAATTTTAAATTTAGTCAAGAAGTAAATTGTATACAGATATAGATATTGGTTACATGGTGTCTGGGCTTAACAAAGTGGAAAAAGTGCAAAAATGCACAGAGGGAAGAAAGGGGTGGGGAGACATCAGAAACGCCAAAGAAATAGAAATTTATTTAAAATTTCTATAAAAATTTATTTAAAATTTATATAAAAAAACATTATTATTAATGGCTAAAAAATTATAGTAAGGATTTTTATTGAGTCCTACTTGTTATTACAAAAAAGTTTTAATTCAAGAAGTAGTTGTTAAATAGAGAAATTAGGAATAGAACATTTTGGAAGGTTCTAGAAAATTCCAGTAAAATCTAGAGAATTCTAAAGGATTCTAGGGTATGCAAATTAGGTGTTAGCCCCTATAAAAATAGGTTTTGGGAAGAGAGTAGTTCGTTGTTATCAGAATTTGGTGATATTATCAACTCCGGCTTTGATTCAAGGATTTATATTCAGCCAAAAGAATCTCTACGACCAACTAAAACCTGAAAGAGACCCTCATGGGACTATATAGGTAAATAGATATTTTTGATTCTTTCATTGACCAAACTAATGATTATTCTTTATATACACATTTGAGGATTTCCAAAAAGTATAGTACTTAAACTTCTTTACTATCTTAATGGGATAAACATATTTGACACCTTCCTTCCCCTTTGTAACACTTCGCCTGTCAGTAGTAAACTGTTTTTCTTTTTGAATGCAAAAACTGTATATTTGTAAATATTTTTATTTAATGTTTTGGTAAATTAAATATTTGTAGGTGATATTTAACTCTGAGTTTTGGTCAATCATTTTTTTTCTTTTGTTACACTTTGAAACCATTGTATTCACTTACGCGCAAATACCCTTGGGAAAGGTATTAATCCGTCTATTCCTTCCAGTTATGGGTTAAATAGCAGGACAGATTGGGTTCTATAGCCTTGGTTGGCAACCAGTCTACCGCAGAAAGCAATGGCAACCTACTGCGGGATAATCTTCTGCCCAGTCAGTCATGTTTCTTTCGAGACATGATCGCCCAAGCGTGTATCATGTAAGGCACTTAACTGACTGACACTTAACATGTAACATGCCTAAATTTAAAATTTCTCTCTCTTAGCCATTTCCATTGGCTCTTTCCTCTCAGTTCTTTCTCTCTTATTTTCCTCTTTGCTTTTTTGTTTCCTTCGTGTCTTTCTCTTTCCTCTTTCTTTTCATTTCTTGATTTCTCTTTTTGTTTTCTCATCTTTTCTGCCCTTCCTTTTTTTTCTCATCTTTTTAAATATCCTCTTACCTCGTACAAAAGATTTCTAAAAAAAAAAAAAGTAAGTTGTTTTTTTTTTTAATTTTCTTTCCCAAAAAAACGTTTATTATCATCATTATTAACTACCTAATGAGACATTGTTTTTTTTTTTCAATGTCAAAACAAAATGTACAATTTTGTAGTAGCTTGTGGTTTGTACATGTTGTAAAGTATAATTTATAATAGATATTCATTGCTCTATTTTTATATTGAGCACTGTTTCAAATTATTGTTTTGAATGTTGGAATTATTTTCTTCGTTCTTTATTCATGTGGATATATATATATATATATATATATATATATATATATATATATATATTCAGATTTCATTAAAAATGACAGACTAGGTATTATCATTAAGTTTTTTATACAATTTTTCATGTGACGAGAAGATTGACCTTACACCTTTCCCACAACCAATCTCAATTAAACGCACATCAATATTTTCCAGGACATATCCGCGATATCCTTGTTGATAATACATACATAATAGCATCATCCACATGCAAAAGAAGATTAAAAATAATGAAGGCATTACTAATAAAAAAAAAGAGAAATCCTACACCTAATAACATCAATTATGAACATGGTAACAATGTTCTTATTGTGTTCAGAACTTAACATACACAAGACTCTATATGCATAAACGTTCTACATCTTTATTTATAAGTAAAACAAAATTAATTTTTGATAATGGCTAAAAGTATAGCCGAAAATGCTCGAAAGTACAAAAGCTTTAGACAGTTCTTATATAATTTGAGTTTCAAAAAGAAAAAAACTTATACAAACACATGAAAAATTATATAAAAAACTTAATGATAATACTTTGTCTGTCATTTTCAATGAAACCTGTATAAAAGAGAGATTGTTGTCCAAATACACAACAATATAGATATTCATATATATACTATGAGGAAGTGAAATAACAGATAGCTTAAAACCCACTGTTCATGCATTTACTTTTATAAAGAGTGCTCAATATAAAGTAGAGCTTAATATTGTAATTTTGTTATTACAATGGTTTATAAAAACATTATATCACTACATGAAAGTTTTAATCTTTCAGAGCAATATTGTTTTTCAGGTGTGAACATTTTCATGTAGTGACATAATGCTTTTATAAACCATTGTATTAGCAAAATTACTATATATATTCTTCATTTGTAAACGAATTATTATACAACCTAGGTTTCTACCATGTGCCTTCAGGTGATTTGCAATAATTGATTTTACTGCTTACCCTTTTTTTTAAGAATGCTCGCGTAACAGTGTTTTTTTTTTTTTTTTTTTTTTTTGGAATGCTCATATGATGGGGAATTTTTGAATGTGCAATTTTTAAAATTACAAGAAATTATAACATTTTCATCCATGGTTGTACGAACCTAATAGGTATTTTTTAGTATGGTTGCACTTAGTCATAATTTCTGTTCTTTCATTCAATAGTTCATTTTTGTTTGGGAATAGCATAATTGCTAACTTTTCTTACTGGCACAGTCTACATATTTTACTACCATTGCTAAATTATACTGGAGCATTTATAACCTGGATGAATATAAGTTGTAAAAACCACAGTGGCATTGGAATGATACAATCTAATGGAGAGCGATTACTGAATCTGGCTAAGTCATTAAAATAACCATAAATGTTCCGAGAGAAGGTGGGGAGGATTTATATTTAGCTCTCCCATCTTGTGTGGTATTGATCATTTTTTATTATTTTGGTGTACCTTTAGTAGTTTATGACTTCAAGTTTCCTGTGTGTATGTAATATTTAAACTCTGTTGAATTGGGGTATTGAGTGTCTTGATGGAGTTAAGCCCTTTTTAGACATTCTGTCTATTTTTTATTTATTTTTTTTAATCATTTCACTCCAAGCAAGGCATTCCACTGCCACTAGTGCACAGGGGGTTACATAGGGAAAAGTGATGAGAAAGAGTGGTTAGTTGTAAGAAATGCCGGAAGGAGGGTAATAGACTGATGAGGATACAGAGGATGAGGGTTGAGTAGATGAGAAGAGTGTTTCAGAGAATGGATGCCAGTTAGTGAGATAGGAGATGCCTTTTGACCTTACATTTAAATTCCTGGAGATTGTATCTGTCGGGGAAGCAAGTATATGGAAGGGAATTCCACAGGCGGGAAGTGCGAGAAAAGAAGCTGTTAGAGTAGAAATTGTGGTTACATCTTATCTGTTTCACTATAAAAGAGTGGGACCTAGTTGCTAATCTAGTATCTTGTGCAAATTCATACCTAGGGGGCACCAGTGATCTAAGTTCATCGGAGCAGAAGCCGTGAGAGTATTTATAGAAGAGGCACAGGAAAGCCACATCATGCTGGTGAGAGAGTGACTGCAGCCAGGCTACCAAGTCGGAATCGATCACATTACAGATTCTTCGTTGTATTTTGTCAAGAACCCCAAGGAGAATAGCAGGGGCACCCGACCAGATGTGGCAGCAGTATTCAATACACGGGCGGATGGTAGATTTATATATGTGCAGGATGGATTCAGACGGGAAAAACTTCCAGGCCCTGCACAGAGAACCGACTTTTGTTGCCTATATGACATGCTTTCCCACCAGATGCTTCAACTACCCTGACTTTTCATTGAGCACTTTTTACACAGAAGTTAATTTTCTTTCTCGTTAAAAGGGTTTCTTCCCCACTTATCTCGGAGCATTTATGGCTATTTTAATATCTTAGCCAGGTTTGGTAATCACTCTCCATTGGATTGTATGATTCCAACACCTCTGTTTTTTAACAACTTATAACTTGTCTGGGTTATAAATGCTTCAGTGTAATTTAGCCTGGTATTTCAGCGGTCTGAGTATTGCACTTACGTGCATGACACCCTGGTTGTCGTTGGTTTCAGGTTTCAAGAACAACCAAAGTGTTAATTTTATATATATATATATATATATATATATATATATATATATAAGTAATTCTTCATTTTAAAATAGTTATAATTTATTTATTAACTATAATTTTTGCAAAAAATGGATATGAGAGGAAAGTGTTTAGCATGAGTTTTCTTTTTTTTTTTAAATTTGATATGGCCACCAGATTTCAATACCAGTTTCTCAAGCCATCCAGGAATCATGTCAACTGATTTCATCAGGAACTCTTGTGGTATAGAAGACATAAACTTTTGAATTCACCCTTTGAGTTCTTCCAAAGTCTTGGTTTGGTATAGTAGACCTGATTCTTTAACCAACCCTAAAGAAAAAAGTCACATAGTTTTGAGTTAGGACTCCTGGCTGACCACTGATACATAAAATCACCCTGACTATATATTATACTGGGTTTATATTTTATCTGAAGATTTTATTCATGTAGTATTTATGGTTGAATGTTAAAATTCAGTCCTTCCTAGTATTGATGTCTTGATGCTGTAAACATAAAGCTTTAAAGTTGATATTTGTAAGGCTTGATTTTCTTGTTCTCAGGTTATCATCTGAAAAGATTTTTTTTGTGATGTTCTATTTTAATCTTCTCTTTCTAAACATTTCTCCTAGTTTAGAAGGAATAATACAAACAAAAAATACACTTGTAGATAATTTAAAATGAAACTAGTGCTTTTGATTTATTTAACATTTAGTTTTTAGTTGTTTCCTATTTTTATTTTTTTTATTTTTCTATTGACTGTATTCACTTACTTTTGTGCTGAAGATCGAGATAATAAATTAAACCACTTGTGTTATCTTTCTTTCATTTTATAGTGGATTCTCCACTCAGCAACTCTTATTGTCAAGTGCTAATCCATATTTTCAATCACATCTATTTTTATAATGTTATTTAATAAGTTCTCTGTAGTGTTTACAATACAAAATCATGTTTCTCTGATGAATTCATATTATTTACTATAACTTATTATAGCCACAAATGGCAACATAAAATCAGAAATTTTATTGTGTTAATATATAATTTGTATAACTAATGTATATCATATGACTTTTTAAAATTTACCTCTGGATCAATATTAAAAAATTATTTATAAAAGTGAAAAATATACATTCAGATTTTTATTATTTCCTTATTTTTATTTTAAAAATCAGTGGTAACTTTATTCATAAAAATGGATACTTTTAAATTAAACTTACGATCATTGATTTTATTTGCAATGACAATCCAATTACTTATCAGCTCAATTATTCTTATCTATTATACTTCTTCATTAACAACATTGATAACCTTAAAATTCTCTTTTTCAATTTACACTATATTTTCTATTTGTTTACAATTCAAACAAAATTATGTCACTTACATATAAAACCTTGTTTTTCATATTGTTAAACTTGAAAATTATTCAAAATTGGAAATTAATTAAATGGTCAGTGAATTATTTTCCTTAAATTATGATGATACCTAAAGGGATTTTTAAACTTTAAAGCAGTTAAAATTATCAATCTCCTTATCCAAATGTAAAAAAATAATTCTGTATTAAATATTTTAAAATTGAACTTTCTTTTTTCATATTTTGTTTTGTATTTATACTTTTATTTTGATTTAGTTCTTATATTTGCAATGGATATAGTTTTTAAGTTAAGGCCTGTTTAGTACTTTTAAATATTTGGTCTGTAACAATTACTTATTATTTTCAAAGTATTGTTTTATAATTAAAAAATAGAATGTGAAGGCTATTGTTTAAAACTTTGTTTACAACAAACTTAAGACTATGATTGGCAGTCAGAGGTCCTACCAAAGTAAAGGCTGTTGGATGATTGATAATGCAAGTTTGTGGATAGATGCATAATAGTTTGGTTAAGGATGTTTTTATGGATTGAATAGAATAAGAAATAAAAATAGATCAGGAAAGTAAGGGTGAACAAAATGGGGTAGTGAATGTTTGTAGTAAGCATGGTTGAATTGTGATGATGTTGGCAAAAGATACTTTTATATATTCTATGAAGATTTACAATAAGTGTTTACATCATTGTGGATATGATGTCTATAGCACTCTCCAACCTTTGTTGAATCTTGTAATGATATCCAAGTAATATTGTAAGAAGAATTACCTAAGGTTAATGATAGCTCTGACATATAATAGAATATTAATGATTAAATAGTTAGGCTATGATAAAGAGAAAGACAAACATAAGATGAATATTTGGAAAAATTTAGGAACTCTTGAAAACTACTTATTCATTGAAAATTGTACATCCATACGCATTTTTTACTTAGATAGAAATTTTTGTATTAAAAAATATAAAAACTGTGAAGATGAGAGGCATTTTCATTTAAATGGGTACATCAACAAACAAAACTAAAGAGTTTGGGGTACTGAGAATCCCAGGGAATCACATCTGTATCAAATCCATAAATTATATTTCCAAATAAAATAATAAAAAAAAACCCCCAAAAAACATGTTTTTGTAAAAGTTATATATATATATATATATATATATATATATATACTACCTGTTTTAAATAAGTGTTTACTGTAATGTTTGAAGTTATATATTTGGTTAAATAATTAGCAAAACCTGAATACATTTTATTCTATTCTAAGCATATGGTTTATATTTAGAATATAAAAATCTTCAGGCAAATGAAATTTCTATTTTGTTTGGAAATGTTTTACCACTATCATTGTAGCTTTTATTTTAAGCTCATGTATATATGGATGTGTGTTGTGGTGCAGTGGATATTGACTTGGAATGAGAAATCGGAGAACCACGTTTGAATTCCAGTTGAATTCCTTGCATTCACTTAGGTACAAATACCTTTGGGAAAAGTATTAATCTGTCTCTTCCCTCCAGCTATGGGTCAAATAACTGGACAGATTGGGTTCTGTAGCCTTAGTTGGCAACCAGTCTACCACAGAAAAGTAATGGCAAACTACTAAAGGAAAATCTTCTGCCCAATCAGTTATGTCTCTTTCGAGATATGATCGCCCAAAACAGCATAGTATGAAGAAAAAAGGCTTCAAGCTAAATAAAAAAAATTAAATTTTATCACTAAAATGTTCATGTTATTATTAAGAGGATAGATCAAAGTATTTTTTAATTATTTAAAAAAAAATTTTGATTCTTTCAAACATATTTGAGATTTTGGTATAAAATCTTGTTTTTCTTTTGTCCGTGAGTGATGTCATTTTTACAAGGGTTTATTATAGCAAACATAATATACAAATCACTTTTTTGCCGGTGAAAAACACATCAATTTGGAATTTCTTGTAAAAATCAAATAATGGTCAGATTTTGATGAAAATTTCAGGACTTATTCATAGATGACTGAAATCATTTTTGAAGTAATTATTTTTAGAAAATCTTGGTAAAAATATTTTCTTTTTTTTTTTTTACATATGTTACCCTACCCAATTAATTTTCTGAAATGTCTAGAAATTCACAAGAGCTTGCCCATATATTTAATATTAATTAAATTCAGGAGTCATTGGGGAATGCTAATCAACTGTCTTCTTTTTTCTAAATTAGCCCTTTTTAAGAAAATTTGCTCTGAATTGTGAAAACAAAATGCAATAAGACTCTACCATTTTTTATTTAGATAAACTTTTAATTGGTTTTATAAACAATATATATGAAAGATTTCATAGTCTGAAAAGAAAACAAATTTTCAATAAATAATGAATTTTTACAAGAATTGTTTTCATTTTTATTATAATAAGTAATAAAGTTTCAAAAACTTTTTAAAATTTCCTCCTTCATCATTCATGCTAGGTTGTTAATATGTGAAGACTATTTTACTAATCGAAAATTGAAAAGCTTAATACAAATAATTGAGCCATTAGATTTTTAAAATAATTAAAACATTTTAATTGTGTGCGTATGGTGTATTTTCTTTTCGCTGGTGGCCGTATATGATATATATCATTAAAAGGTCACGTGTTTCAAAGGTTGCACTGCTTACAGGAAAAATAACAAAAAAAAAGAATATAAACATTTTTGGCAGGGTACAATTTTTTCATCGCGTTTTCGTGTTTCCTATGCCCTGCATTTCAATATTCGACAGGCTTTGCAAATCATCTTTTCAAAATTTAAAGCAAGTTTTATTTTTTAATTTCTAGTTTTCTAATTTTGTAAAAATAATAAAGAATATGAAAAATAGAAATTAAAAATAAAAATTAAGCGCCATAACATTTCATAAATTATCGAGTTACCTCTGTCATGTTATATAATTTTATTCTCTGTTATTAAATTGTAAAATTATTTTAAAAGAAAGTTTTATATTATTTGAATTTTTATTTTTCATAAACATCTTCAAACATAAGGATATAAAGCTAAACTAACTAAAATTCCATAAAATATTAGATAATTGCTGAAAATATTGTTGAATTTTTAAATGTTACTATATAGTTAAAAACAAAACAAAAAAACGAAGCATACGATTAAGTTACATAAAATTGTCAAATTCATCTTCCATACTTAGCATTTTTGATGGTTTCCATCTGACATATCAATTATCGCCTCTGATAACATGATGATAACCTCTGATAACAAGGCTACTGTAATTAAGAAACAATTTTATAGTAAATTTCAGGCAGTAAGCAAGTAATACTTCAAATCAGATTAAGGTAAGTTTAAATTTGCTAATTTGAGTAAAATAATGTCTCAGTGAGGTATATTTTATTTTTGTAAGATTTTTTAAAACTGAGAATTGGCTTCTGTTTACAAAATGTGTCGATCGATGAAAAATGTCTGAAAAATTGAAATTTTTTTTAAAATCTGAAAAATTTTAGATTCCAATCAATATAATTTTAGTTTGAAATACACTAGAGTATTTTACTTACTAGAATTTAATTTCTTGGTTTTCAATTAAAGCTAAGATTAAAGCTTCAAGAAAACTTTTTTATTTTTAAAAATTCAATTTAAATTTAGGTATCGAAAATGAGTAGAGTTACCTGCTGGATATTTTGGGTAATTTTCATTCTTTTGTAACTGCTTCTTTAACAGAATATATCAACAATGGAGAGTAATAAAAGTTGCTCATGTAATTATAGGTTAAATAGCTCTTGTAATTATAGGTTAAATAGCTTTATTTCATTTAGTAATTAGATTCTGGATATATATTCAGCAGGTTAAAGAATACAGATTCTATAGACAAAGTTTTCTGATGCTTATTTTTATGATCATAGCTAGTCTACAAGTTAAATAAAGCATTAGTTTTAATTTGAACTGATAATTAAAGATTAATTGAGGTTCTTTATAAGTTCTAATTGATCTTGAATATTGTTAAAGATACATTCTGATTTTAAAATCTGTAGTGTATATTTGTATGATGATTATTGAAAATAATTATTAATAAATTGTATTGATCAACACTGATTTATTTGCTAACACCTTCTTTATGAAGTATTTTTTGTTTTAAAATAAATTATAATGAAATGTTAACTTTCGAAAAGTATTTTTATATTTTAAGTGATACTGTAAATAAATATAAAATACATTAGTAAACAACATTCTTTACATCTGAAAATTTTGTAACTTTCTAATTTCAAATATATTTTGTAATTTATTTTTTAACTTTTTAAACCAATGAAATATAATAAAAGAAAACAACAGCAAAAATATTTTACTTTTTACTTATCTAGGGAAACTATACTTTACCCCCACCCCCAATAATTATTTCAAGTGCTTGTCTTTTCATCCCTTATACTAAACTTCTTATTTGAAGAATTATTTTCAAATATATATACATATCTCCAAGTATAGGGTGGGTATGGATGGAATAAAATTCCATATCCAAAAACGACACTATTCTTAAAAAAGTGCTCAATACAAAGTAGAACAAATAATATTGTTTAGAATTTATGACATGAATATGTTATAATATCACAACAAAAGTACCCATTTTGTTTTGACACTGTGTCTTATCAAGTGATGATGTTGATTTCAAGTTCAAGAGTTTTAAAAGGTTTGAAACTAGCCAAACCCCCATTGCCTACTAAATATACATCAGAGAAATGCTTTGACTTGTAATTAATCTGCAAAGAGAATAATTTTCTTTGTATTTGATATTGTTGATTTTCTTGTACATTCTTTTTTCCTTAACAAACAGAAATGAAAAGACATGCTATTGAAATTAGGAAAATTTCTCCAAGAAACAAAAATAATTATGAAACTTTACAGGACATGAAATAATTATTTTACAGAATTTGTAAAGATCAGTAAAGCCATGTATTTTCACAAAAAAAGATTTCTTTCAATTTAATCCTAATTTAAATGTTTCCTAAAGTCAGGTTCAGGTGGACAATTAGGAACATTGTTATTTGAAGCCATTAATAAGCATATCAATCAAAAGAAAAAACTGACATGAGCTTGGATAAATTAAATGAATCCTTTTTGTTTTACTACATTTTTTTAAATTTGCCTCTTTACAAAGTTTGTTCATATATTTTCTCATTGGTTGCACTTAAACTGCTAAAGTAAAGATAGTTTGAACTTTATTATTATCATTTTCAAAGACTATTCTTGTTTTTCGCAATACAGTTAGTTTTGTATTTTTAATAAATATCACTTATTTAAAAAAATATAAACTGTTTTAGTTTTATTAAATGTCAATTTGTACTTTAAATGAATTACTTTAAACAGTTCTAAATTTAGAGTAAATATTGGTTATTTCTCTAAAACTGTATTATATATGCATGTATAAATTTGGTGTTTCACTGTTATCTAGCAATTTAAAGTATGTCAGTCTTGTGATATTTTTTTATTAAACTATGAATACATTTATTGAGCCCTAGTAGCAAAACTTAAGTCTTTTATGTTGCAAAAAAGCAGCAGCAACAAAACAACATTGAATGCATTGCTTAAAGCTCATTGAAATTCAGTCTGTTTTGCTCTCTAAGTTTTAAATAGGACTTCTTTATTTTTACTTTTGACCTTTTCTATCCAGACTAGTGCTCAGTGTTTAAATACCTTAATTGCAGCAACAGTGGTACCCATGTTATCCAGACGATTATCTAACTGCAAAGCATATGTATCAAGTGAGTTTATGTACAAAAGAAAAATTGAAATGAGCTTTTTGTAGCCCAACTATGCCCAAAAGCATGTTGGCAGCTTCTTTTGCTTCATCACGAATTTGGGAACATGGGACATAACAACTTGTAACTATATGGTGGCAGCTTCTTCTTTTTTTCTTTTTCTCTTAAACCTGTCTTTTTATCCATATACATATTCTTTCCTTATATTCTTCTGCAGTTCATTGAAGCAGTGTCACAAAATAAAAAAAAAAACAATTAAATGTTGTTATTTGTCAATTGTCTCGTTAAACGTTTCTTACATGTTTTTGTCTATATTTTGGAGATGAGGTAGTATTTACAGTATTATTCCAGCTATTGTCCTCATCTTTGTTGCCTTTTGTACGTTTCGGCCATTGTACACTCAGGCATTCTTCAGGTGCTAGGAATTTTGAACCAAACCCTTTATTACAATCACTGGGGTATATAAGTCCCAAAAATTCAGGACACATGGTCCAGTGGATATAGATGTTGGTTATGCCCGGCTACAGCAGTGAACAAGTAACTTGCATGGTTAGAGGGAGATAACTCATGACTTCCAATTGAGGCATTACTACACAAGGGATAAGAATGATATACCCCAGTGATTGTAATAAAGGGTTCAGTTCGAAATTCCTAGCACCTGAAGAAGGCTGGAGGGTACAACGGCTGAAACGTCATTTCTTACATGTCTTCAAAAAAAAAAAGTATTTGATACACTTACTGAATCTCACTAAAAAAAAACAAAACCTTTTATACTTTATAGAACATAATCAAGAATCTTTAATCCTCTTTCTAACAAAGTGATAAATGATGTTTTATTTATTTTGAAAATCTGATCAGTAAAACTTCAAAGCTTTGAATTGGAAACTGTTCATTGTAATTACTATTTGGAATATATTACTGTTATGAAGCAGAGGTAATAAAGTATTTTAGAATAGACAGTGTTAGGTTTGGTGATGATTGAAATTATTAAAAGCCAGGTAACCAAAAAAAAAAAAAAATGCTATTTTAGAGTTATTCTCAAAACTCTGTCCATTTTTAATGCCAGACATTTGTGTTCTGTCTTCAGTTTGTAATAATTATTTATGTTAAGCATTTTCTTCCCTATTAAGGAGTTAATAGTGTTGTCATAGTTTCCAAATTTAGGGAAGCGGGGATACCAAATTTTATGAAAAAATAAAAATAAACAAACTCAATCAGAAACTTGAAATGCAAATAAAAAAACAGTAATATAGAAACTATCTTGACATGACTGTTTAATATAGAGCTTACACTAGAGAAGCTGATTTGCACTATATTGGTTATAAACTTTTTTTATTTCTCCCATGTAATTCATTAGAATTCCTAAATGAGAAAAATTAACTGCAAAAATGCACATGTACAATATTTTAGATACTTGTTGCCTTTAATCAGAATCAGGAGAAAGAAGTGAACAAGACTTTTCTTTTTCAACTTTTTTTTTCTTTCAGCCTATAACCTGTTAGGCTGTTTTCAGTATCTAAAGGTGAATCACAGGAAATTAACTGGAAATAACTAGTTGCTCCAAATAATAGATTGAGGTATAAAAGGAGATTTTCTTATTTAGTACAGATTTGTAAAATAGTCTGTTTTTAATTAAACATTATTCTTGGATTTGGTTCCATTATTTTCAACCCCCAGCACTGAAGATGAAAGTTTGCCTGAGATGAAATTGATCTCAATGATTTCTACTGAGATAATGGCTATTTCTTTTTTTTTTCAACATTGAAATATATATAAAGTGGGTTCTGTATTTCTTTTCAACTATTATATTAAAATCAAGTCAATTTTTCTGGGAATTATTTGGGCATATATCCTTATCTTTTGGCTGATACATTATATAGTCTTTCTTGAGTGTATATTTCAATTTCTATTCTTTTGAAATATTTCTAAAATTCTTTTTGACTTTTGACCAATACTCCAATTATTGTGTTCAGTCATAAGTTATTTGTTTCTGGAAACTAATTATAATGATGAATGTATCTCTCTAACTACTAATTGTATGGGGTAGTTGAGAATAAATTTGGAGTATACTAACATACCTTAGATTTTGCATAGCAGTGGTGACACACATAATGGATTAAAAGATAAATGTTTTCCGCTATGACAATGCATGGCTACATGTTGCAAGGATAACACAAGAAAAGTTTTAGAACTCAATTAATCTGCTTTACTCCACCTATCATATACAGGGTGTGATGAATGAATTCTTGTCTAAATTACACAAAAATGAAAATAACACTGACATCTCATTTTAACATATATATTTATCAATATTGCACAAAAATATCTTGAAATACTAAAGTAAATCTACTCAATAAAATTGCCATTTGCTTCAACCATGCCCTTCAGGTGACTTTGAAATCTCCTACAACTCTTTTGGATAGTCTCCTTATTTCATTTGGTGAATGCTGCTATAATCTTTACCTTCAGTTCATCTTTGGTGTTACAAGGATTTTTGTTGGTCACTAAACTGTGTGTTATATATCGACAAACAACAAACACGCATATATATATATAAAAATATAAAGTTATATTTTTATTAATGACGATGAACCGTGTAGAATAGGGAACAGAGAATTGAGAGAGCGTGCTTCTAATGGGTTGACGGGAGTGTAGTCTTATCTGTTGTGTCTCTCTTCACCGGCCGATCTCTGTTGCTTCTCTACTACTGGCGAATCCGTGTGCCGAGGTCTTTTTATAATCTTCCAGAACCGGGACTTTTTCTTCCGGTTTTGCCTCGCCCACGCACGCCCACGTAATTCTCAGAGACACCTGTTCTGTTTGCCTCTGTAGTTATTTCCGCTGCTGCCGGAAATAAGGTCAAATGACATCCGTTCCTTTCAACGACCGGAAACACCCTCGCTTGCATCAGCCTTCCTCGGGTGGGGCCAGATTGTTATATTACATTCCTCGCCCTCCCATTTTCCAAAATGTTCACCTAAGAACATTTTAAGCGCAACACCCTCACACTCCTCCCCATGCCACACAAACCCGACAATTGTATAAAACATGTGCACGCCAAAACAACAAAACATGTGCATGCCGAAACAAAAAAAACAACAAAAAAATATATAGGGGAGCCTACATCGGCAACCCAACAATGTTCGTGTCCATCGTGAAAATTGTTCTACCAGCTCGATGTTTCATTGTTCTTTTTTTTTTTTTTTTTTTAATATCCATTTTCACAGAATTGGGCAAAGTTCTTAAAAATGTTCATTTTCTTTCTCGACTCTGTCCATAAGCGTAGACGCCTCGATGCACGACCACATGATCATAGGCGGTAACCGCGCCCCAGTTTCTAAACTGACATCGAGTAAATGACCTTTGACCAACACTATGCGTGTTTCTGCTCGAGTTTATTGTTACACATGTAACTTCATTTAATTTAATTTAATTTCAAACATACTATGTTTGAACACAGAAAAATGGCCATTATCTGCAGTACATATCATTCATAGTCTGACCGAGAAATGTTCAATAGAAAATGAAGAAAATTACCCTGATTCCAACGTTAATCCGCATGCAATTTACTTGTGGAGGATTAGAGGTTTCATCTATATTAATTTAGTCTAAAAAAATGGACCCGTGACTCTTAATTCATTAGTTTGTATCTTCCGCATGTTTTGCTATAAGGAAGGTGACCTAACTATTTCACTTAAACTATCGTTAATCCTCCCACTGCTTTCTTTCCCAATCCTATAGCATATCAGCCAATAAGTCTACAAGACTTTTCAGTTGTTCTTTCTTTTTGTTCCGATCAACTGTGGAATCTGCAGGTCTATCCGTGCTTTTTGCCCCAGCAGACGTTTGCTTCATTTGGACATCTTCGCTGCTAGGTGATTCCCTAGAAAACCCCTGATCTACATGAGTAGATCCAGACGTTTCGCACTTTGAGCAATCATCCTCGAACGTGGACGAAACATTATTTATACCACTGATTCTATCATCACTATCAATAGTTGACACGTTTTTATTCGCCATTTTACGTCGCGTCATGATGCGACGCTCCATTAATGGAACATCAGACTCATCGTCTGATTCTACACGTTGGTGTCGATTTTTGTGCACTGGAAAGTCGGTCTGTTCTGCTCCAGATTCGTCATCCGAATCACTGGATTCTAAAGCAACCTTTGCGAAAGGAAAAGGAGGGAAGTCACATTCCTGTATGTGGGGTTGCTGCCTCTTTAGGTTTCTTGTCTGACACGGGATACATTTACCTACGAAATCATTTATTTCTCTAAGTAAACAAGGCCAGAAATACTTTTGTTTTATTGAGTGGAATGTCTTATCCACCCCCATATGGCCACTGTCATCATGGTATTGAACTAGCACCATTTTTCTAAGGTGAGATGGTACATACAGCCTGATGAGGGGTTCATCATCAGGTTGAGACAAATAGTACACCACCTCATCCATTACTATATATCTCTTCTGTTCTGCTTTGGTAGCCCTACCATTTCGTAATCTAATCTTCAGGTCTAAGATGTTTTTGTCTGATTCTTGCTCCCTGATTATGTCTATTCCTTTCAATGTGGGCCGATCAGGTGCCTCTGATGAATTTCCGACATTTTTATGGGCTGCTAATTCTTCCGGCTCCATTAGGTTGGAGTTTATAACACCAACCAAGTAATTTCTATCATCTATATCTACTGGAGAAGCAATATGGTCTTCGTTCACATCAACAGCGCGTGATAAGAGATCCGCGCAAACATTATCCTTACCCTTAAGATACTGTATGCTGCAATTGTAGCCAGACATGCTCAGAGCCCAAGTCTGTATCTTCTTATTTTGTATGGGCGAGTTAAGTAAGTGCTCCAGGGGCCTATGATCAGTGTATATTGTGAATGTTGCGCCATGCAGGTAGTGATTCAGTTTTTGAAGAGCATAGTGTATGGCATAAGCCTCTTTCTCTATAGTTGACAACCTCGTTTGTGTGTCACTTAATTTATGGGACAATAAATAAATTGGTTTTTCTACATCCTTCCTATTTTCCTTATCGTACACCACCTGGGATAGGCATGCGCCAATCGATTGATCGGATGCGTCAGTATATAACCTATACGCCTTATTTGGGTTGGGATAGGCTAGTGTTATCATCTCCGCGAGCTTTGTTTTTAGTGTATCGAAAGCGGTTTGGCAAGCATCGTCCCATTGGAATCGTGCATATTTCCTTGTCAAATTGACCAGCGGTTCGGCTATATCTGAGAAATTTCTAATAAAGCGGCGATAGTATGAGGTCATCCCAATAAAAGCTCTTACTTGCCTAACAGTGGTTGGAGTAGAAACTGACTTTATAGCCTTGACTTTATTGAGGTCTGGTTGTATTCCCTCTTCACTTATCTTGAACCCCAGGTATTGGGTCTCTTTCTTAAAGAACTCACACTTAGCTGGCTTCAGTTTAAGGTTGTGCTTACGTAGACTACTCAAGACTGTGTCTATATGTCTTAAATGATCTTCCACCATATTTGAAAATATCAGAATATCATCTAAATATGCCAGAGCAAAATCTTCCTGTCCCTGTAAAACAACTGACATTAATTCCTGGAAGATGCCGGGTGCGTTTGCAAGTCCAAATGGCATAACATTAAAATGAAACAGACCCTTGTGGCAGGTGAATGCACTTTTTTCTTTGTCATCATCATGAAGCTTAACTTGCCAGTACCCTGATTTTAAATCAAGCTTCGAAAAGTACCTTGCCAAACCAAGTAATGCCAGTATATCATCGATGACAGGAAGAGGTCGAGCATATTTCTTTGTAATTCTTATTAAGTGCTCTAAAGTCTACACAAAATCTCTTACCACCGTCTTTCTTCTCTACTAAAACTACTGGAAAACCCCACGGGCTATTGGATCTCTCAATTACACCTGCCTGCATCATTTCGTCGATTGCTGAATCCATTGTCTTTCTTTGTTTGAGGGGTGTGCGATATGGGCGTTTTCTTATGGGCTCATGCGTTCCAGTATCGATACGCATCTCCACAGTATCGGTTCTGCCCAGGTTCTTGTCGTCACTAACGAACATGTCCCTATTTCTTTTTAGCAATTTGTTAATTTCAGGCTTGAATTCCTCCGATACATGTACCTGTTCCAAATCTACATCAGGACTTTTATTATTTTGTTTATCGGGCATAGTAATTTCAGTAATATTACCTGCCCTTTCCAATTTAGCCAGCGGACACCCCCGTCTCAAAGTGATTGTCTGGTTAGTGTTATTCATTATCAGCAACTGAAACTTACGAGACTTTGGCATTTTTACAACTGCGTTGGCTACTGATATACCACATAAGTTGCTAACATATCCACTACTCAGCTGTTCGATTTCATATTCTTTGCCACGTCCATTTCTCAGCCTGGTTAATCCCAGACAAGCATGCAGATGTTGAGGTCTTAATGTTACTTTTTGAGCTAACCTAACAATAGAGGAAATATGAACATCCTCCTCCAATGCCACGTATTCTTCACCAATCTTCAATGCCCCCAAATCAAAATACATTCTCACCCCGTTCTGCATCAGCCAATCTCGGCCAAGTATAATGTTTCTATTGAGATTTTTTACAACTAAAAAATCATGGGGTATGGACTTACTTCCTATCTGGACCTGTAGACGACAAAGGCCTTCAACGTATAACGGGGATCCATTCGCAGTTCGAAGTTTAATGTCCCTCTTTTGCAGTTCAAGTCCCAGTCGCAATTTTTTAAATACCCTACAGCTTATAACTGATACCTCTGCTCCCGTATCTACCAATGCCCTATAAGGTCTACGTTCTATTCTAATAAAGATGGAATTTGGCACGCCCATATTACCAACTATGTGCATTGGTACCATCTTGTTCCGTTCGTTGGGCGTTGCACGAACGGAATTCTGCCGTTTCCCGGGGCGTGTCTACAAAATTTTGCTATGTGGCCTTCTTTCCCACAATTCCAACACCTAACAACGCTCCCGTTCCTCTCCCGCTCACGAGTCCCAACTTTTCTATTGTTCTTATTCCTATTATTATCATTATTATTATTAGATTTAGCGGGGCTTACGGCTTCTATTGGTACCCGTTTCCGAGAGTGACAAATTTCCATAGGCTCCTCTTCATATTCAGAGTTTGCATCGAGTCGAATTTTCCATCTCAACTCAGATAACGCTCTCTGATAGGCAGCCTCCAGTGTTTGTGGCTCATCCTTCATAACTGCCATCTTTATTTCCCGATCCCTTAGTCCTTTTATGAAGAATCCTAAAACTTGTTTTGTAACAACTTCATTCCTCCCGTAAACCCCAACATATGCGCTCTCCGCTAGGCGTACTACTCTCTGCATGTAGTCCTGCACCCCCTCCGTTCTACCCTGCCTAATTCGACTAACCGTGCGTCGGGGTCTAAAACTAATCCGTAATATTCCTTTAAAGAAGTTTTTAACTCCTTCCATGTGAGAGGTGGGTTACTAGAAATTAGTCTATCTACATAGTGTCCAACAGCTCCCCTTGTTGTGAGAAGAGCTGCCTGACACTTGTCTTCTTCTGCCACGCGCACAACTTTAAAGTACCTCTCCATATCCTCCAACCAAGCACTACAACCACCATCTTCTTTGCATGCTAATGGCTGTATATTTTTTAAAAAAGATTCTCCCCTTAAAGTGTTCGACACCGAACAAGCCACATTTCTCAATTCTAGGGTCAGACCTTGAACAAAATCGGCAAAAGTATGCTGTTCCATTTTTTTTTTTTTTTTCTAACTAGACTTATTATAAACAAGCGCAGAGAACACACACACTATCAAATCAAAGAGTCACCTACCTTGGCTGATGTCTATAGTCATGCGGCTGCTTCTATTTTCGTCTTCTTTTTTCTTTCTATCTGGTAGTTTTAAGTCCGTTAAATTTCAATCGTCGCCGTGGCAACCAGCTCGCATCTAACTGTTTTGTTGTCTCAAAACAGCAAGTCACTAGGCACCAATTATGTGTCTTAATGACTGAGCCGTGTAGAATAGGGAACAGAGAATTGAGAGAGCGCGCTTCTAATGGGTTGACGGGAGTGTAGTCTTATCTGTTGTGTCTCTCTTCACCGGCCGATCTCTGTTGCTTCTCTACTACTGGCGAATCCGTGTGCCGAGGTCTTTTTATAATCTTCCAGAACCGGGACTTTTTCTTCCGGTTTTGCCTCGTCCACGCACGCCCACGTAATTCTCAGAGACACCTGTTCTGTTTGCCTCTGTAGTTATTTCCGCTGCTGCCGGAAATAAGGTCAAACGACATCCGTTCCTTTCAACGACCGGAAACACCCTCACTTGCATCAGCCTTCCTCGGGTGGGGCCAGATTGTTATATTACATGTGCTCTACACATAATAATCAAAAAGATTGTAGTCTGGGGAGTTAGGTGGCCAGATGTAAGGGGTGATATGATTGCAGAACTTGATTGACATCCATGACTGGGTTCTTCTACTTGTGTTCCATGCTGCAGAGTACTGTTGCCAAACATAAAGTCTTCCAGCAGCCACCCTCTTGACCTAGGGCAGCACTACCTTTTCAAAACACTTAATGTAGGCCTCTGAGTCTGAGACTCTATTGGCAGATGAATGGAGGCATAATATCCCCATCACTAGTGATCACTCCAAACACCATGATATTGACTGGATATATCATCCAACTCTTTCTGAATCCTCAGAAATCAATCTGAAATGTTTGTTTTGATTCTTCTGGCACAAATGCTGAGCAGTACAGCATACCATTTCCAAATTTCTGGTGGAGTGAATGTGTCATGGTGCTCTCTTTCTTACTGACAGTCCAACTGACTCTACTCTATTGTGCAGTCAACAAAATCAAAAACAAACCATGCACATGTGCAAAATTAAAAATATAAAATGGTGTTTATTTACCTATCACACCTTGTACATTTAACCTTTCACCAATTGATTATTACCTTTTTTTTTTAATCACTGCAAAATGTTTCGATAGAGAAAACTTTCTCTTCTAAGAAAACCAAAATTCAAGAGTATGTTGGAAACTTTTTCATGTCAGACATCCAGAATTTTAAAACGTGCAAAAAGCTGCTTGATAAGTGGCAACAAGTCATTGCAAACAGTATTGGATATATAAGTGAATAAAATTTAATTGTACTTTTTTTTTTGAAAAATAAAATTAATAAACAAAGACAGAAATTATTTATGACAGTAGAACAAAATATTTAGTCTGATTTTTGGGTTTTTTAGTTTACTTGATATTGTGTGTGTGTGTGTGTGTGTGTGTGTGTGCATATATATATATATATATATATATTAACTATAGCAACAACAATACCAATAGTAAGAGAACTAACTCTACCGAAACTAGTATTAATTAAGCTATAATTTAAATCATCTTGTATAACCCACCGAGAACAAACTCGGAGGGAAAATAAGGGGAAGCAAAAAAAGAAACAAACGAAGTACATGAACAAAAAGTCAAGCACTCATAAGAAAGAAAAAACCTCAAGACGAAAACCCTAACACTAAAGCACTCAATACGAAAGTAGAGCAAACAAAGACAGAAAATCTAAACAAGCGCCAACAACCGACCACGGTTTCGCCTAACGGCTCGTCAGGGAAATTTCTAAAACTGAAATTCTACATAAATGCAAACATATGAAAAATTGCCTACTGAATTAGCCTTTTGCTTAATTGTTCTCTTAATTTTTTTTTTAATAAAGTTGTCTCCTTCCTTTCTCATGTTTTGGTGTCTTCTTTGTTTAAATTTGAGTTTCTATATATTTGCTATTTTAAATCTTTGTTGTCAGCCAATTTCCCTGACGAGCCATTAGGCGAAATCGTGGTCAGTTGTTGGCTCTTGATTTTCTGTATATATATATATATATATATATATATCCAAATGGATAAAGAACAAAGAAAATATTTACAACATTTAAAACATTAATTTAAAACAGTGCTCAGTATAGAAATAGAGCAATGAATATTTATTATAAATTATATTTTAGAACATGTACAAACTACAATCTACTACAAAAGTGTACATTTTGTTTCAACACTGAAAGAACAATGTCTCATCAGGTAGTTAGTAATGATGGTAATAAAAGTTATTTTTAAAAAGGAAATTGATGAAAATTCACTTCCTTTTATTGGCAAAATTTTTCATCTGAGGTAAAGAGGATAGGAAAGATGAGAAAACAAAATGAGAAAACAAAAAAAGGGGAAAGACAAGGACACACAGGAAATAAAAAAACAAGGAGGAAAACAAGGGAGAAAAAATAAAGAAACATAAAGAAAGAGCCAAGAAAGATGGCTCAAGAAGAAATAGACTCCAAATTTAGGTAGGAAGTAAAGTATTAGCATATACAAACATTGGTTACATGACATCTGGGTTTAACAAAGAGGAAAAAGTGAGAAAATGCACAGGGGTAAGAAAGTGGTGGGGGAGACAACAAGAGCTGCAAAGAAATAAAAATTTCAAACTTTGGCTGGAAATGGATTGTAGATAGATACATTTGTTAATAACATTGTATAAAACTAAATCCTTTCACATTTTTTTTTGAAATGGTGAAATCACATACACAGACATGAGAAAAAGCACAGATTTGAGGATATTTAAAGATACAAGACGAAGATATGAATTCATTATTGCTAATATATATATTTGTAAACGAGTTATAATTTTGTATCATTTTTAAAGTTTTCTAAATGTAGACCATCTGGTCTTAAAAGTATCTTTGGTTGATCCTAAATATGTTTTGTTTTGACTATTTAAGTCATGTACTTTGCTTTGTAAATGACTTCTTTTATAGTGGGTTGAACCAGATAACATTTCGTTTTCTATCATTGTTATCTGGTTCAACCTACCATCAACTTAGAAGTAAAAACCAAAATAGGACACATATTTTTTAAACTGATCAATAAACACTTTCCAAAAAGCTCAGAACTAAACAAAATTTTCAATAGAAATACAATCAAAATGAGTTATAGCTGTACTAGTAATTTAGAAAATTTCATAAAGAAACAAAACACCAGAAACTTAAGTAGTAGCAACGTACAAAACAAGATCATTAATAAGGAATGTATCTGCAGGGGGAAAAAATAAGGACTTTGTAAAAGGAAAGAATTCATTTACAAAGCAAAAGTACATGACTTAATTGGTCAAAACAAAATATATTTGAGATTAACCAAAGATACTTTTATGACCAGATGGTTTAATCACAAGTCTACATTTAAAAAAACTTTTAAAATTATACAAAATTATAACTTGTTTACAAATGAAAAATATTCAAAACTTCTACAATATAATTTTATTGTGCACTTTTTGATACGTGTACTGGTCTAATGACCAAAAATTCACTAATTAAATAATTATATATATATTCTAAACATATACTGTTAAATATAAGAGACAATGAATGTCTGTTATGTTTAAGTGTGGGTTGTTTTAATTTAAATTAAAACAACCCACACTTAATAAAATCACGTTTAAATCTGGTCATAACACATTACATTGCATTTAAATATATGGTTCTGTTAGCATTTCGAACTCTCACACAGTGTGATGTTGTAGAACTGCATTACAAATTTACGAACTGTTATTGTTGCTTTGCAAAGTTTTATGTCCGCACAAGATAAAAATGTCTTTGATGGTGGATGTTTTTATGTTAACGTCCCTCTCTGAAGATGGCTTGTGAGCCGAAAGCTTAGAACCAACTTAATAAAAAAATTATCCAAATGTTGGAGAATTTTTGTCTTTATTTTCCACTGAAATTAAAGCTAAATTATGATGTTTAGAACGGCCCATGATTAAACATAATATACATTCATTGTCTCTTATATTTAATAGTATATGTTTAGAAAATTATGTTGCCTCGATATACTATATATATATATATATATAATAACTATAATAATTATAACAATATTGATAGTAACAAAAATAATTCTGCTAATACTAGTAATTGTTATACTATAATTAAGTTCGTCTTGAAAAACCTACCGAGAACGAACCCTGAGGGAAAAGGAGGGGAAGTAAAAAAAGAAACAAACGAAGTACATGAACAAAAGTCAAATACTTGTAGGAAAGAAAAAACCCGAAGACGAAAACCCTAACACTAAAGCGCTCAATACAAAAGTAGAGCAACAAAGACAAAAAATCTAAGCAAGAGCCAACAAACCTACCTAGGTTTCACCCTTCGGCTCGTCAGGGTAAATTGGCTGACAACAAAGATTTAAAGTATCAAATATATAGGTACTTAAGTCCAAGACAAAGAAGACACCAACACACAAGAACGGGGGTGGGGGGAATCACTTTATTAGTTGTAACATCCTAAGACAGACATAGGTGCCATGCAAGACACCTTTAAGATTAGGTTTTATAACCATACCAGCACCTTCAAAAATGAAAAATATAGCCATAGTACAACTCTAGCCTCTTATGTATGGAAAATTTAAAAAAAACTTTGAATAAAGATCCCATTTTGAAATGGGAAATACTTAAACTTTGCTCGAAATATAAACCTGGTAGTAAATTCTGTAATTTATGCGGGGAGGAGAAACTAGCAATTGTGTTGTTTGAACCCGCACAGGATTTACTCAATTCTAAATCCGAATTCTTACATAAATGCAAACATACTAAAAATTGCCTGCTGAATTAGCCTATCTCTTAATTAGCCTAACTCTCCCCCCCCCCCCCAATAAAGTGATTTTCCCCTCGTTCTTGTGCGTTGGTGTCTTCTTTGTCTTGGACTTGAGTACCTATATATTTGCTGCTTTAAATCTTTGTTGTCAGCCAATTTACCCTGATGAGCCGAAGGGTGAAACCTAGGTAGTTTTGTTGGCTCTTGCTTAGATTTTCTGTCTGTGTATATATATATATATATATATATATATATATATATGAAATGAAACTCTGAATATTACATTCATTGTATAGCTATTTCAGTGAGAAAATCTTGCTTCTTCAGCAATGATCAATAAAAAAGTTTTATTGCAAATATAATACAAAAATTCACATACCGAAAGGATACTCAAAAAAAAAAAAAAAAAAGAGGCGGGGAGGGAGTTAGGAAAGAAAATAAATTAAGTTAAAAATTTGTTGTTGTGACATTGATACAGAGAGGCAGAGAAGGGGATTCAAGACTCAATTTCCTTCCTTTCACCATCTGAAGCCGGCATTCATCATCATGGCTACCAATGATTTTTCCCTTTTTTTATTTCATTTTTATGTCTTATTTCTCCTTTAACTCTTCCCCTGTCTACTTCATTTTTCTTTTTCCTTTTCTTCCCACCACTTCTATTCCAGTGACACCGTTTAATTTTTGATTCTTTAATACAGATGTAATCTAAAAGTTTTCTTCTATAATTGAGTCTTGAATTCCCTTAACTGCCTCTCTGTATCAGTGTCTGGATGACATTTTTTTTTATGTAAACTTCCTGTGTATGGATATGTTTTTGAGTATCCTTCTGGTAGGTGAATTTTTGTACCATATTTGCAATAAAATTTTGTTTTTGATCGTTGCTGAAGAAGCGAGATTTTTCTTGCTGAAATAGCTATACAACGAATCTAATATTCGGGGTTTTATTTGATATAATATGCATATTTGGCTCCATTAAAAAATAATACTATTTATATCGAGCCCTCCACCTTTATCATTTTTAATATTAATACTAATAGGGTCTGGTTTTGGGGATACCTATATGCTGTTTCTTGTTTAGATTTAATATATATATATATATATATATATATATATATATATATATATATATATACACACACACGCACACACACCTGAGAAATGCTGAAACACTGTGATAAAAAAAAAACAGGATGGGGATATTAGTTTTAGCAATTCATAAAACACTGCTAATGTTGCCTCTCTAAACTGAGTTAATTAACAATCAGCTTTATCCCTTATGTAGAGCTTCTCATCATTATTTGTGGGCTATATTCGAAATATTAATCTTGGAGAATTCAAGATGATCATAATCTTGCTAGTTAAAAATGCAAGATTATATTATTAAAGTGCAGGAAGTCTGTAGAAACAGTTCTTTTTCTTCTAATCTGTTGAAAATATATTTATTATGAAAAAATAATTGCACATCCTATTCAAATTAAATTTACATTTTCCAGATGCTAATATGCTTGTCTAGTATATGGGAAAAATATGGTATATAAACTCTATATAATGGTAAATGATTGAATGAAAAAAAAACTAACGTGTTTCATTCCTGAAAAGGGTCCCATCAGAATAAAGAGATGTACCTTACTGGAATTCGAACTCGGCTCCCCGAGTTCGAATTCCAGTTGAATTCATTGCATTCACTTATGCGCAAATACCCTTGGGAAAGGTATTAATCCGTCTCTTCCTTCCAGTTATGGGCTAAATAACAGGACAGATTGGGTTCTATAGCCTTGGTCGGCAACCAGTCTACCGCAGAAAGAAATGGCGACCTACTGTAGGATAATCTTCTGCCCAGTCAGTCATGTCTTTTTCAAGGCATGATCACCCAAGTGTGTTTCGCATATGGCACTTAACTGACTGACCTTACTGGTGAAATTATATGTATAGAGGTTGGTTGAAAATGTTTATAATTATACAGCAAAAAGAAAAACTAATGATATAAAGATGCTAAACTATAAATTCGAATTATTTTGTGTCTGATGTATTTTGAAGTATAGCTTAGCTGGCTTCATTCAATTTATTTATCATTAAGATAAATGATTTTAAAAAATATAGGTTTACAAATTTGCAATTACAACACTTACATTTTTCATCAGATCCTTTGATCTGATTCCTTGGAAAAAAAAGCATTTTTTTATTACTTTATAATTGTGTGAAATAATATATAGATTATATAACAGGTTGTAGTTAGAATATTCCCAAGTGTGTTTTATCTTGTAAAATTTATATGCGCAATAATATATATGTTGAACAAGGCAGTTATTGCAATGTTCTTAACTTGACCCACTTCTCAAAATCAGTATTTCAATGATCAAATATCTGAATTTTGATTTTTGGAAATGGTTTGGACAGGAAATTAGCAGTACCCTCTATAAATGTGTGTGTGTGTTTTTATCATTATTATTATTATTATTACTATTTTTATGTACATCTAGTAATTGCAGATTTTGCAAGTATTCAACTATACTGATTGTGACGTATATAGAAAGTGCAATTCTTGCTAGAGATATCCTATACTTCCTATACTTGAACTTGTTAGATATCATTTCTAGTTACAAATATTTATTGCAGTTATTGTTAAGAGTTTATTTTACCAACATTATAGTTTATTTGTTTTTCTCAGTCCTGATCATATTTTAATTAACTTTTAAATCTGATTATTGTAATAGTCAAAGCAAATATGATAAATTTTTGATTTGTTCCCTGAAGGCCTTTACCCCTTCAAATCTTTTCAAAACATCCTTATTTCCGTGCAAATGTATATGCTGAACTCAAATCGATAATTGTTTATTGAAGAAAACTACCTTTTTTTATCTTAACGACCAGAAAAAAATCGAACTATATCTCACCCCTTACTACGGTTCTCATATATGATTTAGTGCAGAATGACTTTATGTGTGGGATTCTTATTTTGGCCTATTTACTTCCTTTGTCCTATTACTCCACGATTTGTTTTGTTTCAGAACTCAATTTCCGCTCAAATTTGCGTGTATTTTTTTAAGAAAGTTAACTTTCAAATACAAATATAGGGTTAGGGTTATTGCGTTTTTTGTTTTTTTTTTAAACTTTCAAATAGAAATTTAGGGTTAGGTTTAGGTTTATTGCGTGTGTTTTTTGTTTTGTTTTTTTTCTTGGTAATGAATTTAAGAAAGTTGCGTGTACTTAATTTGAGAAGAAAGTTAACTTTCAAATGTATGGAAAATAAGTGATAATTGGGTTAGGGTTATTGCGTGTATTTTTTTTGTTTTTTGTGTTACTTATATTTGATTTGAAGGTTAATTAAACTACACTCGTCACTTATTTTCATAAAGTTTACTTTCTTAAAAAAATTCTATATTTTCATATAATTGAAAGTTAACTTTCGTCATAAAAAATTAAGTAAAACTACAATTATCACTTATTTTCATTAAAAAAAGGGTAAAAAAACATATATTTAAAGATGAAGTAAAACTACAGTTATCACTTATTTTCATATATTTGAAAGTTAACTTTCTTCTGAAAAAAAAGGAAAAAACAAACACGCAAATACACGCAATGCATCTGAAGGTTAATTAAACTACATTTATTTTCATAAATTTGAAAGTTAACTTTCTTGAAGAAATATCTATTTGAAAGTTAACTTAAAAAAAAAATTCTACAGCCCACGCAACTTTCTGCGGAAAATGAGTTCTGAAACAAAACAAATCGCGGAGTAATTGGACAAAGGAAGTAAATAGGCAAAAATTAGCTTAATCCGCATAAAGTCATTCTGCAGTAAATGAGAGATTTCAATGGCGGTTAGGGGTGAGATAAACAGCTAGAAGAAGTTCGATTTTTTTCTGGTAGTTAACAACAAAAAAGGTAGGTTTCTTCAATAAACAATTATCGATTTGAGTTCAGCAGATACATTTGCACAGAAATAAAAATGTTTTTGAAAGATATGAAGGGGTAAAGGCCTTCGGGGAACAAAACAAAAATTTGCCGCAAATATTCCTCACATTTTTATAAAATGTTTAAGTTAAATGTTTGAAATAATTTAGCACTTACATGTTTTCTAATTAGTGAAATAAGAAAATCTAGCTCTTTAGAGTGAAATAGGTTATTTTAGTTAGGGGTGTGTTGTTTGTAAAACTCCTTCCAATTGGAAATGGATTTTACATTTTTAATTAAAACATAATCCATGAAATCTTCATTTTCAGTTCATTTAAGGAGGAAAATATGAAAGAACATTGCTAATGTGCTGAGTATCTGTAAAATATTTTTGTAATATTCATTATCATTATAACAATATTTCCTGGTATCCATTATCATTTAATATAATCATGTTCATTTCATACATGTAATCACTCAAATTTTATCAGAAAATTTGAGATGACCACTCTTCATACTTCAACAACATTAACATTCTTAGGTTTTCATAAAACAGAATAGGATTCATGTGTAATGAAAGTTGTGTATTTATGCAAATGGTAAAAATAACAGTTCAAAAAGTTAATTTCTTATCTGTCATTTTGTTTTCCTTATTTTTAAGTTCTCTTCCTATCACTTTTTTATATATTTTAAAAAATTTTTATTACTTCAAGCATTAGTTTTAGTGGATACTCATGTTTGAAAGACGCTAACTAAAACTAATATTTGAAGAAATAAAAATGTTGGATTAAAAATAAATTCATTAATTCTTTAGAAAATTCTCTGTTTATGTTTCGGATATGAAATTAAGCATATATGGCATTTTGAGAAAATCTGAATGAAGGAGCGTGCATTCCTTAAAAGGGCAAATGGAATCTTGCTGGGTTGTGATGTTCTCTGTGGACAAGTGGTCTAAAGCACACCAAATCAATCAGTGGTTTCTCAAACAAAGGGAGATGCAGATTTGAACCCAGCTCTTTAAGTTTTCTTGAGTGTGAAAACTGATAAACTTAATACACTGTTTAAAATAAAAATATGGTGTCTATTTTAAACACTGGTATCCACTATGTATAAGCAGATTTATCTACCACTGAAATAGTTTTCAGGAATGTGATGATACTTAATATTTTGCTTTAGATATCTTTCAATTGATGTAGCAGCAAAAATTTAAAAATTCTACATGATCAGTGATTTATTTTTATTTTTCTTCTTCCAGTGTGTCACATTAATATTTAGTCATATTATTGTGAATCTGCTTCTATGAACACCTGAATGATCATTTTCTTCTTTATTTTTTTTTTGAAATCTCCAGTTTTTACTTATCTGATAATCCAACTTATATCAAAGAAATCTTTTCTTTTTCACTCAGCTTGTCCACTGTATGTTAGCTTGCTCCTCTTCACTTCCAGTCAGAATGCTTTCTTTTGACAAATATATTACATATGAATTCCCAGCATTCTTTTCCACTTTTTATCCTCTTACCACTTGCTAACTTGCCTAACACAATTTTCCCCTTAATATATCAATGCTTCAGATTATTTCTAGCTTTCAACTCCTTTTAATAAAGGTAAGAATCATGGAAGTATTTAAGTGAAATTTAATAATGATGAGTCATCAGAAATTTACTGTGATAATCTATTGTAACTGCTTTTTCATCATCAAAATATTTTTAGTAACTTTTGTATGGAAACAAAAGTTTAATTTTTTTTTAAAATTAAACTTCTTTTATGGAATATATTTATTGCTTGATTAAAGAATAATGTATTGAATTTGGAAGAAAGACATGAATAGAGGATAGATTGTTTAGAATTGGAAACAAAAATTGTATAAAAATTGAAAAGTTTGCAAATAAAGTAAGCAAGTCTCTTATGCAATTAATGCTTCTGACAAATTCAGATGCACATAGTAAATTGAATAGTAATAAATTGAATGGCTGTAGTAAAAATGAAAGTTATATATTTTTTATTTTTATAAACTTTTCGCAATTAGACTGGAATTGTTATATCTTCATTTTCATTCCTTTTAAGGATCAAAATATAAAAAAAAACTTGCTAATATGCTTGAGACTCTTTCAGAAGTATTTTTAAAGGTTTAATATTCATGATCATTATACCTATGATTCTAGATTTCTATCATCATTCAATAAGTAAAGATAAACCGAATAATTTAATTTTTGTAGGAAAAGAGTGCTTTGCATTTTAATAGTTGATATTTTGTTTTCAAAAAGTCATTTGTATAAACAAGTTTAGTTGACTGCTAATCAACATGAAATCAAATGTTAACAAAGAAGTTTTAAATAGAAATGTTTTTTTAATTTAATCATAGTGAAAATAAATATTTGTAAATCCTAATATTTTCCACCTTTCCCAACCCTTTGTTTATTCCAGTTGATGATAATATATTTAGTTTAGTATTTTAATGATTGAATTTTATTATGGTTGTCACACTTTATATTCAGTCTTAGGATTGTTTTTAATTGAAATAACGCTACATTAATTTACAAAATGTTGAAAAATTCTCAGCCTGACCAAGAAAGCTTTCCAAAAGCTGATGTTTGGCCATTTGTTCCAATTTTGGGGATTGGTTTAAGAACTGTTCATCATTCATGCATAAATATGCTGAATGTCAGGAGGAATTTTAAGCTTTTAGAAATGTTTTAGATTTTGGTATACTGAGAGATTTTAAATAGGTTGTTTTGAAACTTACATTGAAATGTTTTTTAAATTTAATTTGCAAGTTCTAATCATAATCCTTCCTTTTAATCTTATTGAAACTAACATGTCAGTTATAAACGCTTATATTACTTGCATGTTTGCAATTCTGTGATTTATTTTTTAATTAATTGATGTCCTTATCTTGATCAGAAAATGATGCTTATTGAAGTCTCAATAAACCACTGCTCAATTTAAGCCAAATCAGACAGAAATCAAATAGCAAAACACTTTTTTGTGTAAAATGGCTCTTGTCAAAACTCTAAATAATTTTATTGTTATTGTATAATTTCATTGTTATTTGAACAATTTAACATCATGTCCCCCAAATGTCCTTTTCTGAAGGTATTTATTTACCATTTGTAATAACCACATTTTTCCATTCTAACTGAAACACTGTTAATAATTTTGCTATAGTCTACTTGACATTTGCCCATGTTTATATCCATTGTGCATATAGCATGCTTTATACACAGATACTGTTGAAAGTATTGGATTTAGAAACATTTGTTTTACTTGCTAGTCATATTAGATTGTTTTCAATTGCAGTTCTATTCAGATTTTGGCTGTCCAGATAAGGTAAAGTTTTAGGTTGCTTTCTCTTCATATAATCTGAAGAGCTATTAACCTGGGGTTTCATTCATCTGAGGGACATTTGATTTTATCTTATGATATAGAGACATTTGAAATATCTATTTTCCTATATTTTTGCTTAGTTTATTTTGCTTGTTGCCTTACATGTTTGTTTATCAGTTGATTCTAACTTCTGCCACTAACATATTTTTTATAAAACACATTCTCTCAGTTATTCCTACCAACAGATTAATTTAAACTTTCCTCCTTTCAAATCAGTTAAAAATATTTTAAGAAAAATGAATTTTTTTGTATTTCTATGTAATTATTCATCAAATAATAAAAGGAATGATTTATTTTTCTGTTTAAGAAATATTTTTAATAATTTTCAATGAACTGTAGTTTTCAAAATTTTTAAGTATGAAAATGTTTAAAGATAAAATACTCCATTTCAACCTTCTATAATTATCTAATGTCTTGTTCTATTGAATTAAACCCATTAAATGCATGTATAACATGAATTGAAAAAGTATTATTTTACTGAGCATGTTTTTGTTTTGGTTTATAATACAGTAAGTAGAAAATAACTTTTTTTTCCAAAAATTACTGAAATATCCTTTTTTATATAAACAAACTCCTATGTTCAAATACTCTACCTAAAACGTTTAAGCAATAACATATATATATATATATATATATATATATATATATATATATATATATATATATATAATCCTCAAGCATGTACAATTAAAGGAGGTTTTTTTACAAGCTTGTGAGTTTGAATTTCAAATCTGAATCCTGGATCTTTATTATTGATTTAATTTTGTGAGTCATATTTTGAGTCACATTTTGAGGGTGACTGTGCTGTTTTCTTCATGCTCTTAGTACTGGAACAACTACCTGCTTGTTCATACACAACTGGTGCATGTTTTGATTGGTATTCTTACCAACACTAATGGCATATGCATGATTTCAGTTTTGTAGACACTTACCAACTTTATTTAATTATTTAATACTTTTTTCTTTTCTAACATTGGAATTTATTTACTATGATAATGTAGATTCTAAATTCATTGTATTTTAGAAAAAGTAAAATAGTAATTTATTTACTGATACAATGGGAAACATTTACTATTTCTGTTATAATGTAATAATAAAGTTAATCTATTAGATCTTCAGTTACATTTTAATTGATTTTAGTTTAATTTGTATTGGAACTGAAATAACTTTATTTTAGACTTTGTAAGGAATATTCTTTTTATGGTGATGTTGAGTAGATGAACTTTTTTAATAGTTTTATTTCTGACTTAATCTTGCACTTAATAATCCTAACCATAATTTCCAACAAAGCAAGCTCTTTTAGTTTTATTTTTAAATTAACTTTTGTTATTTTTAAGCATCTGTCAGTTGTCAAATAGTTGTTTCTTGTTGGTAAACCTCAGTCATTGGACAATCAAGTTTGTTACAACTTGTATATAAATTGGATAGATATTTTTTAATGTACTTTTGGGCAGTTTCAAATATATCTTAGGAGTTATTTGAAAAAATTATTCCAGTAATAAAAAATTAAATTTTGATCAGGTTTACATTTCTGCAAAAAACTAAATAATTTCTGATAGTTTTTTCATCAATAACTTTTCTTTTTTGTCTATCAAAACACTGGTTCTCTGATGTATCAGTGTACTATTATGATGTATCAGAGAATATCAAGTTAAAACTATATATAGGACTACTTTAATTCAAGATTCAGTAATGTTTGACCTATAGGAGTCTTTTTTTGTTTTGTTTTACATGTTTTTAGTTTTTACTTACTGATTGATTATATTAAAAAAAATTGTTTCACATATGTTGAATTAATTACTTTGTACAATTTTAATAATGACTTATTTCACTAGAAATCACACACACAGTGATGTAAATTAATAAATATACATATGGTGCACATATGTATAGTATTATTTCGGTGTTAATAAAACAGCTCTCAATACTCAATGTATGAACAGAGCTGTAGGATAATATATATATATATATATATATATATATATATATATATATATATCTCTTTCTAAGGTTATCTTTCTTTTTTATTTATTTTTAACAATATTGCTTGTTGGCTGGTCCTTTCTAAACGTGCATTAAACTGTATCTAGAAAGTGTAAGTTTCTTTAAATTTCTTTATGAATATTTTTTTGATGCAGTGTATTTTTGTTCTGTATATTTGATTAATTACATTTTATTTGCAGTTTTAATGTTTCATTTGCATTACAAGCTAAAGCTATTAGTCTAGTTTGAAGTTTTAGAAAATTTGAATAGATAACAATTTAATCAGTTAAACTTTTACTTGCCAAGTAAGGGTTATGTTTATATGAAATTTGTAAAGAAATGTATTATATATTTTTCTAATTTATCTTATATAAATTCGTACCTTTTTCTTTTTTCTTTTCATTAACACTTTTAAAAAAGATTTCTAATATATAAAACTACATAAATCCTATTCTTTCTTGTAATATCAGTTTGATGATAACTGAAAACAAATACCTACAAATTTTAAAATGGATAATCATTAATCCTTACAAAAGTTGCATGATGTGTTTAGTAGCATTTTTATATAAATGTTTTTAATGCTTAGTCTTTTCTAATTTTAGTTTGTAAATGTGTGTTTAAAGCAATGGTTTGACTTAAAAATCAATAAATTAAAAAAGCACTGTATTTATCTTCTATATGGTTTTATAGTAAATGTGAAGTCATCTAATTTGTTCAGTCTTAATGCAAACATTTATTTTCTTTCACAAAGAAAAAAATGTATACCATGAAATTTTTGTGCATATTGACTATTGCAAATTAAAGTTTACTTTTAATATAAATAAACAAAAACACTAATGATCATTCTGTTGACTTGTTTGTTAATACTGGTTATTGATAACCTTGCCTGAGCTTTGATTTTTTAATTAGAAAAGAGACAAGTTTAGCTTGTGGATATAAATTGTGAAACATTTCAGGGGCACCTGAATGTATCTATAACAATCATTAAAGTTGAAAATTTGTTTTGTGTAGTGACATAATTTCTGTCTTTAAACTTATTATAACAGTAAATGCCTTAGACATTGAATGATATAATTTTTAAATATTTTTCATATCTTGCTAGGTTAGCCTTTCCTTTCAGAGTAGAATTAAGTAACAAGAAAATGCTTCTATATTAGAGCTCAACAAATAATATTTCTTACTATTATGAGGAGCAGTATGCCATAACAGGTTACATTGAAAACAAACTCAAAATGATTTCTTTAAACTAAAAACCTATGTAAGGAATGATAAAAATGTGATTAGATATGATTAGACTATCATACAAATGTACAAGAAATAATTATTTCCTTGGTATCATACTCCACCCTCTTCTTTTGAACAGGAGTAGAGGCTCATGCTTTGTTTCCTGTTTAGGAAGTGGTTCCCGATTTCTTTCCTCTCCTTAGGTCTCAATAGTAATGCTGTTGTAAGCCTTTTCCAAAGTGTGTGGATGGCATCTTGAGAGGCTGCTTTGATCAACAGTTGAATAATATCAGGATATCTTGTAGTGTCATGTTGCGCATGGATGAGTGTCCCTACAAGTGTTTCCGATGGGCAACCCTGATGACTGACTGATACTACAACTCTAGGCCTCTCCTTACCAAAAAAAATCACTAATTATGACATCACACAAAGAACTAAAGCTAAACCAGTTAAATATAAATCACCTAAATCTATTAACATCTCTTTCTTGAACATCCATGATATCCGTATCAACTTTTGCAGTGAATCTTTCATCAAAGTATACTCATCTGACATCTTAGCTCCCTGTGAAACTAACTTGACCCCTCTATTCCTTCCTCTGATTTCTATATCCCTGGTTACCTTCCCCTCTTTAGGAAGAACTCCAATGTCCATATGCGTGAACTTGGCATTTATATCAATGAACCTCTCTCTCTAGTTAGGGTGATTTCTCTTGAATCTCCTGATCATTCCTACATGTGTCTCTGTCTCTCTCTACCAACTCAGCTATTTTTTCTTTCTCTACTGCTCCCCTTCATCTCCTGACTGCTCCATACTTGACAGCGGATCTGAAAATATAGATAAGGCCATTTCCTCTCATCCATTCGCCTATATATTTGTGTTTGTAGACTTCAATGCCCACCACGCCAAGTGGCTGGAAAACTCTGTCACAGATTGTTCTGGTGTCCATACCATGAGCTTTCAGTCACTTAATCCCTTATGAACGTAGATGATTTCTCCATGCATTTCTCTAATAACTATAATGGAACTTTCTCACTACTAGATCTGTTTCACTTCTGTCCTTGACTCTTACCATGTTATGCAACTTTGCTCTCTTGGTAACTGATCATGCTGTGGTTTTTGTTAATATCTCCTTTCACATCCCCTCCTCCCAGGAACTCCAGAACAGCAGAATATTTTACTGCTATCAAAAAGTAGACTGAGTGTCATTCCGTGATTTCCTGTGTGATGTCCCTTGGAACAGAGTTCTTAGTCTTCCTGTTGAAGACTGTGTGTTCAAGGTCTTTTCATGGGGTAAAGCTGGCATCAATGCTTACATCCCTGCCAGGAAGTTACGAATTAAACCCCATTCGTCCTCCCTGGTTCTTCCCTTCTTGCTTGGCTACTATTGCCCACAGGAATCCCTTCTTCTGACTTTATCAGAGACACGCACCTGATCATAATAGGCGACTTTTTGCCTCTGCTCGTAATCAGTGCAAGAGGATTCTTAATAATGCTAAGCTGTTGTGTGCTGAAAGAATGAAACAGTGTATAGCATCTTGCAATTTAGGCTCTGTAAAAATGTGTTAAATAATAGCAAGCCCTCAATCCCCACTTTAATCAATGAATTTGAGGTCCTCACATCTTCAGCAGACAAGGCTGAATGCTTTGTTCACAGATTATCCACTAACTCAACATCTGATTAATCTGGGGTATCCGCACCTGACTTCCCACCTAGAACTGAGGCTCAACTGAGTGATATTCACATTACTCCCTTGCCAGTTTCAAATATAGTTTCAAAGCTTGACCCCCATATGGCTATTATTAAGCTGAAGTGGTTCAAAATCTCACAGCCCGCGTCCTCTTCTCAGATAAACATATGGTTTCCACTTCAGCAGGTCTACTGCTGTTATGTTAAAGACCATCACAAAGTATATATACCAGGCTCTCGATAATAATGGTGAAGCACGAGTTGTTGTACTAGATATCTCTAAATCATTTGACAGTCTGGCATGCTGGCCTTCTACACAAGCTATATATGGTATAACTGGATGATTGTTTGACCTAATCCGTCTTTCCTTTCAAATTGCATAATGAAGGTAGTATTGAATGGGGATGCTTCCAAATCCTATCATATGAATGCTGGTGTTCCTCAAGGCTATATTCTAGGTCCTACATTTTTCTGATCTACATCAACAGTCTCCCGATGTAATCAGATCCTAAGTAGGCATTTATGCTGACAACATAACTGTTAACTCCTGCCTTGATAAGGAATCTGCCAAGGCTGACAAAGTAAACTTCACTGCTGATCTTGAAAAGGACCTCCAATCTGTGGAGGACTGGGGTAAGAAATGGCTTGTCAATTTTAATGCTTCTAAAACAAAGCTACTATCCTTTGACCACCATAGACAACCACTCCTACTCCCCATCAGAATAGATCAGGCTAGTCTTCCTGAAAGCAGAACACGGCACCTACTTGGCCTAAATCTATTAGCTGACCTCATGTGGAATGACTACGTCAGATCCATAGCTAAATCTGCTGCTAGGAAGGTTGGTTCACTGTTTAGGGCCAGGGAGTTTTTCTTGTCTAAATCAATCTTGGACATATATAAATCTACCATCCACTTGTGCATTGAATACTGCTGTCACATCTGGTCAGGTTCCGCTGCTATTCATCTCGGGCTTCTTGATAAAATCTGATGAAGAATCTGTAATTTAATTGGTCCCGAAATGGTAACCCAACTCCAGTCACTTTCTCATCGCCGTAATGTGGCTTCCCTCTGTCTCTTCTATAAATACTTTCACAGCTTCTGCTTCAATGAGATTACCTCCCTGGTGCCTTCTCTGCATTAATTTAGTTGAGCTATTAGAATATCGGTTAGGTCCCACAATTCTTACAATGAAACCAATCAAATGTAACAGCAAATTCTACTCTAGCAGCTTCTTTGCTTGCATTTCCCGCCTGTGGAATTACCTTCTGTATACTTGCTTCCCTGACAGCTACAGTCTCCAAGGATTTAAATGCAAAGTCAGTTGCCATCTTTTATCTCCTTGACTCACATCCTTTTCCTGACAACTCTTGTATCATGTTCTTTTTTTCCATTTTACTCTTAGATAGCCATCTTCACACCTGTATTCTCATTCTTTTCTTACTCATTCTCTGACACCCCTGTAACTTGTTCCTCTTTCTCATCACTCACCTCTTATGTAACCCCCTGCACACCAGTGGCATTTCTGTCTTGCTTGGGGTGAAATGATTATAAAAAAAATAAAAAAATAAGAGCATATCAAAATTTTAAAAAGAAAAAAAATAAAAGTATAAAAAGTACAAGCCTTTTAATGCATCAATTATTTTATAAAGTATTTTCAAACTTTAATGACTATATCTATGCATAAGAGGGAGATGTTGAAAAGTTCTTGGATTTACTCACTTTGCAAAGCCTGACCAAATATTATATATATATATATATTTTGTGTAAAGGTTTCTTACTTGGGCTGAGAACTTTTCAGCACTTCCTCATATTGGTGAATTAAAGGAAACAGTCTTCATCATAAGAAAAAAATGCATCAAATATACTATGGAAAGGTTTTATTTTCAGATTAATTTTTTTTTTTTTGTTTTTTTGTTTTTAAGACCTAAAGTTTATTTCTTGTTACATTTATTATAAACCATATTTTAATGTCTGTCCTGTTGACAAAGAGTTATTTTTTTTTAATTAACCTTTCTATTTCTATTGTGTATTAAAAAATTTTTGCATAGGTATTAAACAAAAAGCTTTTGATAAATGTTTTAATAACAAGCTTGTAGACAGATCACACTTTTAAGAAGTAAATAATTTGAATTGGTATGGTTTAAATTTGATATTATGATAGGGTTCAAAGAATGAAAACCATATTTATTTTCTACTAAGTTGGGAATATTCCAGGAGGCAAAAATAAGACCAATATTTACTCTCTCTGTGTCAGGCAGTGTCTGCTTGCACTCACTGGAAATAGGTGAAAAAGTGCTAAATAAAATAAGAACTGCACAAGATATCCCAAGACATGAGCAGTGGAACAAGGACAATTTATCCCCATAGATTAAATAAAGGGTTCAGTTTGGAATTCCTTGTAGTTTAACCAGATCAATATATGCCTGAGTAAGGCTGAAGGGTTCAACAGCTGAAATGTTGTTATAAAAACAGCACAGATGTGAACAATAGTCTGAATATAAATGGTGTAAATAATTACTGTCTCTTTTTTGCAATTATTGTTTGTAACTGGCAATAAGACAAAACATAGAGGAAATTTTTGAAAAGCTTTAGTTCAAGAACCACATTAGTCATGACCAGTATTTACTATTTACTCCTGTTTTAATGGTAAGTCTGATTGGTTTGATAAGGTCAAAATAGAAGCTGATCTAAGAAATTACCAATCTGTTCTTAACTGGGACAAAAAATGGTTTGTTAATTTTAACACCTCTAAAATTAAATTACTATCTTTAAAGACTCTTTTTTGCCTGCTATCATAGTTTGTATGTGCTTTTTCTATCATTATTTTCATGTTAACTGTTCTGCTCTCTTTATTGGTCTCTCAACATTACAAATTTTAGCACAGTACTAGATTGGTAGTTAGGTCTCATCATGGAACTGTTGAAATGGCTAGATGCATCTGTAAGTTCTATGCTAAGTTTCTTCTCAAGCATTTCTTGCTTGTAGAACTTTCTTTTGGATTCTTGATTTCCAGTCAACTTTGATCTCCAGTAATTTAAATGCAGTGTCCATCATTGTCTTCTTAATTCCTGTTCTTTTATTGTTCTCTCTCTTTAATAATATTTCTTTTTCTGTTTCTCTTATTCTTTCACATTCAGTAACACCTTGCATCTTAGTGGTTTTATTTACCTTGAGTGGGGTGAAATAATTAAAAAATTTGAATTCTGGTTTACTAACTCCATTTTTCATATTCTGCTAGTTGACATTCTTTCAGACAGGTCCCATTTTGTTTTTTCTTTTTTAGAGAGATTTTACAATTGCCAGATAATAGAATGTTACAAATGATTTAAACCCTTTTTTCTTTTCCATTATACAAAGAATTTGGATATAGTTCTGCTTCATTATCTTTTGATATTTTTGATTTATGTATTTGTTTCAAGTTTAAAAGAAAATTAATTTCTAATTTAAGACCTTATTCTTTTTATAATTTTCTGTTTAAACAGTTTTTTATTTAGTTTTTGACTGGTAGCAGTTTACCAGAATTGTCTTGCCATCCATTTTAGAATTTGTTCTTATCAAATACTACTCCTTCTTCCCCTACCCACCCCACGCTATTATTTCTTTTTTTTAAAAATTTCTTTAAATTTGAATTAAATACACTTTTATATGAGTTGTTGTAATTTTTCAATAGCTTATAACTTAAAAGTTTTTATAAAAGACAATTATCCTTTATGTTTACTATTCACTATTTTTTTTTATTGATTAGTGAACTATCAGTATAAGATATTTGTCCTTTTTATATAAGATAGAAATTAATGAGGGAGTTTGAAATTAAATTAGATGACTGAGACTTATCTTTACTAAATTGCTTTTGTTATGTTAATTTTTTGCATTTTGTGTTAATCTTTCTCTAACGTGTTCTCTAATTCAGAATCTATAAAATGAAAAGATTTACATTAGCTCTTCTATTGTTAACACATAATTTACTGTGAAAAGATTCAAAGGCACACAAATTACCATTGGTAAAAATATTTGTTAAATGATAAATTCCTAATCTAATTAGCATCTTATTTTCAAAAACATATTTAGGAAGTGAATATGCTTAGTGTTAAGAAAAAAGAACAGAAGAGGAATATTAGACCATTCTAAAAGCATGTAAAGTGGATGATTGTAATACGACTGAATGGGGGCTGCACAACATGCACGGCTGAATTGGATAAAATTCACTTTGTAACCAACTTGAGTTCACTCTATTGAAGAAATGCTTCTGAATGACTTTTTTGTTTTTACAGAAAAGTGATTTCCATACTTGTTTGTATTACATTCAGAAACAACTGTTGAGAGCTGTGGACATTTTTAAAAAAAATTCTCATCACTGCACAAACCTTTTTATTTATTTATTTTTTTTATATATTCATTTTAAAGGGAATTATTTTATCGTTTTATATATATAAATACTCAATTTAAAATAACAGAGAATTATTTTTAATGTCATATACCAACTTATTTCTTTTTAATAGATTCAGTTACCTGTAAATAGTTAATATTTGTTTTTGTAGAAAGCTAAATCTGTGTTTAACTCTTGCATTTGTTTTGGCATTGCATTTACAAGTGCAATTAAATTTTGAGTACCTGTTTCAAATATTTATATACAATTGATTTCATAATATAAAACAAAGATTGAATTTACAAGCTTTTATTCTTAAAATGCTCTTACCTCCTCAGTTTTGGTGACTTGTTGAAATAATTTCTTTTCTTACATAAGAGATCATATCATTATATTGACAGGAGATAATAAATGGTCAGTTTTTTGCATCAAAAATATGCAACAGAAAGGCTAACAGTTTTGCTTGAAAAATACATAACAAAGATTGATACTGGCTTTGCATATATAAACAGTTTGCACATAGAAATCAGCACTGCATGGTGACTATCAGTTTTAAACCTTAAGGGAACATGGTTTGATGATTGCTTAAGGAATAAAACTGTCAGTAAACATGCAATATGATTTCTAACTTTATACTGTTTATATCTACAAATGCTTTATCCCAATACTGAACACTCCCTCATAAATGTAGACTGCAAATTTTAAACTATATTTTCAGATATTACAAAATATTATATAATTGTTATAGTGGTTTGAATTTTGAATGAATTATTATACAGTAAAGTTTTGTTTTTAATAAAATATTAAAATTTAAACTCTTTTATAATAATATTAGCTCTAAGCTTTCTGAAAAATGTAGACAATTTGATGAAAATATATTTTTGAATTGAACCTTCTTTTTTCATCACTAATTTATTTTCACTTTTCACTCTTACAAAATTATACAACTGAAAGAAATTTATTAAATACATTCCTGATTCTTTTCACCAACTCATGTTCATTACAAAGATGATATAAAAATTTTATTGTTTTGCATTGTTTTATTTACCATATTTTTGCGAAGACAAAGTTAATATTGTGACTTTGCTTATTTTGAGCCCAAAAACAGATGACATAATACCACATCATCAGCCATGGAAGTAGTCAGAGAGAAAAGATGATTTGGGCCAAGTGTTAGACCATAGCCAGCCAAGAAGAATACATATTGTGTTCAAGTTTTATGAATTTCTTCTTTTTATCTGTCAGATCCAGTTTATTTTAAATTTCTCTTTTATTTCTACTTCACTTAGCCTAATCAATAAAATATGAATTTTCATTTTTCTTAATTCTAACAAATAAGTTGCTTTACTCACTCTTCTGATAATACCAGTGTCTCGACTTTATTATGTTTTTTTTTGTTTTTTTACTATTAACCTATTAGTTTAACCATATTCATTTAAATGTATCTTCAAATTATGTTTTCATTAATAGTTGTTTCAAAATAGTATCAATATTTCAAAATATTTGCACTAATAATTTCAACACTTAAACATCAATATATAACAATCTATTCTCAGTACAATGTAAATATGTGTGCTCACTATGCTTATGATTAAATATGATAGAGTAATACACTGATTTATTATTGCTTTCATCTTGGTTCACAACTTTTCAACTTTCTTTAGATGCCTATCATACTTAGTAACCTTTTATTACTTTGAAACAGAACCCTTTATTCAATCCATAATGTTAGATTGTTCTAAAGGATATCTTGTATCCATTTGTTCTTCCAAGTTAACATGTCCTTGTGATGCTGTTTTTGCCTTTTCTGCTGAACTGCATTACTTGACCTAGGGATTGAATTCATAAATACTGAGTAATTAAACACTGAACTAACATTCATATCCAATAGGCTATTGAAAAATCAAAGGTGAAATTTTGGAATTTAGAAACTAATGTATGTTCTTTCCAACTCAGGTTCTTGTATGGTTTTCATTTTTAAGTTAGGCCTACTAAGGAATTGCTAGAACCTAGTGTTTGCTGAAAAAGCTGAAGCAACAGCACAAGGACAACTTGGAACTGACATAAGCTATATCCATTAACAAGAGACTGCAGCCATGGAGAATTGTTGAATTCAGTTCAATATTTCCAGGAGGTTATCAGTATAGGTTATAGGTATCTGAAGAATTTCAGAAAACTGAAATGTTGTGAATATATCGATTAAGACAAGAGAAGAGCAATTAGAATAAAAGTATAATCATAATAATTCCTGACATCAAAAATTCAGAGAGGAAATATCAAATCAGTATTTGTTTAATTTGTATTTCTTACCTACAACAAAATCTAATCATTACTCAAATTTTTTAATTTTTTTCTGGAATTAGATATTTGCATGTGTGTCCAAAAGTAATGTGGTATTTGTGCATAAACAGATTGAGAAATTGCTTAATTGTAATAAAATGTAGATGTCAAATAAAAAGATTTATTAAAAAGATACTAGAAATATTTGTATTTTGGAATATTCAAAATGCAGTATTGCAAAAAGGATTAAGATATTACTTTTTTCTTATATGAAATAAAGGCTTCTTTGTTTCAACTGAGTAATGTGTGTTGATTTTTCACTAAAAGTAATTAAAACGATATATACTAGCAAATTTGATACATGACCAAAGTTTAATAAAAACAAAAATATATTGTGCTATTTTAAAATTGATTTACAAATCCACCATGTTCAATTTAATAGGTATACATTCCAAAATTTTTACAGGCAGGCAGTTACTAATTTACTCCTTAAAATTTTTAGACTTAGAATTCAAGTTATTATAATTTAATACTTTTTTTTTTTTTTTTTAAAGGTTACTAAACTTGATTTTGTCTGAAGTATTTTATATCTGCTGTTTTTGATTCTTGCTTTGGTTTCTAATTTACTAAATATGTATTTTTTACATCTGAAAGAATTTTATTTTCCTGATACTATCATGTTACTAGTTTGATGGCTACCACTATGTCCACATAAATAAATTCTCTAATATGAATTTTCCATTGATAATTTAGAAGTTCATATTTATGTTGCTACTTGGTTTGCAGTTGAGATTTGCTCTGAAATAGTTTTAAGCTGGCATCATCATAAATTTTATTTCAAAAAGAGTTTGCAATTTGTTAAGAAAACTGAACTCTTTATATTGAAATATTTGTTAGAATAATGAAGAAACAAATCCTGAACAGTGGATACTAACTGAAGAACTTAGCCGAATGTGCAGGAAAATAAATAGTCAAACCAATTGCTTATCTTTTGGTACACTGCACAAGCTTTTTACTAAACTTGGCTTACTATTTTCACCTCTTATCCATTTCCTCTAATTTTTCAGGTAAGCTCTTTTGGTGATATTGTATATCCTTGAATTGTATTAAAGTTTAGGAATTTTTCCTAGCTCCTTCTCTGGATTTAACATCTGGGCTGTGGTTGATAATCTGATAATTTCTGTTATATTGTCTATGCTAAACCTTTGTCATCTATCTATCTATCTATCTATCTATCTATATATATATATATATATCTATTAATACAGGTTTCATTGAATAATATAGACAAGTTCTGTCTATTTATTTTGTGTAAGATCCTTTCGTATGATCTGATTAGCTTGATAGTGTTGTCATGAAAAGACGACAAGAAATCGCAATAATTGTTGATTTTTTATCAGGTCTGAGCTTTCGGCTTACATAAGCCATTATCAAAGGATGAACATTTAATATACAGTGAACATAGAACATTAAATTATTAACAGAGTGGAGTTATACAGAGAAAATTAAACAAGTCCATTTTTTTGTGTCGCACATGGCCGAGAAGGAATGGTGGTAGTGGGTTTTTGGTCAAATGAGAGTATAGTGGCATGAGGGGATTGGTCTGGGAACTGCTACTACTATGGGTGTAGGGGGTAAGTATAATAACTATGACCTCTCTCATTGATTATAGGCATTGAAGTATGTTAGTGGAGGTGTCGAAATTTATTTTATTTAGGCTAGGTTTAAACTGTTTGATGTAGATAGCTTCTAGAATTTGAAGTTTTCGTTTATTATTTTCTTGTCTAAGTATATATGTATTTTCAACAAGTGTTTTTCTAAGGAGTGTGTGTTGAAGCTGTCTACATCAAACAGTTTAAAAGAGTTCCCAGACCAATCCCCTCATGCCACTATACTCTCATTTGACCAAAAACCCACTACCACCATTCCTTCTCGGTCTGAGGCCATGTGCGACACAAAAAAATGGACCTGTTTAATTTTCTCTGTATAACTCCACTCTGTTAATAATTTAATGTTCTATGTTCACTGTATATTAAATGTTCATCCTTTGATAATGGCTTATGTAAGCCGAAAGCTCAGACCTGATAAAAAAAATCAACAATTATTGCGATTTCTTGTCGTCTTTTCATGACAACACTATCAAGCTAATCAGATCATACGAAAGGATCTTACACAAAATAAATAGACAGAACTTGTCTATATTATTCAATGAAACCTGTATTAATGAAAAAATGCTGCCAAAATACACACAATATATATATATATATATATATCACCATTTACTCTAAATTATTTCATGTTGAAAAGTTAAATTAATAACATTTTTCATGCTGAAATCATTTTTATAAGACATAAAATGAGTTTTTAAGCATTTCATGCTATGTATAACTATCTACTACTTGTATTATTTTAAATTATGAATTTTCCTATTCAGAACTTTTCTTTTGGTCATTCATATTTTTAATTCATTAGGGCCTTTCTTTTTGTTCATTCTTCATTCATTTTCTACAGCCATTTTTAAAAATTTAAATTTGTAATTTAGTTTCTTTATTAAAATTCTTCTAATATTAGACTTTTAAGTGACAATTTTGGTTTGCTTTTTATTTCACTTATAAATTCTTGTCAGTTTTAGGATATTGGGGCAGTTTTTTTTTTTTTTTTTTTTTTTTTGATAAAGTGTTTTGTTTTGTTCTAGATTGGTGCTCGTAGCAGTGTGTATTCAGCTATGAACAGAGTGCGGAAAACTGGATCCTACATCTATGAAGAATTTATGCCAACTGATGGAACAGATGTTAAGGTAAGTGCTTTCATCAATACTTTTATTTTGTACTTTTTTTGCTTTATGCTAATAAAGATTACATTTTAGTTTAACAATTAAATTTATAAAATAAATAATCTAGAATTAAAGTTGGCTAAAATACAGGGTGTGATAGATAAATTATCATCTAAATTATGCAAAAATGAAAATTACACTGATATCACATTTTAACAGATATATTTACCAAAATTTACACCAAAATAGCTTGAAATACTAAAGAATAAATTTATTCAATAGAATTGCTATTGGCTTCAATCACGGCCTCCGGATGACTTTGAAATCAACCTGCACCTCTTCCTGATGGTCTCATTGTTTAAGTTCGTGAATGATGCCTTCAGTTCATCTTTGGTATTACAAGGAGTTTTGTTGGTCTCTTGCTCAACTGTGCCCCACATATAATAATCAAGAGGTTGCAGTCTGGGAAGTTAGGTGGCCAGATGTAAGGATTGATATGGTCACAGAAATTGTTTGACAGTCATGACTGGGTTCTTCTACTTGTGTGCCATACTGCAAAATTCTGTTGGCAAACATAAAGTTTTCTAGCAGTCACCGTCTTGGTCCAGGTAGCACTACCTCCTCAAGGTACTTGATGTAGGCTTCAGTGTTGAGTTTGAGACCCTGTAGGAAGATGAATCGAGGCATAACGTCGTCATCACTAGTGATCACTCCAAACACCATGATGTTGACTGGATATATCATCCAACTCTTTTCGAATCCTCTGCACTATCCTTAGATTGATGCCCAAATACCCTGAAATGTTTCTATTGGATCTTCTGGTAAGAATGCCAAGCAGTACAGTCTGCTGTTTCCAAATTTCTGGCAGTGTATATTGCATCATGGTGCTCTTTTTTTTACAGATGGTGCTCAATTGATTCTATTATACTGTACAGTTGACAAAATCAAAAACAACATGCATGCATGAAATTAAAAATGTAAAACATGGTGACAATTTACCCATTGCACCCTGTATATCGAATTTTTTTATTAATTTATCACTGAATGCAATATCATCTTAATTGGTTGATGTAAAAGTTTCCAGCATGGTTTTTTTTTTTTTGTTTTTGAACAAAATATTTTATTTCTATAAATCTATAGCATCATTATTCGCATGATTATTCGCATCATCTTTCAGTTGTATTTTGTATTCCATATGAAAGGAAAAATTCTGGGTTTTAGTCGATGAATTCAATATATTGAACTTATTAGAACTGCTGAAACAATCTAATGAATATGCCACATAGATGAACTTCCTCTCATCACAGTTTCATGATCCATCATGTTTCCAGCTTACCTAGAAAATTCTTTTCAACTTTTAATGCAATATTCAAACAAGCCAATTGCTCAGTGTATGAGATGTATTTAATAAGTTTTGAGACTTTTTCAGAGAAAACATTTATTAATTTTGAAATTAATACAAAACTTTAATCTTCAAAGTTGGTTCCTCTGACTTCAATGCTCTTGTTATAGCACTCTAGCCACTCCATGAAGACCCCATGGAAGTTATCCAAAGTGAAGGTGTTCAAAATCCTTGTCACACTCTCCTTCATCTTCTCAATGTCTTTAAAATGGCTGCTTATGAGAGTTTTCTTCCCTTTGAGGAACAATCAAACGTCACAGGGAGCAAAGTCTGGATTGTAGGAAGGTTGGGGCTGTAGGGTGGGTAACGAACAGTTTTGATGACCATCAGCCATCTCTTTGTCTTCAACGTGTCTTTTCTTCTGTTCCTCACTGGAACAAATTTTGTCCAAATTTTGTGCATGTTCAGATCTTCATGAATAATTCTATGTACAGTTTCCACACCAACACAAAACTTTATGCTTATTGTCTTTAGTGACACATAATGAGCTTCATCCAGAAAATAGCAAATTTTCTCAACCATCTGTGATGTTCGAACCCCCACATTTACATTATCTCCCTCCCACATTGCTCATCATCTTTCACTTCCTTTCCACCTTCCTTGAACCTCTATGTACCAGTGGAAATCAGATGCTTAGCTCATACAAGTTAATCCATAAGTAGTCTGGAGCATTCCATATGTTTCTGTAGCATTTTTGTCCTGTTTACCACAAGACTTTATTGAAGAGTGAGCTTCTAAATTGTCTTTATGTTCTGATTGCATTTGGCAAACTTGTCTACTGTGATAAACCGTGTTTAGTAGGATGTATTCAAAGGGCTTTTTACAATCCTCTTCTTCAATCTGGAGTAACAAATAGAATTATTTACTAAAAATACAATAATTTAGTAAAGTTATAATTACCTCTGTAAAAATGTCTCAAAACTTCTTGAATGCACCTAAAATGGAGAACTTTCCCTAACAGATTACGTTTAGGCTGAAATGTTTAAGGCTGTTTAAACTGAACTATAATTTTCTTCATTTTTAATCACCAGTGACTACTTTGCCCCAAAATAAGAGAAACATTAACCAATTTAAGTTATGTAGCACTCATTTTCCTAACTTTCAAAAGTTTTCTTGAGGTTTGTAAATGATTCATAAATAATTGATTGATTACAAAAGCAAAGAGCTAAATAAACTTCAATCATTTCTAAGATTTTCATAACATTATGCAAAAGATGGTAGTGGAAATTTTTTGTTAACTTACTGAATTTATAGTCAAAAGATATTTTGGTATAACCTGTAATTACATTGATACAGATTTATAGTTAAGTACAAATTAAGATTTTTAATTTTTGCTTAAGATTAATGCAAGAGGTTTTTCCCCATATCTAATCAATGTTATGATGTTCAATCAGAATCCATTTAATTATTTTTCAAATGGCATGTCTTTTGTTTTTATCTAAAGCTAAATGAACTTGAATCTATTATAAATTTGATATCTGTTATTTTTCTTGAAACCAATCCAACAGGTTTATGCTGTAGGACCAGATTACGCTCATGCTGAAGCCAGAAAGTCTCCTGCACTTGATGGTAAAGTTGAAAGAGATAAAGATGGCAAAGAAGTCCGATATCCTGTAATTCTCAGTGCCAGGGAGAAGTTCATTGCCAGAAAGGTTTCACTTGCCTTCAAGGTTAGTTCAAAGATTTATTTAATTCCAAACCTGCTTAGTTATTTAAGTAGATTACGATAGATAAAATAAAAAAAAGGTTTATTATCCATACAATAATTCTATTGAACTACATATGGATGTACATATTTTAAGCAGTAAAAGCTGGATGCTTTGAAATTTCTTTGGATAATCTTGTACAGTACAATTTTTTGGCACATCCATGAGAGACAACTTTATCTTGCAAATAAAAACTCAGTCTTCATAAATCATTAATTAGTTAAAGATAAAACAAAAACCAATAAAAAGCTCATAATGAAAAAATATTAGGAATGTTCAGAGATATAAAAAAGGCAACTACATAGAGAACTGACTGAAGGTAAAAATATCAACATAAAAGCCAAAATTGAGGAATAAAGATGACATCAAGAACACATTGAAGAAGGCCAACATCATGACTGGGCAAACCTAACTCTCAATCATTTGTTGTGGAGGAAAGCAGTACACAGTGGTAAGAGAAACTTTAAATAGAATTGTGTTATACATAAAAAGCTTGAAAGATATTCGTATGGGTCTTGATGTTAATTTTCCTAAAAATGTTACTATAAAATTTGATCTAGAATACAGTGAATGTGGTCATGTCTGTCTAAGGAGGGCAGGCCTAAAAAAATAATCACCACACACAGAAATCATTCATTACACATCATGTGACATTTCTGTAATAAAAGATGGAAAAAATGCCCAATGTTGTCACATCTGCACAAGAGCATGTAAGACCCTAAAATGCTATATCCACACTGTCCATATTTGAGGATGGAACAAGCGATGACATTGTTTGAAATCGAGTACTAGCCATCACATATGTATATATGTAATTGGTTTGACTTAGCAAAGGCTTGAGAGTTTTCTATATTCATTACAAACTCTTAGCTGGTTAGCAAGACTGTAGGTGAGGCATACTTTGCTGCATTGATTGCAGAAATAGCTTTGCAACTTGTGAAGGCTTTCACCCTTTCTTTTCTCTGTGTGTGGCTTTATTCCGTTAGTTAACCTGATAGATCTTGCATGTTCATGTTGATGTGTCACCTTTTTCTGTTTCTTGCTGATCATGATTGAATTTACAGGAGATTAGTTATTTTCACAGAGTCTTTATGTAGCTTCTAGCCAGAGGTCAGTTCTTTCAAAATTAATGATGATAGCATTTGTCTAGAAAGCTGAAAACCAAATAGCAATAATTGAAAGAAAATAGGAAAAAGTGAGTAAAGGTTAAGGAGTGAGTGTAAAGTGAAAAAAAAAATAATGAAGAAGACAAATAATTGCAACATTATGTACATATGTGCAGGCAAGTGTGTGAGTGCAAACATTGGTGTAAACGCACTGTAACTTGTTCCTCTTTCTCATTACTCACCTTTTATATAACCTCCTGCACACCAGTTGTAGTTCTGCCTTGCTTAGGATGAAATGGTTATAAAAAAAAATATAGTATATATATTTATAAAATGAAAAGTGAAAAAGTCTTATCCCAACCCAAAATCAATATTTCAATAACCAAACATCAGAAATAGAATTTTTTAGATTGGTTAAAGTAACTTGAAAAATGTTGTGTTAAGCAATCTGAGGATGAATATGTGAAATAGTATATACATTTCATGGCTTTCAGTCATTCTTCTTTTTTACTACAGAATATTCTAGCCCCCTACCTTTACATACATATGCAATACATGGATGGAGGCATGAACAATTTATCTATTGTTTCATTAATTTTGCATCATGAGAAAAATTCATAGAATTGTATTTCTTCTGTCTACAAATTTTTGCTTCCCTTTCAGCAAACTGTGTGTGGTTTTGATCTTCTCCGTGCCAATGGGAAATCCTATGTCTGTGATGTTAATGGATTCAGTTTTGTAAAGAATTCTAGCAAATATTATGATGATTGTGCTAAAATTCTTGGGTAAGCTTTGCTGTTGTTTTTAATAACCAAGTAGTAAAATATAGAAGTGCTGTTGCTTCGTATAACAGTACATTCTTAATTGACAATGCACTCTCATTCATTTTATGAATATATAATGTTTATTTGTTTATTTGTTACTTGAAGTATTTTTTCTTTCCTTTTTTTTTTGTATAAAATATTTCATATATTTCTTGTAGGACAATGGTCATGCGTGCTTTAGCACCACAGTTAGATATTCCCTGGGTATTAGGATCAGCTCCTGAAGATGTACCCGTTGTCCCAACAACATCTGGCTCAATGTAATTTTCTATTTTTTACTTTTACTTTCTTTTTTATTGTACTATTACAAAATTAAGTTTTGAAAGAATATTTAGAATTTTGAATTAGATTATTTTCACAAGATTACAACTGTTCTTAATTGTTTAAATCATTTTAACCTGCTTAGTAGTTTGAATAATACAGTTTAAAACATGTCTTGTCGATAGAATATCTAACTTTAAAAGCTAACATTATGCAAAATTTTTTACCCCCACTTATTCAGCATTTTTGACATAATTTAATAAAATATTTTCTGTTGGTATTGAACAAAAATATCACAAAATTAACTAGATACACTTGGTACACATGAAAAGTTATTATTATCCAGTGATTGATTTCATCAAATTTTAACTTATCTATAAATATCTTTTATATTGTAATGCTTCCTCACTTAAATAACAGACATATCCTTTGTTAAAATAAGTACCAGGGAGGAATTGTATAATCTGAAAGTTTTGTTATACTGATTAAAATGATGTTAGATTTAATACATAAAGTTTCTGTATCTCTTTAAAGGATGGAGCTTCGCTGTGTCATTGCAGTCATCAGGCATGGAGACAGAACACCTAAACAGAAGATGAAAATGGAGGTCAAGCACAAAAAGTAAGTAGTTTAGTGATTCTCTTTTAATAACTTTATTAAAGAGGTTTTTTCTTTGTTTTATTTTTGACAAAATAGTTTTTTCTTTCTCAAATAATAAATTAGAAATGGATTTAGTTTATAAATTGTGTATTTGTAATATTTGCTTGCTTAGTTTACTACATAAATACTTAGAAATCTAAAATTGTTTTGTGATGCAACATCATTTTGTAATTGATCTTTAAAGTTAAATAATATTGTCTCTGGTTATTGATAAATGAGAACATAGCAAATAATTTTTTAGTGGACATTTTGGTTTTGTATATATTCCTAATGTCAACTGGGTTTCAATGTAATAATTTATAATAAATGTATTATAATAAAACTTATGAAAATAAAAATATTAAATATTAATTATACTAGGAAGAAGTGCAGGGTTTAGATTCTTCCAAAAAATCATTTTGCATCAAAAGCTTTTCTGTTAATGGATGAGATTTATCTAATTAACTCAAAAATCGCAAATTCAGTTTGCATGTTAGGAAAGGACTGTTCCAATCACTGTGCAAGTGAAGTGTGTCTTCTGCTAATGCAAAGTTCAATATTCATAAATACAATTTTAGGAAAGCTGGAGTGTACAGCAGCAAAATATTGTGAGACAAAAAAAATTAAAAATTAAAAAAAAAAGAGGAAATATTAAGCTTTCAGGTTGTTAGGAAAATTATCAAAGTGGTTCTGATGTGTAAGCATGGAAAAATGATTATGCAAGAGGTTAATTTTTTTTTCATGAATTTAAATAAATCAGTTAAAGATAAAATCTTGCCAAAAAGTAATTGACTGTACAGGGGGCTGCAAAAGTAGGTATACAATACCAGTATTACAATAGTAGATCTAGGATTTATTTAATCTTCTAAAATCATTTTTAATATTTTTATTTTCATAAGTTTTATTATAATACATTTATTATAATTTTTATATTTTAATAAATAATAATAAATGTTTTGCAGGTAAATAAGAGCGTGTGAATGATAGGGGCAAAAAGTTTAAACATTTGAGGCATTGATCTGTTTCTATAATAAATAAAATAAATTTTGTGCATACATTTTATTTTTCATTATTGTATACCTACTTTTGCATCACTCTGTAGTATATTAGCATAATTGAAATATTCTATTTTGTAATAGGGATGTGCATTGTGGTGCAGTAGATATTGGCTCAAAATGAGAACTCGGAGAGCTGTGGTCAAATTCCAGTTGAATTCTTTGCATTCATTTATGCACAAATACCTTTGGGAAAGGTACTAATCCATTTTTTCCTTCCAGCTATGGGTCAGATAACAGGATGATTGGGTTCTATAGCTTTGGTTGGCAACCAGTCTACTGCAGAAAGTAATGGCAACCTACTGTGAGAAAATCTTCTGCCCTGTCAGTCATGTCTCTTTTGAGACATGATTGCTTAAGCACGCTTACATATAAGCATTTAACTGATATCGATTTTGTAATTTTTTAATCAAAGTTTTATAAAATTATATAAAAAAAAATTGAAAGAGAGATTCTTTTTGAGTTTTTAACTTAATAAAAGTAATCATCATTTCTTTATTCTTTTACATTTATGATTTCTGGTAATAAGTTTAAGTTTTTTCTCATTTAGTCTTGAATTACATTTTTTTTGTTTTAGGTTTTTTGAACTTTTTGAGAAATACCAAGGTTATAAAAATGGCCACTTGAAGCTAAAGAAACCTAAACAACTGCAGGAAGTATTGGACATAGTCAGATTCTTATTGAATGAGAATAAAATTAAAAAAAATAGTGTAATCGAAGAGAAAAAAGCCAAATTGGAACAACTGAAACTTGTATTAGAAATGTAAGTATATTTGTTATTATTTATAATTTGTTTTAATAAGATTTTTGTGTTTTTAGTCTTGAAATGGGTATTATTGAAATTGAACTATGCTGTTTTTTTTTCACTATGGATAAAGAAATCTTGTGAATAAAAATAGCCACTAGGAAATAGAAAAGAGTAGAAATGCCTATTGTATTTTTTTGTATCTTTCTATTTGTTGCCACTTATTTTGTAGATATTTTCAATTTATTTAAAATTGATGTAAAACAACTTTGCACTTATTTCACAAGAATGCCTTATGTAGGCAAATTTAGTTATTGTAATTTAATATTTGTCTATATTTCTGAGATGATGTATTGTAATTATTTACATAATTTATATTATTTGGACTGTTGTCCTTTATTGCCATATTCATGACTTTTCAGCCATTGTATGCTCTGACATTCTTCAGGTGAGTGTAATTTTGAACTGAACCCTTTATCTAGGGTAGATTGTTCTTTTTCCATGAGTCATACCACTTCCGGATGTCTTAGTTATCTCTATTTATCTATTTAACCCAACTCTATAAGTTTCTTTGTTCATTACTGCTGTAACCAGATATTGAACTCACAACTCATAATCAACACTTTTATTCACTGAGCCATGTCTTCTTGAGGACTTTAGTGTATGAATTTTTGGGACTTATAAACCTAAGTCTCAATAAACATTTTTTTGACCAAAGTTCATAGTACAATCTTGATGTTTATAATTGGTTTTCTGTAGCACTCCTTATTATTACTAGTTCCCATATTGTATTCATTTCTGTGCTTCGCTGGCTTAGGAGATTTTGTGGCCCAGTATATGTGCTGATTCCTTAAATTTTCATATTTACCAATGGTGTTTTCTATCTATTATTTCAACTTCATCCTACAGGGGTCAGTAATCTCTTGTTTTCCTCTATATATGGTTAGCTATGCCTGCTTTTTTTGTTTTCTCTTGTGTTATAGCTTTGTGGTGTACTTGCAGCCTTAAGTGGGTGGCCTATTTCTCCTTTATATTTCTTACTGCAACTGTATAGAATGACTTACATGCAGTCCTTAGTCATGTTCTCCTCTGTTGGTCTTATTTTGGAGAGGTATCTGCAAAGGGTTAAACCACTTTTGGATGTCATCCTGATGTTATATGCACAACAGAACTTTTGTATTTTTCCGATAATCCCTTCACATATGATAGGCAGATCAAGGCTGTTTTCTGAGTGTTGTTATCCTCTTCCATCTAAGTTTGTTGGGGCTGCTTTCATGTACCCAAGGTAGTTGTTACATTGTAGGGTACTGCTTAGACTGACCATTAGGGTAGGTTGATTTTCAACTTTCTTTTTGAATATCAAAAAGAATCACTCGGGGAAAGTTGGGTATTGGTATGATAAGTATTGACACCAAGAAATAGGTTTGTAACTTGCACCAATTTTTGAGCATTTAGTTTAAAAGATCATCTAATATGAAGCACTTGAAAATCTTAGTTTTTTATACATTTAGATATGAAATTGCTTAAAAAAATTTATAATTTAAATCCAGAAAAGTTTGTTAATTTATATTATTTGAATGAAATGAATACAATATATCAAAAAGTAGCAATTAAAATGAAATTATAACCTCCAACCCCAACAGCAGCTCAGATAAGCTTCATTTTACCTCATTGAGATATGTCAGTAATAACATTGCAAAATATTGTAAAACAGTTCTTTTTTTTCTGCTATTAATGAAACAAAAGCAAACAAATACGAACTCTGGTAGGAACAAATTAAGGGATTATTTTAATATAAATTACCAGTGTAATTTGAACACTATAAAATTCTACTTACCATCCACCCATGCATTGAGTACTACTAATAGTGGGATTTTAAGTTTCTATTTTATATAATAATTGTAAAGCATAAAATTATAAAAGACATAACAAAAACATAAATGTTGTGAGAATAATAGCAATTTTTATTATTACATCATATCAAACTGCTCTACATAAGAGCCCTTTGAAGCAAAGGAAGGCCTCATTTCATGGCCTTTTGTAATGATGTGCCTAGGGCTTGCTTCAGTTCCATAGACTGATTGGGAAGCTGCAGTTGTTAATTTTACTGCCCTTAAGACACTTTGTGAGTGTGAAGGCAAATCAGGTAACTCTAATTTTTTCCCACTCATTGAAAACTTCAGAAGTTCATAATCAGAAAATTCTTCTGTGAATCCAGGCTCACAAACTCCATTTTGGGACAGATCGATCAACTGAGACCAATGTGTTGCATCAAAATTTTTCTTTGATATTTTTTTAACCTCTTTCTGGTTGGCTCTCCACTCCTGAAAAAATTTTTAAAAATTAAATCAAAATAAAAAATTAACTTTACTTGTCTTAATTTTTATAATGAAATTAAGATAGTACTTTAAAATGAAACTATAAATCGATGAAATCATTTTAATCAATATTATGTGAGTTACTTACTAATGGCTAAAATTATTTTTATAGCTTCTTCCCTCACTTCCAGTTCATCTGATTTCAACATTGCATACAAATTTTCTGGTAGGAGACCAAAAGCATTATGCTGAATATTTTTGAATGCAATCTCCTGAATTTCAGGTGGTAGTTCCTTAATTCTTTGCAGCATATTGAAAATATACAATTGCTGGTTATGAAATTTATTGGCCCTTTTAATTTTAAACCAGCTAACTGCATGCATTCCAACAATAAATTGGATAAGGCTGTGTAGTTTGGAAAACATTTTTTTAGGGTAAATGCCTCGAGTCCACAAACACATTAGTCTGGTGGCTAACATCAACCATCTTGCTTAATTTAAGGGCCCAATTTTCCATGCAGCATATCTAGGGTTGACTTCTCCTCACGAAATACCTACTGCATACTCTAAAAGAACTATCTGATTAATATTCAGATCAACTGTCTGTTTGATGTTAGAATATTGGCTTTCTAGAGAACTATGGGTGCAAATTTGACCTGGGGCAAATTATAATAGTCATTTGCACACAATCTTCCAAGTGGATGTTGGACTTCTTGTGCTGCCATCAATATGCTTCAAAATGCTCTGAATGGAAGCTCATTTTGATGTAAAGACCAACCAAGGGTATGTAATTTTCTTTTTATCTCTTTCTCTAGAACTGTAACTAGCCCACTTTCACATCCAGTATTTGTATGGGTGTTGTTCAGTAAGACAGCTTTAAGGGTATTAACACTGTTATATTCTTCCAAAACACTAGCAACCTCTTTTACTAGAACAGCACCAGTTGCTCCAGTATGAGTGAAGTATTTTCCACTTTCACAACCCACCTCCTTTGTAAATGTCAAATGGTGTTCTGTTCCCTTTGTTTTCTTCAATTTTTTTCTTTACATCTGCCTCCACAATCTCTTCATATAGCAATGTATCTTTGTCATGTCTTCCATCAACACCAATGCAAATAATTTTTTCTGCTTTATCAATGTGTTTTTGATGGGTATTTTGTTTAGTTCTTTCTTTTGCATGAGCTATTTTAGATTTATCCAAAATTATGTATTCAATATTAACACTTGGTTTGAGAAGGCCCATAGCCTTCAAATCTAAAAGAAAGGCATTAGCAAGGCTTCCTCCCAAATTTGATGAAGCATCAGCTCTGATCAACTCAGTAGCATACCAAGGAATTTTTAAAAAGCTGTAAACACCCTTGGAATGCCTGGCAGGCTCATACTCTTCATACATTTCATCACTATTTGATGATTGGGAAAGAATAAGATCCTGATCATAAGATGTGGAGGCAATAGGAGATGAATCAATTTGTTCTTGTCTTTCTCCTTCCATGACACTCTTTTTGGGTTTCTGAATGGCAGTTTTATCAAAAGAGTCCAAGTTGCAAACTACCCTTGGATCCTATTTTGGCCCTCTGGTCTTTTAAGTATTCTCTGTCTTCCACTGGTACCTGAAATATTAAATTTATGCTAAGATAAAACATCTAACCAACTGATATCTCAAAATATTATTAAAATATTATTCACATAGAATGAAAAATAGTACAAGTTGCTTTTGTAACTTGTTTAAATAAAATATAATTATAGAAATTCATTTAAATGAAAATATTTATGATATTGGGATTTAAATTCATTTAAAAAAGTAAAAAATATATAAAAATAACTTTACCTTATCTTTGAGAGAACAAGTACAGATGTGACTTGTCTGATAATTTTCTTTTTTATACTTCACATTTTTGTCTTCACAACTTAAAATTGGCAATTGATAGGAACAAGAAGAAATGTCAAACAATGCATCCAGCTTTTTAGTTATAATTTTCTTTTGCACTGAATAAAGACATCTTCTATGATGTGCTTTCTCAAAGCAGATTTTTTTTTTTTTTAATTACAATATATGTTTCAGTTAACAGAGGCAAACGGGGATTAACTGCCTTCCAAATGTCAATTATATTCTTTGTCATTAATTTTGAAATAGCAAAGTTTGTTAAGCTTGAACAAGTATTTTCAGAAAATAACTATACTAAAAGTAGGCAGCTCTGTTTTATCTAATGGACAAGGTGGTCCTCCAAATTTTGTAGCAGTAACTCTACTAGTAGAAAGTAGAGCTTGTTTTTCAACCAATTTTATAAAAATATCTGAAAAAAAAAATTAAATTCTTTTATTATAAGAAATAAAATAAATTGAATTATAAATTCCAAAGAGAAATTTAAAAAAAGGAAAAATATAATAACAGATTAAATAATAAGTATGTATTTACTTACCTTACAAAATAAATGCAAATCGCTTTTACATGATATAGTAGCATGCATAAAAACAAACTCACAAATGAAAAATAATGTCTTCAAAAATAAAATAAATTAACACAGTGAATAAAACTATTTCTTTCTTTTTTTTTTGAATAATTGAGTTTATTAAAATAAAAAAAAGTAATAGACTTAATAATTTTTGTGTTTTAAATCAGCTAAATAAACTTGAAACAAATGTAAACAAAAAACATGTGGAATAAAGATATTTCCAGGGCAGACTGAAAAAATAACCGCCTAAAACAAGCTTGAACTTGTTTATAGTTTACAGAATTTTAAATGAAATATTTTTATAGTGTTTGTTTTTCAATTTACTTTACTTTAAGTTATCCAAAACTGCATGATTGCAAATAAAGTAAAACATTTTATTAAGGATATTTTCTTTTTTTTTTTTTTTTTTTTTTTCAAAACCCAGTGTTAATTTGACATACTTATTTTTTTTAACACCGGGAGAAATTCAGAATATTCAATTATGTTACTATTTAAATGCATTTGCACAAAAATTGGTAAATTCTTAGAGTAAAACATTTTTTTCACTTATTCCTTATGCTAATTTGCAACTTTCTCTGGGTAGAGTTAGTTGTGGTTTCAAAATCAACCTACCCTACTGACCATTTCTTGTTCAGGTGTCTCTGGTTCACCACTTTTGACTTTTGCTCGATGTAATAAGCAAGAGACGATCCTTTTTTACACTGTGTGGGTAGTAGGAGTTGAAGTTGAAATATTGTCCGGTGGATGTTGGCTTGAACCCATTCTTTGATATTAGTACATCCAGGAATGTTGGTTTGTGAACTGTATCAGTGTTCTTATTGAGTTCACATGGTCACATGAAGGTGGCATCTACATATCTCAGCCATAGAATTGGCTTTAGTGGTATGGGTTCCAATGCCATCTCTTCAAAGTATTCAATGTATATGCTATCCATTGCTAGTGATAATGACTAGCCTGTTACTAAGCTGTTATCCTGCCGATATATGTCTGATCCCATTCTGAAGTGTGTTGGTTGTGATTGAAAGGGTTCAGTTCAAAATTTCAATCACTTGAAAAAGGTTGGAGTGTACAACAGCCAAAACATTGTGAATATGGCAATAAAAATAAGGACAAAAGTCCAAACAATTTAAATAATTGTAATTTAAGTCTAGCAATTTGTACTTTGTTTTTAATTTTAATTTTTAATTTGCTCTTTATAAACTGTGCTAAACAGTGAAAAATACTATTTTTATAATCATGATAAACCTAGCCTAATTAAGTTTTGTCAGATAAACAATAGAATTTTTGGTGATATTTCAACTGATCTTTTGTAAAAAAAATGGATAGAACTTTGTCTTTGGCCTCAAAATACGCCTCAGCTTTCATCTATATATCAAGCCCAGGACATATTGAGTAATGTGTTATTAGATGACTGCCTAATTATTTCAAAATATCAACTGTACAACTGTTAGATTGGGAACCCATATATGTATATTTGGCTGTCATATGCCATTGTTGCGATGGAAACATTTGGGCATGACTATAAGAGAATAAGTGAAAATCACAAATTTAGTTTGTAGCCAGCTTCAAAGGAGTCACTGAATAGTTTAACAACCACAATTAGGAAAAATTCTCCTGAGAAGAAAGTGCCACTTTATTGTGAGATTTCTATTGAATATTTTTAATGTCCTTCAGTATAAAAAGAGAACACTGAACCAGGAGAAGCAGTAACTATCTGATTGTGCTGACAGAAAACTGGTTTTGCAGTGATAGATATGAGACTTTTTTTTGTTTTTCAACATTTACCTCTTGACAAATTTCCTGATATGTCAAGATTATGAATTAGTTTCATAATATTCTCATTCTTGTCTACTGTTCGAAAATTTTTTGAGTAGCTTTTTATCTTTTATGCAAATTCAAGATTTTTAAAAAATGTCATGACCTTTCTACAGAAATGCTGGCATATTAATGCCTTAAATTTGATTTAGAACTCTGCAAAGCAAGAACATTCAAATCCTTCAGCTATCCACACACACACACACACTTGTACACACATGGTATCACAAAAGTCACAGTATGTAAATTTTATATTTATTTACCAAATGAAATAATGCTTCTGTATGTGACAATATTTTATTTGGAAATTTTATTAGTCTAATTATAGAAGATGGTTTTATACAAATTTTCTCTGGTTGATATTTCACAAATGTGCATTTTCTTCCAATTGCAATGTAACTTTTGGGATGTCTTATATATAAAATATAATATAAACACCACTATCACTGTCTCTATATGTGTGACACAAACACAAAATATACATAAATGATGTTGATATTCTTTAACACAGTCCGTCTACTAGTGCACAGTCTCTGATACTTCAATGCCAGTTGTGATGGTGAGGTCATGTAGTCAGGGTGAAGGGCGATAAGATGTCTGAGCAGTTTCTTAATGGTGGAATTGACTGAAGGTAAAATATCAATGCACCAGCCAAAATTGAGGAATAAAGATAGCATCAAAAACACATTGAATCTGTGGTGGACTGGGGTAAGAAATGGCTTGTCAATTTTAATGCTTCCAAATTCCAATATTGCTTGGGGTAAAATGATTAAAAAAAAGGCCAACATATCTCTCTCACACACACACACACACACACACACTTAATCTAAATCTAATCTAAACTTATTTATAAATGGAACTTTGTCTGTGTGTGTGTGTGCGTGTCCGTTACTTATAGGCTCTGAAACGACTGAACTGATTTTCTTAAAAATTTACACAGTTGTATTATAAGTGTCTGCGAGTGTTCTTAGCTAGGTTTTGTGTCGAGGTACCCCCAATGAATATCGAAAATCGATAATCTAAAAAATCGGTAATAGAAGGAGTGGTCTGATTTAAATCAAATTTGATACACTCATAGACAAAGACTTAAGAAATGATATTCGGAAGTTTCAAGGTTACAGTTCTTACAATAGTGCAGAAAATTGATAATATATATATATATATATATATCTAAATCGATACCAGGGAATCAAAATTTGACTTACATCCATTCATTTTTTTTTTCAGTCTACGGTTTCACTTTAACTGGAAACAACTATTGCTTTTTAGTCTTTTATGCCAATATCCAAAGAGTCTGAGCTCCCGGATCATGGATTAGTTTTAAAGCTTTCATTACACCCTAGCAACGCCAGGCTATACTGCTAGTTCATATATAAAAGCTCCATGATCACTGTCTCTCTGTGTATGACACAAACACAAAAAAACGTTTGTTTGTGTGTGAGTGATCTTTTTCTTTATCACCAGAAGAATCTGCTACAACAGAGATGGGAAAATTTTAATTTAAACTTTCTGATGATGATGTAAAATAATTAAAATTTTCTGTTATTTTAAACTTGGTAAATAAAATATCATAATTTATTGACATCTTAAACTATCTTTCAGCTAATTTGTACAAATGTTTCCATTACATTGTTTTCATGAAATATTAACAGCTTAAAAATTGTCTTTTTTTTTTTTTTCTGGTAGTATGAATAACCGAAACTATTTACATTGTTTGGATTTTGTCCTCATCTTTACTGCCATGCTTATGACGTTTCAGTCATTGCACACTCTGGCTTTCTTTAGGTGCTAGGAATTTCAAACTAAGCCCTTTATTACGATCACTAGGGTATATCATTCTCGTTTCATGTGTGATGCTACTTCTGATAGCCATGTACTTATCTCCCTTTAACTTAACTCTCTAAGTTATTTGCTATCTGGTATCGAACTTAAAACTTTTTGGGTCAAGTCACTGGAACTAAACAATATCTATATCCACTGGGCCATGTGAATTTCTGGGACTTATAAACCCAATGTCTCAGTAACAGTTTTTCTACCAATCTTTTACACTAATGATTTTCTCTAGCACTCCATATTAGTGGTTCCCATTTGTATTCATTTCTATGCTTGGTCGGCTTAGGAGATTTTTGTAGCCTAGCATATACGCTGATTCCTTAAGTTTACATAGTTTCTAGTGGTGTTCTCTCTCTTTTATTTCTTGCAGCCTTACCTTAAGGAGGTGGCCTGTTTCTCCTTTATATTTATAAAAAAGGCCGAAGCATATATTGCCTGAAACGTCAAAAATATGGCAGTAATGATGAAAACAATAGTTCGAACTATGTAAATAGTGTAAATACTACCACATCTCTGAAGTATAGACAAATAATGAACAACCTAATTTCATATAACTGCATTTTTATTTTTAACCAATTATGTCAAATAAAGATATGTATTTTACTGAGCATCTATACAAAACTAGAAAATGTTTAACATTATGGCACATTGATTTTGATGAATTCAATTTTAGTATCTTTTGAAAAAATTCTTATGAAATACTTTTTAATCAGTTGTCATAAAACTTGTGGACTTGTATGATTGTAGTTATAAGTTTATATATAAATAATACTGTGGTGTTTTATTTTTTTAATTTTTTTTCTGAAATACTGACTGACTAAAAGACATGTTTTTTGCTTTCTACTATAAGTTCTTGGTGCAGTGGATATTGGATTGGAATGAGAAATCGGAGAGCCGAGTTCGAATTCCATTTGAATTACTTGCATTCACTTATGCGCAAATACCCTTGTGAAAGGTATTAATTCCTCTTTTCCCCCCGGTTATGGGTTAAATAACAGGACAGATTGTGTTCTATAGTCTTGGCTGGTAACCAGTGTACCACAGAAAGTAATGGCAACCTACTGCAGGATAATCTTCTGTCCAGTCAGTCATGTTTCTTTCAAGACGTGATTGCCCAAGTGTGTATCATGTATGGCACTTAACTGACTGATTGACTATAAGTTCATAGTCTTTATTTATAATAATGTGTAACCGTCTCTCCACTTAATCTCCTCTTTTTTTATCTTAAAAACACTAAAGACAAGGGGAGAAATAGACAACTCATTAAAAAAATCCTAACATAACTTGATGCACTTTTTTTTATTTCTATTTAAAACAGAAAGTAAATGCTTGCAAAATACTTACTTTCCTCACATTTTCTGCTTTCAAGTCATAATTCTAAAATTCTTTATGAAAGACTTTAACGGTACTGCTCAGCAGATGAATATTGCTTTCAGTCGATATCTTTATTCAATATTTTGATTAAAAGGACTTTACTTATTTTACAAATTATTATACCAATTCAGTACTTCTTGGGTTTCAATTTTAAGTTAAATGTTCTAACATTTTAATTTCTCATTATTATCAATATTTTTTAAACATGTATTTCATTCATTTATTATTTGTTATTGGCTTTTATCTAGAAACATTTTGACAGAATCTGTTTTTTTTTTCCAATTGAAAGATGTTTCCAGATTCCTCATGAAGAATTTGAGTTAATTTTTTTACTCTACAAAGTCAAGTTATATTTTATATAATCATAAATTTATACAAAGTTTTTTAAATTTACTTTTTATTGATAACTTTTTATTTTTAAGTTATGCTTTATCAAAAGTTTAATTATATATTATGTGTAATGTTCTCTCTAAATTTCTTTTGACATAAAAGTTTCTTTAGTAAACTATCAGAAAATAATTATCAAGGAAATTATTATATTTAAAATTTTAATATTTTTATTTTTATTTTCAGTTTTGTTTTTAATATAATTTACAATATTTGAATAGCTGAAATGTTTACATAATTTTCATTTTATTGTTGACTAATCTATAATATGAATGATGTATGATGACAAAAAGAAGTTTTATTAGCTATTGCAAATAAATGTTTATCAATATTTATTTGATGTAATAACTGAATAAGATAACATAACAGAGTAAGATAACAACTATTTTGTTTATTTTAATTTTAAAAAGAATTTTCTTATTAAGATTTTTTTTTGTGCTTGCAGAGAGTGGTTTTTCCTTTTTATATGTGCCATTTCAAGTTCTTTGACTGATGCTTTATTCAATCTATAGCGATTTGATATTTTGGCTTTATTTATTGAAATTAAAAGTGTTCAAATTATTAATGTTTTAGAATAACTGATAGGGTATAATGGTTCTTCTTTTGATAATTGATTAATTACACAAAATAGTAATGGTCCTAACTGATTTTAAAATATGTTTTCTTTTCGTTTTTGTTTTTTTTACAAAGTGATAATTGATTTTATTAATATTAATGCTTTAAAAATACATATTTTGAAACCAGTAATCTTTGAAATCATTTAATGTATTTGTCTAAACAAATTTAACTTTTTTTTTATTATTTCATCTAAATGTCACCAAATTGTGATAATGACATCAAGATTGATTCCTTCTGATATTATTTCACAGCTTCTAGCAGTCTAGACAAGAAATGATGTGCAATTTTTTATGCTTTTTTTTACATTTGGCTTCATAAGTTTATAGCTTGCTGTATTATTATTATGTTTTCATTATGTGGATAGATTATTAAAATAATTTTACATTAATTATTCATAATGTCAGATAATTGTCCATTTTCTAGATTCTGTATTTGCTCAAATACAAAGCTATGTTATCTTATGAGGAATTTTAGGAGAAAAGTCTGATACATTTTAGGAGAAAAGATTAACACATTTTTTGTAGTAATATGTTCCACAGTAAATTATATCTTACCAGCTTAATTTATAATGTATACCTTAAAATAACATTTGAAGGTTTTCTTTTAACTAAATTGTTGAAGAAGGAGTATTTAGCTGTAAAATAAAATCATCTAAGCTAAATTGAAATCAATTTGCATAGTTGATCAATGTAAGACTTTGATGAGTAACTTAAATGCTGGAAGTTAATTCTAGTTAAATGCACGTTTAATAAACTTATAACTTTTTTATAATTTTGCTGTAAAATTCAACCTTTCAAATTTAAAATCAATATTGAACTTCAGAAAATAACAGTAATTAATCTTTCACTAGTCATAGGATAATTATTTTTCTTTTTTACTAATAAATTGCATGCATCATTTTTTAGGCTCATGAGATAATCTTTTCTACTTCTCAAGTATTTTATATACAATATATGTGACTATACTGTTTTTAAGATATAGAATTATGTCATTAGTCACCAATCCATGAATATAAAAGAGTAAATCTTTAGAGTTAGCAATTTCAACGTTTGGTTAACAGAATTTTTTACCTGCCCAATGTAGTTGTCTATTTAGTGCATGTTTTTTTTTTTTTTTTTTTTTTTTTTTGTAAGCTTTTAAAATAACAACACTTTTGCAACCTTTTGCTTGATATTTTGATTTTTTTTCAATATTAATTTAGTATTGATGACTAGAAAGATTTTTTAATGTTTTTTTTTATATAGTTTTCAGTTACTTTCAAAGATTGTCAGAATTAACCCCTAACTTTCTGATTTTTCAGGAAAGATCCTCAAAGGACTGTAAATTCTATTTCCAGCTCGGTTGTAAAATACGTGATTAATATTGCATCTTGTGAAACCATTTTGTAAAAATGGCTGTAATCATGATGTGATTAATTTCCTCTCTTCTAATATGAACTGCTTTTTAAAAATGTGATTTTATATAAAGAATTTGTTTATATAAAATGTGCCTAAAATAATTTCACAGTGTAAAAATGTTTTTATGTTTTTATAACTAAATATTACTAATACTTAGTAGTGCCTAATACTGTATGATAGAATTTTCTTGACTTTACAATGTTCTTGTATACTTAACTGTTGATATAATTTGTATTCAAAGAAATTTACTCTTTTATATCTTATAAAGATATATATAAACCACTTATTTTTTAATTATAAACCCTTTGCAATTATCTAATTATCTACTTTCATTATATATTTGTCTTTTATATAAGTAAATCAGAGACTCATTTAATTTCATTAATATATTGAATTATAAGTAAACATTTATAAAATGTTGTTTTGAAAAAAAACTTCTATTTTAGGATATAAAAAATTTTGTAAACACAAGCAGGAGTGACATTAAGAGAGTCTCTGTTGGTTATTTTATAATCATGTATTTAAAATTAGCATAATTTCTTATAAAAGTAAATTGCATCTTTTCATAATAAAGTTAAACACCTTTGAAATTGTTGCATACAAAGTCACATGATAAAATCTACTCATAAGCACACACACACACACACACACACACACACACACACACACACACACACACACGTGAATGTTGAAATGTTCTCGGCCCAGACAAGAAAACCTTAAAAAAGAATTCCATGATTTAGTTATATTTTATTGATTTGGGTTGAGAACTTTTCATCATCCCACTCATATATTGGTCACTGTTTAAAATTAACCTGAATATCTTTAATGTTCTTTTTTGTTACTATTATTAATTGCTCAATAAATAGAAAATCTTTAACAGTAAAATAAATAATCTAAAATTATATTGAATTCTCTTTTTGATAAATTGATAACAATATTTCAATGATTTATCATATCAAGTAATGTTCAAGTAAATAAACTTTGATGCTATTTTATTGTCAGTATATAACAGGTGAAATATTTATTCTTAAAGCTATACAAGTGAATATCAAGATAATCTATATATTTTTCTCCAAGATTAGCTTTAACTGAGATCAGATTTCTAAGGATTCTGGGATGTAAAACTTCAGTTTGTCAAGTTCATTATTTTAATTTTAAATTTTGAATGATTTTTTTTTTTTTTTTTAGTTAACAAATGTTTGCTATTCTGGATTGAATAAAAAAATCATTTTTAAAATTTTACAGCAGATTTATTAGTTTATTTTAAGTAATTGAGATGATCAGTTGTTTGCATTTAGCACTGGTAAATGTGTCCTGTATGTATGGCTGCTTTTCTGTTCACACCCTTTGCAGTGGCATTGTAGTAGTCCATGTTAGTTATTCTTTATCTTCATTAGTAGTTGTGTAATGAAAGTTGTTATCTGCACCAGATTTCCCAACCTTCCCCAGTGGCTAGAGTAATGAAAGCAGATGCCCCAGCATGCTCTAAGGATTGCTCTTATTGTTTTAAAATTAAGTGTTGTTGCATACATTAATTCTATTGTTATAAAATTGTAAAGCAAATACCATTTATTTAATTTTAATCTTCCTCTATCCCTGTGAGTAAAGTTCATTTTTTGAATAAACTTTCTTGAATTCACTTTCTTTGGAAAATAAAGTAGATTAAAAATAGTATTAGAAATATTATTAAATATTTATTCTCCAGTCCTTTTAATTAAAATTACTGCCAAAGAATGCTTATCAATTTAAAGGTATTTTATAAATAACAAATTTTAATTTTTGTAATTTCCTATCTGCAAAGGCAATCCTTATCACATGACGTTTACATCTGCGTAATGTATTTTGCTCATTTTATTTCCAGGTGAGATATTTACAATCCCCCTCCAAATTTCTTCATCAAATGTGTTTATTTCAGAACATCTGTTTTAATAATTCAATTTCAAGAATGCTTTTATAGTTTTATTTAAAACTGATTCGTGGGTTGCTATCACAAGTTTTGTAAATAATGTTATTTTGTAGAACTTTCTTAGAATAAATAACAATAAACAGAGCAAGTATTTCTGGTAATAATATTTCGAAAGTGGTACATTACTTAAATGTAAGGGTTTGTTAATGACACTCTTCAAATTTGGCTCTAATTTTACAACAATATTAATTTAAAAATATAGTTTCATCTATTAAGAATCTTCATTTTAATCTTAATATTTATTTTTAGAATTATTACAAGTCAAAAAGCTACACTATGAAAATGTTTTATGAAAATTTTGACTAATTTTTGAATGCTTAATAAAAAGAAAATGATTTGTGAGCTGCTATGTTGTTATTTTAATTTACAATCATCATTCATATGTTAGAACAAAAATATTTTATATGAACCTCATGTTTCTGAGTGTAGATCTTGACACTACATTTAATTTATTGAATTTAATCAGCTAAAAAAATTTGCTTTCATTGTATTTTTTTCATATGAAATAATTTTACACAAATTTGATGATAAAATAATACTTTAGTATTGTTATGCTAATTATGAACAAATGCTAACACAAAAATATTGAAGTCAGTTTCATCTAGGATGGTAAAGGATTCTAATTTTAAATAATAGGTTTAATGCCATTTGTAATATCATTAAATCAATCTTTCTGGCCATTTATTTATTTGTTAACTCTTGATTGCAAAATTTTTTGTGGCATCATCAATCACACAAATAATTTTACTGAGACCTATGCACAACATTTATAACCGTTTTAAATAATGTATCTCAACTTTTGGTGAAGATTATGATTTTTGTTTATTACATTAATATGATATTTATTTTTTATTGCTAAATATCTGGAAGGTAATTCTGCATGATCTAATCTCTATATATAAAAGGCAATCTGTGAGTCTGTGTGTGACTGTTCCCTATGCACGCCTACATTTTTTAAGCTACGCCATTCAAACTTTCTAGGGACACATATCTACAGGGAAGCCAGGTCAACACATACTTTTTGAGTTTAAGTTCAGCAATTTTCCCTTTCACACTTTTTGGCCAATGGACACAATTGTTTACATTTGCTCTGTAAAACATCTAAGATCTAAGATGGTTACTGAATTACGTCACAGAAATCAAATCACACGTCTCAAACACAAATAAAATATTTTTTTATTAAAAAAAAAATGAGCCTTTATATTTAATTTTTATTCTAACATTTTAAAAATTCATTTGGTCAACGAAAAAATGTGAATATTTTTCCCCGTAATTTTGAAACAAAAGAAATATTTTTAAAAAAAAGTGTTTTTTCAAACAAAAACAAAATATGTAAAATAAAAACTGACATCTTCTCCTACTACTAAAATGTTCTGAGTTGCACAAGCAATGCTGGGCTATGATGCTAGTATAGAATTAAAACTGACATTTTATAGAAAAGATCTTAAGAGTTTGTAGCAATGTAATGGTTATGTTTCTCATTTTTAATAAAGTATGATTGAATAGTTTTGTAAAAAAAATAAAAACATTTGTCTTCAATTAATTTGATACTTTATTAATGGCTGAATTATAAATTTAAACTTCTTAACTCAGTTCTGAACATATGTAATTATTTAAAATTGAGACCAATATATAATAATTGTTAGCGGTATGAAAACTTTTAATTACATTGAAATAAACATAAGTAATACAGTTTAATATTGTAGATTGTCTGTAGATAGTAATGTTATTGATAAAATGCATTTTTTTAAAAACTTTACATTTTATCTTGTTATTTTGAAACATTTATGTTTGTTCTTTTATCTTTACAAATGTTTCCTTTAATCTTCTTCCCCCAGTTTTTATGATGAAGCATTTTTTGAATGTCCCTTTACATTAACAATTTTATATCTCAATTTATAATTTTAAAATAATATATACACAACTTAAAACTTTTTTCTTTTTTTAACATTGGTAAATGTTTTTAGGTTTCTTTACAAAGAAACTGGAAAGTAATTAAAACAAGTCTTGAGAACTCATGTTCTTTATTTTTATTTCCCATATTTCCAGACTGTTTGATATTTTGTAAAGTTGAAAATTTAGTGATCTGTGTTAACGTTTTACTTTGTTTTTCTTGTATTTCTTGCATGGGATGCTTTTCTGCTTCTAATAATCATCTGAATAATTCAAGCTAACTAAAAAATGTACTTAAATCAAAGCTAAATATTAATATAGGGTGAAATATACATTTTGCATTTCTTTACAAATTTTAAATGTTTAAAATCTCTCAGTTTTTATTATTTGTAAAATATTTAAAACCATTGAATATTTTTCTGGTTAGCAATCAGTTTTTATGCAATTTTTTTTGCAAGGGTTTATATTCTTATTTTATTTTTTTAAATTAATATGGGTCCACTTTTCACCTGTCAGAATTTAAAAAAAATCTCTTTGAAGTTACTATTTATGTATTTGATAAATATAAAATATATTTGCATAAATATTTCATTTTTTTGTTAAAGTTTGTTGATTAGAACATAAGAAAAGGATATTACAGGCTTTGATGCTAGAAGATTTACATCATACTAGTTTGCAAGTGTATTTATTTACAAGCTACTCTACTATGCCAATAGTTTGTGCAGCAGATATGTTCTTAATGATACATGCTCAAATCCATATTTCCATTGTTTGCAGTGAGATGAAGATTCTATGCTTGTATACTAATATCATATTGTTTGGTTGCTACTTATTGTTTTCAGGTATGGACGCTTTTCAGGAATCAATCGTAAAGTGCAGATCAAATATCAGCCTCATGGCCGACCTAAGCGCTCATCAAGTGAAGAGGGTGGGTACTGTTACAACTGAGCTGGGTACCCATACAACCAGGGTTTGCTGCTATAGGTCTCTCTCTCTCTATATATATATATCTATATATATATATATATATACTTATATGTGTGTATGTGTGTATATATATATATATATATATATATATATATATATATATGCACACAACTATACATTGATTTATACATTCTGCTTGGGTCCTAACAACTGTAATATCACTAAATGTAGTCATCTTGTGCTCACTTCACTTAGGCTTGCTACCTGATGGTACTTCAGTAGTATAGGTGACAGCTCTCTTTACTTTTAGTTTGATATGGGTTCGATGTCATCTGACATGACCCTTGAGAGTATAATGAGCAAGTATCATAATACTAATATTGAATATGTTACTCTACTAACTGTCAAGCATGTTATACATGTATTGGATTAAGCATTTCTGCTATTCAATTCCTGAAATAGCACAACTTGCATGAGAAAGATTTTTTTCCAATACTAAAAATCTCATTGAAGAATGAAATAAAATCTCTTCTCGTTCTCTAATGTAGTTTCATTGGCAGAAGAAAGTTCCATAAATTGTTAAAAAATATCCAAATTTGTGATATTTCTTTATGTTCTAAAGGATTTTAAATTTGCAAACTCTAGATGCAGCTAACAGGGAAGTAAGGAAACCAAAGTGACTTTCCAGGGTTAGTTTATCTGCATTCTTATCTGGAAGGAAAATTATTTTTGGCAGTTCCCCACCCTCTCTCAAATATAAATTTGTTTTCATCAAGCATTAATTAAATTGTAAATGCCATTTACACAGAATTTCTTTCATTATTGCTTTAGATTAATATTAAACTAGCTATGCAACTTGAATTCACTATTTACAAGAAAATGATTTCATTTTTAAAATGATAGAACAATATAATCAACATTAATGATTTTTTAAAAAATGATTTCTATTGAAATCTAACACAAATTTTCTATTACAAAATTCTCTTTACATAAAACTAAGTAGATTATTGTCTGTAAATGTGAGAAGAGTCATTAATATTCCAAGCATGGATGATTGAATTTCCTTTTTTTTGTGTTATTGATGTTGTTACCACAATGTTTTGGCCAGTTCATTTTATAACCTTCTTCTGTTGAATAATCCATATAGAAAAAGAAAACTTTTATTGCTTTTCCCCCTTTTTGCTTTGACAAGATTGTGTAAGAAAATGGTTACCACTATATCAAGCAAGTCTAACAGCTAGAGATATAAAGATAATACAATTTACTGCCACCCATGTAAGTTGGACAATTGTAATTCATACATGAGTTACTTCTCCCTTCCAGCAAAGAAAAAAAAAACACACTGCAAAACTTTTTTACACACCTGACCTCTGCAATATGTCTAAACTTATTTTCTATATTATTTAATGATTCTTCAGAAAAAGGAACAAAAGTGACACAGCAACTAACTCAGCTTTAATAAAAAAAAAAATTAGCTATTTTGGTGCCAGTTATTTTAAAAAAATTAAAAACAAAACTAGAAGGAAACAAAAGAACCAACAAGAATGTTTTTTTTTTTAATTTTATATTCTGTATGTATCTTTGTGTGTGTATCATGTAATGACTGGCCATTTTTTCTTTTCTTTTTATTCTAAAAATATTTGAAACTCTCATTCTCTTTATTCTTTTATAACACTCAATTTAGCTATTTTTAGATTATTCAGTCTTGATGTTCCTATTTTTACAGGGACTTTCAATTCACTATTGATGTAATCTTATTTAATAATCATTTCCATATCTGTTCTTAATTTTATTCTCTCCCCTCAGTTTAAAGACAGAAAATGATGGTCACCTATTACTGAGCCACTATTCCCTGACTGTTTACTGACACAAAACATTAGTTTTTCTACTGCAGTTGATTAGTTTTTCAGTATTGCATGATTTCTCTTTTAAAAATATATTCCTCTCTTGGCCTTTATTCAAGAACAATGAACCAGCCCAGCTGTCACCTCTATTATCTGAAGAGCTGCATGTTAAAGAAATAAAAAAAAAATGGGTTAAAATATTTTAGCAATCAACAATGAGCTTGTGCTTTTCTAGCTTTGTGTTTTCTAATTTTGCACTCATCTCTTTGCTTTATGTGTTTGAATGCTTCCACTCTCTGCTTTTGTTTTCATTGTGTATTTTTTTTGTATTTTCTGTTTTTTTTTTTTTTTACTGAAGAAATTTTATTGCAGGAAGAGTTAGAAAAGAGATAACAAAACTTTGAAAGAAATAATAATGAACTTGCTTAAGGTTACATCCGAGTAGATTATGGGCTGTGAAATTTGGAAAAAAGTTTCCATCCTTTCAGGATAACATTGATTCTTCTTCTTTTTTTTTTTTTTGCCAGTGAATTGTGATTTCTTGACAAAGCTAATAATAACCAAGGATTTTTTTCTATTCTTTTTATTTTCAATAAAGGAAACAAAATTCTCAATCTTTATTCCCTATCAACACTGAACAATAGAAAGGTATGAATAATAGATGTAAATAGATAGGTATAAATAGGGTATAAATAGCTTAAAATTCATGCTCTCTCTTTTGGAATTGGTTAAGTTTTTAGTGCTAATACATAAAATAATTTTTGTATTGAAATCGAACAAAATATTTGTTTTTTATTCATCACATTTCATTTCAGTTTATAAGGTATGTTTGGTACTGGGTGGGGAGATAGATATGGTGACCAAAATTAGTTCAAACTTATCATCCAGTTTATAATTAAATATATATCCAATCTAATTATTTGATGTTTACTTATTTTGTATATTTGAGAAAAACTTTCATAATTTAATTATAATTAATATGGTCATTTTTTTATCAGAAAAGGTCTTCATATAGAAGAGTGTATGTCTATAATAATTGATTTATTTCAAAATAAAGATGACAAGCTGTTTTTCAAGTGAATAAAATAGAAATTGTCTGAATATTGAAAATTCAGATTTATGTTAGTTGAATTGTTATTTTCTAGTTATATAACAACTCATTGTCCTCTTTTAACTATACTATTTTATTCATTAAATAGCAAAGGCATACAAGCTGTAAACAGAAAACTAAGGATTACTCAAATTTTCAAACAAGATTTTGATAATTTTCATTTTTTTTCTTTTTCTCAAACTAGATTTTTCTTATGCACTAAAGCTGTAAAGTGCATATTAGACATATCAGTTAACTAAAGTTATTTTCAAAACTTGAATAAAAGAAATTTATTTTTAATAGACTAGAGTTTTTTAGTTTTTCTATCTGCCTGCTCTAAATGTATTTCTTAAATTGTAAAGAGTTTTATTAATAGTTTATAGATTAAAGCAACCAAACAGTTTGGGACTTTATTCCTATTTAGTTTTTAGAGCATTTGTACTTCAAATTTTACTAGTTAGAAAGCAATTTTTTTTTTAGTTTATAAATTCTCTTTTGTGGTATTTTAGAAAATAAGATTAGTTTGAGAAACTAATATTTTAGCATAATATAGCAACAATAAGTGAAAGCTTATGAAGCTTTATTTGGCATACATCTTTAGCACTGAAAACATTTATTTTATTATAGTAGATGGTTACAAATGAGAGGGGAGATGTGATGTGATTATTTTATCATCACATTTAGTTAAAACAAACTGAAAATAAATGCCAACCTTCTGTATATATCTGCAATAATCTAGCTTTTATAGAAATATGGACTGCATATGTATTCAGACTGAAAGTTGCTGGTACATTATCATACCATAAATCTATTTTTTAGCTGTCAGTGTTAATTCCATATGTCTATTGGTTTTTGTTTGCGCTTCTTGCTTCTCCAGGTACAAATTTACTGGCATCAACCGGAAGGTCCAGTTGAAATACCAACCATATGGTTATGACCAAAGCAGTACTGAGCAGGGTAAAGTGGTTTCTCCCAACATTCCATGATGACCAGTACTCAATTCAACAGTTCTTCTTTTTGTTTTACTGCTGTGTGTGTGTGTGTGTGTGTGTGTGTGTGTGTGTGATTATTGTTGTTATCCTTACAGCTTACAATATTTTGTTTCTACTGCTGTGAGCATAATTGCATTCTTGTGAAGCTTTCGTTTTTTCCTTTCTTTGCTTCCATAATTATTTTTAGCATTACTATAAATGCTACTTTCATTGCTTTTATAGACCAACTTTATATAAATTAATGATTTTATAAAATTTATCACTTTTATCACTAACACTTATTGTAGAAAACAATATTGAGTTTATTTTTTTCAATAATTTTTATGAATTTGTTTTTACCGACAAGGTTTCTTTTAAAAGATGTTTATAATTAAAGCCTTCTCATATGTTAACAAAACTATTTTTAACTTGAATATTCTGCTCTAATGAAACATTCTATTTATACTACTAATTACATTGTAAGAGAATTTTGTTGGTTTTAAAAACTGATGGCCATGGAATAAAATTCTTAATTATACAGCTTGAGAATTTATCTTTCACCAAAATAAAAAAAAATAAAAAAAATGTAATATGTTCTTTTTTTTCTAACTATTTTGAAATCTTCAATTATAAAAATTTTACTTTTTAATGCTTTCATTTTAAATAAATTCTGCCTTTCATAAAAAAAACATATAAAACAAACATTTGTCTTGGCTCAGTTGCAGAGCACTGACTTAAGCTTTCACACAAAAGCATTTTTCCCATTAATCATGTGGTAATGAAATATGCTATATCAACATAGTATGAGTATGTCTTAGGTAGAGAATCCTATTCACAGCTTAATGTACCTGCTTCTTAAAATAAATATTTTAATAATACTTGGAATATTAAAATATATTCAATACACACCACAAGCTAATTTGCAGCTTTTTTATCCAAACACTATTATCTGAATTACTTATTTTCTTTGCTCTACTAAAAATTTTTTTTTCTTTTAATTTCTGACACCTTGCTTGCAACAATCATTTTGCTTCAGCCTCTTTTATTTTTTGTTTCTTATCTAAAAGCAAGGCATTTTCATTTTGTTTCCTAAAAATCTTCATTATCACAGCACGATAGAAATTTTATTATCATAGAATAAAAACAAAAATTATAATGATTAAATATAATTTAAAAAATATATCATTCCTTTATTATTGCATCATTTTAAACATAAAAAATTATCTTCATGTTATTTGATTTTAATCAAATGAATTTAATAAAGCTGAGAAAAGGCATTATATATTATTTGTTTAGTTCCCCTATAACACATGCATGTCTGTAATTCTTTTCCTGATTTTTTTTCTTTTCTTGAAAGCATTAATTTTATAAGCATTAAGTTATTTGATTCATAAAGAACAATATATATATATATATATATATCCTTTTGAGCCTTATTTGATAATGTATGTCTTTTGGGAAATATTTCTACCCCACATTTCATTCTTTCCTCTTTTTTTTTTTTTTTTAGTTGATCTATATCTGTCTGTCCATTAGTTTTATTCACTTGAAGTCCATCTTTCTTTTCCTTAATGTTGAGTGTATTTGTAGAAAATGATAAAAGCTTTATGACTATGTTTGTATGAAAAAAGTTAATCTGCCAAATCATATCTGCATTTGACAATATATTTTATTCTACTGAATATTTCTATACACATTTCTGCACATGTACAAATTTAAAATATATGCATTTACCCCCTCTACATACCAAATTGGTGTCTTGTTTTCTTCTATAGATTTTTTTGTCATATTTTGTGCAAACTAAGATATTGTTCAATCTTTTCTGATAAAGTGTAAATTCAATGTAGAGTAAAGTATATTGTACATTATAATACAAAGCATTAAATATGCATTTTACCAAGTTGGATTTCATTTTGCATTGTTCAATTTGTCTTTACTCTTGTTTTACTTATCAAAAATCTTGATGGAGTTTACCTTTTGATGAAGCTGTAAGTATTTTTTTCTACTGCCCATGTGACTCTCCTTTTCATAGATTTCTATATAAGATTTTGGTTTTATCACTGACTTAGGCTAATATATCAGCTACTCCAACATTCATTGCTTGGAAACAAACATAAACTACATTTTTATACTCTGTCTGTCATATTCTGAATTTTTTACTTTTCACTGATAAACTTTGGATGTGCTTTGTGGTACAGTGGATATCGGCTCGGAACGAGAAACCAGCAAGCCGAGTTCGAATTCCAGTTGAATCCATTGTATTCACTTACGCACAAATACACTTGGGAAAGGTATTAATCCATCTCTTCCTTCCAGTTATGGGTTAAATAGCAGGACAAATTGGGTTCTATAGCCTTGGTCGGCAACCAGTCTACCGCAGAAAGCAATGGCAAACTACTGCGGGATAATCTTCTGCCCAGTCAGTCATGTCTCTTTCGATACATGATCGCCCAAGCGTGTATCACGTATGGCACTTAACTGACTGACTGATAAACTTTGTAATTTTTGTATTGGAGTTAAATGCTTTGATATTTTCCAACTAGTTAGACATATACATTTTTGTTTTAACAAATATCAACTTGTATTTGTATGTTGTTTAAAATTTTAAAGTTAATCGTTTTCACCTGAGCTATAAAAGTAAGTAATGATTTCAAAATAAACCTACGCATTTTGTTTCCTCTTATTACAGTGTTTTGAATATGAAATAAAACAGCTTAAGCTCAAAACTTGTAACAAAAATTTTTATTGTTTTCTAAGCCTTGCAAACATTTCCAAAAATTAATTTGCATCATTACGGTTTACCCAAAGAAATTATTTTCTTATTTAGCTTTAAAAAAAAAAAAAAGAAAAAAGTAAAGCTAATAGAGTATTGTTATTAAAATGAAAAGATTAGGCTTATAATAATTAAGCTAAAACATCATTTTTTATGTTTTGTTCAGCTTTAATCTTGTAAAACTTGTCCAATTACTTTGTATATTGTATATTTTAAGGGATTATTTTATTACTTTTAACAGAAAATATTTTTTATAAATTAATTTAAAAACTAATTTGTTTTTTTAAACTTTACAGATTTTGTTACCATTTTTATTTATTTTTTTAATCTTACTACTAAGATGTTTGATAAATTTATAGTTTCTAATTGTCTTCCCTCTTCAATCTTTCTTAATTGTAATGGCAATAATTATAAAGAAACAATTCTTATTTGTATTGAAATTTTAGCAGATAAAAGCTGTAGGTGTCTTATGGCATTTCAACATATTTACATCTAAGATGCATATGATTATACCTGCCTATGATATTCAGTAAAAATAGTAAAATATTACAATTCATCGGTCTTCTTTTGTGCTTAATTACATTTTGATAACAAATGGAAATTAACTTTAAAATCATGTTCACCCTTGTGTTTTCTGTTCCTTGTTTTTCCCTTTCCGTTCTTCTATGCTTCATTTTTACAAGAGCCAGTTCAGACCAAAAATGAAGTATTGTTGCCATATCTGAGCTGGAGCTGCTCTATTCTCATTTTCCAGCATTGAGAGTTTAAAAGCATTTCTACAACCTTGTAGACAATGAATTATTTTCCACTCTACAGCCTCTTTCCCACAGACAAAATGTTGCAGGCCTATTGCTACTCTACTTCTATTTCTATGGCCAATGTTCAAATGTGCTATATTTCTTAGTGCCACTACTTCACATCTTTATAGCTAAGACCTGCCAGGGTCAAATTATCATTATTCCCTTTGTATTCCATTGGTAAGAAGGATGTTCCACTCAGACATTTTCTTCCCAAGAACAGCCACTTTGTGGAACAAACTTCTGAGAGAATGCTTCTCCAACCACTACAATCTTAACCTCTTCAAGTCTAGGGTCAACCATTATTTATACTACATATTTTGATAATATGCATATTTTACTTCCTCCTCTTACACCCTTACAACAACCTTGTTCAGTATCTCTCTACCTTAAGTAGCTCTTGAGTCTTGTGTGAATATTAGTAAAAAATAAATTTGGTTTAAAAAATAATTTTCTGTAATAAATATATATTTATATATATACATATGTGACTGGTATTTTAAATTTTCCATGAGATAAATACCAAATAAGATTACAAATAAATTGTTTTTGATTAAATTTTAATAGAAGACATAGAGAGAAAATCTCTTCTGTTTTCATGAATCTTACAAGAAGATAATGTCCTTGAGGTATGATTGATAAAACTAAATGTTTTTTAATTGATAAAACTAAATGTTTTTTAATTGATAACTCTTTGATTATCTACAATAGTTCTTAGCAGGTTTATCTTGTAAAAAAGACATTACATCTGGTTTAAATATAATAAACAGTTGCCTGAAGAGTAAGTTTGTGTTAATGTTCCCAGTTTCAACTTGATATTACTTTTAGTACCTTACCCATTCAATAAATGGTATCTCCTAAAATAATAACTATATAAATTAAATTTCACTCTTATAGGAATTAAGACTTTGTTGCCAGGTGAATTCTTATTAGTCGATTACAAATAAGTTTTGCCTGAAATAAAGTTTTGAGTTAATAAGTATTGTCTTTCATTTTGGGATTGAATTTTGAGAGCTAATGACTGTTTTTGTCATGGACCTTTGAATTCTGGTTGTTTTGATCACTTAAAAAAGAAAACAAAGACAGAAGTCACACAGTTTGTAAAGGCAAGAATCTGAAACACTTTTCAAATGTTAAATGAAAAATGTAACTGAAATTTCTGGCTTCTCTATATTTCTTCCTGTTTTGTAAAGTTTCTAATCTGAATTAGAATCAAATAGGAAAAATGATATAGAAAAGTATCTTTTTTTTTAAAAATATCCTATCTACTTTAGGAGTATAGAAAATGGGGTAGAGTTACAATGTGTTGCTTTTTTTTTTTGCTTTTTTTCCTTTAAAGTTTTAAAATTGTATCTATGAATCATTTTTTATGCAGTTTTTATTGAAATAAATTTACTTATCTTTTATAGCTTATTTTTTTCAGTTTAACATTTTCCCAAAACTCTGATTATGCTTGGAATTGAGGATGCAACATATTTTTAGTTTCATTTTCATTTCAGATAGTTTTGATTAAATATTGAATAAATGTCTTCAGCGAACATCATTTGAAATCATTTTCATAGTTGTATGTCTGAGAATCATTTTATTGACTAGAAATTAAGTTACTGAAACAATGAAGTTCTTTTTCACTGGGATTCTTTTGTCATTTACTGACATGATTAAATGTAATCAATAAATTTACTTGAGATTTTCAGAGTGAGCCAACATGATATGTTTAATGTTTTATTTTATTTAAATGCTCACTGAATTTACAAAATCTAATTAAATATGTCAAGAAATCAATGTCATTCCATAAGGATAAGAGAAACAATTTCATAAAGATTTAACAAATGTAATAGTTGTAACCAGTATTTATTGTCACAATTTAGTTGCATTTTTGTAAATAATTTTTCTATTAGAAGCAATTTCAAATTCTCACACTAATGAGAATTATCATTGAGAAAAATTTGTCAAATTTTATATAATTAATACAACTTATTTTAAAATTTGAAACGAAACAATATTTTTTGTTTTGCTGTTAAAAAGTTGCACTAAGACAGTTAAGTATTAGCAAAATTAGAGAAACAGGCAGTTACTGCTGATCATCAGTATTTGATAAGTCATGTTTCAAGATGAAACCGTCTTTCAGTGAATATATTTAAAAACTGAACACTGTCAGTACATTCACTGCATACACTTTAACTAGATATTTTGTTACAAATTCTTTGTTAACAAAGAAATCCAAATACTTGTATTAGTCATGTGCATGAATAACTTTGACAGTTGTCATAATTCTCTGTGTTATGAACAACACTTAACATGTTTCTTCCTAACAAAGAAATTTATTTCAATGCGTTCAATCATCGGCATTTTAAATAATCTTTGAATTAATGATGAAAACAGTTTTGTTCAAAGCTTGATTGTATTTTTAATATTTTCTCTTGTTTTTGTCTCTTGCTAAAAGACATTGCTTGTATGTAAAATATTACATTATGTTTAAATTTTTAATTATTTTCTCATCTTTTACATAAGTTACAATCAGATTATAAATATCTTCATTTATGATATATTGTAACTACTTTTTCTATGTATTGCTTCTTTAACAAAAAGTTAATTGAAACATTGATATTGTCCATGCTGTAACTTTTTATTAACCTTTAACCTTAAGTGCTTATTCTCATTTTAATTCGACATATCATTTGGTTGAAAGCATTAGAACTAATATATATATAATTACATATATATATGTGTGTGTATGTGTGTGTAAATTATTATTTACTGACAATTTTAGTTATCAATTAGCAGTAAATTAAAATTAATATTAGTAGCAGTGTGACAGTTTCATTTTAGTTAAAAAAAAATCACTCTTTTTACAAAAGGAATTGAAAAGAAAAGTTTTCTATAATTTCTTTTTACTATTTAAACAAAAATTACAAAGGTTGATTGATAAGTGAGATTTCCAATTATATAAAACACATTTTAAACTGATAAAATAATGGAACCAGTGTCATTGTGAATTTAGTTCTCTTCAAAATGACAACTTTATTTTTCAACACTGTCACTGGCATATTAGTGAAATATTCTCTGTCTGCTTTTCCTTCCATCCATAAAGAAGGTTTCTGACTTACTGTTCATCTAATATAAACAATATCAACCATAATTTAGATGTTACCAAATCAAGGCTATACAGAAACTGGGAAACACTTGGGGCTTTCCAGCTTAGCTTCTCCCCATTTTTACTATTTGTTGACTGCAAAAAAAGAAAAAAAGAAGTTCACTCAGGCCTTATTTTGTGGATTTATTGCTGACAGGGTATTTTTTTCATGCCAAAGATTCTATCATTTTTTGCTTTTTATGGAAATTAGACCTAATGATTGTCACTAACAAACATTATTACCCAGTAAACCAATACTAAACATGTTTGGAAAACAAAAACTTTATATACTTCAAAACACATGATCAAACATATTCCTCTCCCTGCTATTAATGATACTATACAATGGAAGATTTTCCTTATCAATCAACCCTCATAAAATATAAATACAAAAATTACTCTTATTATTTTATTATTTTTTGCATAAATTATGATAACTTGGCATCAAATAAACCTGAGTTTTGTCTTTCTTTTTAAAAGATTGTCCCCGAGATCCCTCTTTGGTATTGATAGTCAAATGGGGAGGCGAACTGACACCAGCAGGTAAAATCCAAGCTGAAGAACTTGGAAAAGCATTCCGAACTCTTTATCCAGGGGGTCAAGGTGAGAGAATTTCAATTATAATCTCTAATGTGTGGTGGTAGCATAGTTTTTGGCTACTAAAAAAGAAACTTACCAATACTTGTCAATGACTATTTACCAAGTACCATATCTGTTTTATTCTGAATTAGATTCTCATTTTCAGGGGAATTTGGTGCCCCTGGTCTAGGTTTTTTGCGTCTTCATAGCACATTCCGACATGACTTGAAAATGTATGCATCTGATGAAGGAAGAGTGCAAATGACAGCAGCTGCCTTTGCCAAGGTGATTATTGAATTATGTTACATCTTTGATATTTGGAGGTTTGGTCACATGCAGTAACAATGAGGATGTTATTTTCTGCAAATACCTTTCATGAAAATGATATTGATAACATTTACTTGCTAGAATGGCAAATTCTTTGGTTTATTTGAAGCACCATGATATGTATTGAGGAGGCATTATTTAATGTCTTTCCAATATATATCATGGTGCTTGAAACTTTGGAATACTTAAATTTTTAATTTATTCAAAAGATTACCAATATTAAAATGTATCTTGAAATGGAAAAAATATGTAAATATGTTTATTTTACATTCATCGTGCACCTATAAAAAATATACTGAACAATTTTTAAAAAACTGTTAATGTCTTTTTGGTGTCTTTTTATCTAATTATCTAAATTTGATTTTAGGGTTTGCTTGCCTTAGAAGGAGAACTGACGCCAATCCTGGTCCAGATGGTGAAGAGTGCCAATACAAATGGTTTATTGGATAGTGAGGGAGAAATGTCAAAGCACCAACAAATGTATGTGTCTGACTCTAATGCTTTTATAATTTGGACAGCACAAAATTGTCCTGATATGAAACTAAACAAACCCAACAAATAAGAAGCAATACAGTTGTTGGAGAATGATGAAACATTTTCTACAATCTGTGCTTGATATATTCTTATCAGAAAGTAGATGATGTATTTCACAAACATATCTATCTCTAGAGCAACTCTTAACACCCCCCCATTCGATATCCTTCTAATCTTGGCCTTTCCTTAAAACTTAGCCTGTCACTTCTGTTGCTCTCTTAAACCTATTTGTGTTGCTCTTTCTTTTAGGATGTCAGTTTTCAAGTAAGTAGATTTCAAAAAATATTTGGACCTCTTCTGAGATGACCCTAACCATCCTTACTTTTCTATTACTAACATTTCCTCTTAATATACTGTGATGAAATTGCAAAGATAAATATAATTCTTTTGTATTCATCAGCTATCAATATATTTAAACAATTCTTTTGGGATTATTAAACTCTCATTTGAAATGAGACTGTGTGTCTAAGAAAAAAAAAACTTTAATATGCATATTTTTTTTTTTATCAAAGAATCATTTATATTGCAGGTTTCCTTTCAAATAATGAATCTTTGATTCTATTTAGCAAAGGACTTTCTTTTTATTTATATATCATAATTAAGCAGACATTTTTTCTTTATGCTTATGAGCTCATGTATAGTGGAATATTTAGGCAGCAGGTAATCTTTCAAACATTTTTTATTAAGTGGCAGAGTGGGATTTAACAATCTTCTTTTTCTATATTTTTGGACAGCTCTCTGGAGTTAAGATACTAGAGGAATTATATGAACTTAGTAGTTTAGCTTCAACTGTTATAATCAGGACAGAACATGTTTCTAAGAATAAATTTAGAAAGCTTTTTTTTTTCTTTTTTCTTTTTTAATCATATTACCCCGAGCAAGATGATAACGCCACTGATGCGCAGGGGGCTATGTAAGAGTAAAAATATTGGAAAAGAGAAAAACCGGAAACCGCATCCTAAACAGGAAACAAGGGATGAGCCTTTTCACCCGTTCAATAGACGTGGGTGGAGTGTGAACCGGGCGATAGTTTAGTCTATCTACTCCAATTGAAAAATAAATAAATAAATAAAATAAATGAGCATGCCTGTTTTCATATAATCAAAGTGGCCAGTTTCATAGATAAGCTGGACTCAATCATAGATTTGGATTTATCTGAAGACAGCATATTGCTCATATTAGATATACTTTTATTCATTTTTATTCATTTGATTTTTATTTATCATTCTGAATTTATGGGTATCAGTGATTTGGTGTCAGATTTAAGAATGTATGTTAGTAACTGTTTATATTTGTTTTGTATTTCTAACGGTTTCTTTTGATGAATTTTATGGAATTGATTATTGGTTATCAAACTCTGTGATAAGCATGAAAGAATGTTAGCAATATAGTCATGAAAGCTGAAAACATACATGAATTTCTTTTTTTTCTTTTTTTTAATAATTTTAACATAGCATATGTAGTTATTAGTAATTATGTCAATATCTTTTCTAGTGCAATATATTAATTTAACATGTTTATTGCCACAGAAAAATATATTTTACCTGATAATCTTTTACTTCTTCAATTTATATTATAGATGTAATTATGATAATAGATTGGAATTTGAGAGAAGGCTAAATAATTAAGGCTGATATTTTGGATTTGCTGAGAGTTTAAATTTTATTTAAGTTCTTATTGTTTAAAATTTATTTTTTACTCCAAAGTTTCTTTAGCTGATTTTAAAGAAATCAGGTGTGTTCTTTGAAAATCTTTGGTTATATTGGAGGTTGTTTCTCTCTCTCAAAGTGCTTCTGGTTGCTTGAATTTGTTTTTTTTTTTCTTTTCTTGTCTACTGAAATAAGGAAAATTGTTATTGAGGACAAGAAAGAATACGATTTTCTTACTGCCATTCATTTATCTGGTAATTTTAATGATGGAATTGTTTCAGAACATTTTGAATTGTTAGCTTTCACAGTTGCTGTCCATAGGGAGGGAAAAATGTTCAGGTGACATAGATATATTTTTTGTATACAAGTGTGTGTTTGGTTAAATATTTCAAAGATTTCTTATTAATGGTGATCTTCTCATAATTTCTGATAGCTCATTAATTACCCTTAAAAGTTGAGCAATTTCAGCAATGATTTCATTATCCAAACAGAAACAAAAATATGAACTTTGAAAAGTTTTGTTCACAATTTTGATCTGGATGTACGATGTCTTATTTGAGAAATGGAAATTTAAAATATGAAAAATTAGACAGACCTTGTCAGTTGAATGGAACAGACCTTGTTTGGAGATATAGAAGATTTCAAAGAATAGAATAAGTGCCAACAGGGAATAAACACTATTTGTTTATTTTTGATAAAGTTGTCAAAATAAATGACTTAATTCAATTTCTCACAATCTGTGTCATAAGGATTTGTGGGTTTGTTACCATAACAGCAAAAATGGCACATCATGTTAAAATCTTTTAAAATGCTCTAACTTTAAGAATAAAATGGTTTCCATTTCAATTTTTAATTTAATAATAGTGCTAGGTCTGTATTTGTGATCATCCCAGTATTCTATATTATATGATGGGGTTGCTGAAAAATTCTCAGCCTAACTCATTTCACAAAATCTGACCAATTGAGAAAGCATCAGAATTCACTCTCCCCTTTAAATCCTTTCTTTGTCAGCACCACCTCATAATGCTTCAATTTCTCAAGAGATAAATCCTTTTATATGACTTATTATTTTGACCAGCATGCTCATTTTAGTTGTTTTGGTCATTTTGGCTGTTGTAATCTCTGGCCTTCTTCAGGTGTTTGTTATTGCACTTGTTAACAAGGTTGGTAACTCTTTATTCAATCCCCAATGATAAATTATTCTCATTCTGCTTTCCATTCTTAAGGGATATTTCATATCAGTTAATTTTATCATAAGAGGATAAAAACAACTCAAAGAATGTTAAGCACAGACAATTTCCTCCTCAATAGACCTAGCATAAAGATAAGCACCATCTGGGATCCTCTGATTAAGAAGAAAAGGACACTAATACAGTTCTCCCAACCAGAATCAGTACACAAATGCAGGCATTAGATTTCAATTTTCACAATTTCTCCTCTGGATTGTCCAAGAATCATGGTTTATTGAAAGAAACTGACAGGTGAGATAAAGATGAATAAGTTAATATTTATCAAAATATGGAGCCATCTCTCCCCAAAATTAACTTTTTCCAAGGCCGGATATGGTAATTCTGAAAAGAATAAAAAAGAACAGTGTAACCCTATTTTTGAAACAATGCAATAAAATAGAACATTTCATTTGTGTCATACCATAAAAGCATGTAAATAAAAATTTCAGCCAACTATAATAATTATTGTTTCCTCTTTGAGCTCTGGGCAAAGGGTAAAATTAATAAATGGGAGTATTAGAAAATTTCCTAAAAAAATATGTCTACCACCTTTAATCCACCTTCTGTTGGTCACCTAAGTGTATTCTGTTTCTATGGCAGAAGTATGTAATAAACTAGACAAAATATTACCTTTCCATAACAGTTGAAGCTGCTGAAACTGTTCAAATTTTAAAAGAACTCATCTATAAAGCATAAGTCTCTCATACTATGAGAAACATCACCATTATCAGGAATTTCTTATTTAATGTTTGAGGGAGATTTTGCTGCCTACAAATTAAAACCAATTTCAGGATTCCAATATTTCTACTTATACATAAGTCTGCCATTGCTGTACAGTTCTGTTCACCTCTTGTTTTATATCTTCAGGTATGAAACATTAAGTGTGCCTTTGTTCTTTCCTCCATGCCGTGTGTACAAAGGATGATATGTCTTTTATAAGTAGTGTCTGTAAGACTTACTTTGAATGTGTTTACTAATATTGTTTCTGCATGTGTTGAAAATACTGATCCAATTATAATCTACATATTTTTATCCAATAATATGTGTGTATGTGTGAGAGAAAAAGAGAGTTTATACAGGTAAACACATTTTAATTAGGTGAATTTTATACAGAACTATTGAAGCCTGTTATTACTCTAATAAACTGCTTTAAATAATAGGTCAATTTAAAATGATCTCTGTATCTGTCAAGCAAAGCAGAAGTTATTGATGTGTTTTAAATATGTTTTTGTGTATAAAGCATTGAATCTAATGAGGTATTAGGTATGATTGTATAAATTCTTTTTAGAACAAGTTCTCTTGTAAAACTAGCAGAGAATGTAAGCTGTGTTACTAATTCTAATCAGATGATATTTAATGAAAAAGAATATTTCAAATTTAGAATATTTGTGTGTGTCTATTTAAAATTTGTGTGAATTAAATAAGAAAATTAAACTGCACTCACAATTATAAGCAAAATGGTTAATTTTACTTGTGATCCCAAAGAAAACCGGTTAATAGATTTAGAATTTGATGGAATATGAAATTGACAATATAAGATTGTTTTGTATTGTAAAATTTTATGTTATTTAATATGTTTAATGAAGGGAATAACATGTCTTCTTTTTTAAACTTAATGTGAAACAGTGAGAATTTGGTCTTTCCTATTTCATTAGAATCACTTCTTTTTTATTATGTATCAGTAGAACAAGATTTGTTATGATTCTTTTTTAAATATCTTCATGAATTTTAGCATAAGGTTAATTGGTATTCAAAAATTGAAATATTGGCAAACTTTGATATTACTTTGAAAAGTTTTTATCAGTTTGTCATAATTTGTTTTTAATTTTAGTTTCCAAATTTTGCTAATTTGGAATTCATCTTGAATAAATAATTTGATTTATGATCATGTAAGTTAATGTATCTTGTAATGTTTTTTACCTGAGTAACATAATTTATCATTTTTTTCATGTAAATTTTTCTATTTCATATTTTTTATATCAGCATTTTTTCCATATACAATTTTATCTAATTTTCTTAGTTGAAGTACCTATTTACTCTGGGTAAGAGGTCAACATTTGAATTGAAGCTGGTTATAATAACAATAAAACAATTCCTCACTTTTAATATAAGTATTATAAGTAATCCTTAATAACATATGTGACAGTAAAACAAATGAAATATATAACTAAGAAATGTTTATTTTACAAACTTTATTACCAATTAAAAATTTGTTATTCAAGGATCATTTTAATTGACACTGTTCATGGGTATGAATGGAGTTCTTTTGGTTACAGAAACTAAAGATATAGAAAAATTAGTAGTTTCAAGGGAAAACACTATAGATTCTGTTTATTTCTGGCAAGTTTCTAATAAAAAGTAAAAATATATTTAGGTGAAAATTGTTCACTAAATTACTATTGCAAAGAATATATTTTTTAAAATTTTATATCAATAATCAAAATCTTCCACTGAATGGTTATCCAGCACAGCAATTGTTACTATAAAAAGTACATGACAAAACAAAAAAGTAGATACCCACCCTATCCACATGAGTAACAAAAAATATTTTTATATTAAAAGCTTCCCTTGGGTTCAATAAATATGCATATCAAATTTAAGGTGGCTGATCTACATGAAATATGTATGAAAGACAAATGGATATTGATATGTAAAGTTAGAAATTTATTCACCTGAAGAGGGAGTCAACTTTGGACAAGAAACATGTGTATTGACACAAATATAAATATGGGCACTTAATGTATTATACAAAAGATTAATAATAATAATAATAATAACAACAATAAATCTACAACTAAAACAAAATGTTCACAACTTCTCACACTTTTTCATATATTGTAATGGTTGTTACAATGGTTTATAAAAGCATAGTATCACTACACAAAAATCTTTGCGTTTTGGAGCTACGTGTGTTCCACATCTGGTGATAAGTTAAAAAAATTTTTTTTTAAATTAAAAAAATTTTTTTTTTTTTCAACTTATCACCAGATGAGGATCACACGTAGCTCCAAAAGGTGAAGATTTTTGTGTAGTTTATAAACCATTGTAACAACCATTACAATATAAAGCTCTACGTTGTATCGAGTACTCTTTATAAAAGTAAATGCATGAACAGTAGGTTAAAAACCTATGGGTTCTATAACTTTCTTATAATATATTTATAAATTTAAATTCATATATATATATATATCAAATATTTACAGCTATACATATTATATATCGAGCACTGTTTTAAATTAATGTTCTTTTGGATTTTGTAAAAAAAATTTTTCTTCGTTCTGTATTCACTCGGATATATATATATATATATATATATATATATATATATTCATTTATTTCATATGTAAATTCAGATTTTACATTTGGGGAATAGCTATTTCAATATATCTACTAGAGACATGCATTGTTTAACCCCAGTTGCATGTAAAATGAAGAAATTCTAGTATACTGGAAATAAAGGTTAGTAAATATGAAGAAGGTTGGTCAGGAAAAGGTGAAGAAGAGGAGAGATGGATAATAGCAGCACACTAATTTTGGGAGTGGAAGGCAGCAGAATAGAATAATATAAAAAATAAATCAATCAACCAACCTAAATTTATAAATAATTCTGTTTAGTTATTATGTAATGATATTGGTTAGAAATTAAATTTGGATAGCCCTAAATTTATTCCTAATGATTACTTTTGACCTTTCAATATGTAAATCTGAATTTACATATGAAATAAATAAATATCTTCTCTGTAAATTAAATTTACATTGAGCTCTCTGTTAGACCAGTTTTAATATTTGACCTAATATTACTAAGATCCATTAAGATTATTTACCGACTTACAAAGCTTCTGGATTTATTACTCTGTGTGTGTGTGTGTTATGCATTCACAATTTGTTGGTATCTATATCAGCTACCCAGGTTTTGACAGTTATGTATCTTCAGATATAGATATGAAAAACCAATGGATGTTGCCCCTAAGTATAAACATTGGAAGGAAGAGTAGTAGTAAAAGAGGAAGAGAAAAAAATAATTTCAAAGTAGAGAACAGGAATTACCCACTACCAAAAAAAAGAGGGTAGCAGGTTAAAGGAAAGTAGAAGTTCTGCTGGGTTCATAAGTACCCAGGACTTTGTTCTTTAAATATGCCTACACTTAGACATTACTTTGTTTTTCACGTTTAGTAATTCTCTTTTATTTTTAAAAGAAATAATGGCCAATTTTTATTCTTGGTACAACCTGCAGCAGATATCTCCATGTTTTTTTTTTCTGCTCTCACCTTCTTTACAATTTTCCACATTACACAGGGACTTCTTCCATATTTTTTTTTTTTAACAGCCCGCCAGCCTAGTATCATTTTTATTATTTTCTAGCCTGAACAAAGAGGTATAATCATAATAGCGCCTTTTGAATCGCCCATCAGTGCACCCGATGTACACCTTGAAATTATTGATTTAATCACTGACTTCCACCATGCATACCACTCCTTCAAGGCAGCAAATGCCATTAAGTGGACAGTCTGTCTTGTTTCTGCAATTTTATGTTCTATTTGTTTCGTTTTCTTTCACTGTATCCAATAATCATGTGTTATTGGATTTTATTATTCTTTACAGATTCCTGGAGCAGATATAATTTAGCTTTACTGTATTTTTGTTAAATACTTTGGCTAATTCTGAATTGCCGAAAATCAATTGATTCAAAGAACATTTTTCAAAATTTCATTTTTAACTGTTGGTTATATGGTGGATTAAACCATGTTATATTTCTGCCTCGTAGTATACTTTTGTTTCTTGTTTGAGGAGCGAAAACTAAACTTTCTGTGTTCCCCTCCTCTCTTAGTGCTTCCTCATAAATTACCTTTTTTTTCAGTGAAAATTTCGCCCATGGAAGAATTGTTAGAAATTCTGCATTGCACATTTTTGGAAATTTGCTGTATTACAGATTTTGGGTGGTTCAGCCTGGTGCTTACATATTTGACGCTTGTATTGTTGATATTGTACCATCATTGAGGTTGAGCTCTACATCTAAATGCTAGGCTATTTTTGCACCAACCTCTATTGTTATACTAAAGCCCAACTCTCTGAATACTTTATGAAGATTCTTTCAAATTATATTGTTTGCCCTTTTTATGTTGGTAATCACCATTAGGCCTTTGTCCCTGTATAGCCCATGCTTATTTATATAAACAATTTTGTTCAGTTTGCTCAATATATGTATTCGCTAAAAAATATCCCTGTGATTAGTATTCATGAGTATAAACTAGCTCTTTTGAACATTGAGTCATTCCTTGCCAGAATGAAATGGAAAGCACTATTTGCACTTAATACGTTTTTGAATAAAGATGATAAAGAAAACATTTACCACCTAAAAAGCAATATGAATCAACCTGCAATTGAGGAGTTATCCGGATTTGAAAAGGATAGGTTACAGATTATGAACAATCTAAGGTTCAAAAAAAGAAAAAACTATTTTCAGGAAGAGATGTTAGAAAAAATAAAGGAAATCATGAGCAAGAAAAAAATAGTAATTTTGGGTGATAAAAAAAGAAAAGTCTACCTCATGGACCCAGATATTTATAAAATCAAAATGACTAATGAAGTCATCCTCATATCTTAACAACATCAACTGCAAAGCGAGGGATATTGCAAATAAGCTGGGTGTAGGAGACAAGTTGAAAAGTTCTTGTTGAAAAAGATTTATAAACATTATGGACCACAAAGAAGATTTCCTCCATCACCAGCTCATAAATCCCACAAAAACAGATCTCAGTAAGATCAACTGCAATATTCTGCTATTGTGATCTATTAAGAGTAGTTATGCAAGTAAACCAGTGGCAAGGCACCCATGAATGCATATCTTAGTTTAAGGATATTGAAAACAAAAAGAATTCAGTATTTATAAAGTATGATACATGCAACTTTGATCTGTGTATTTCAGAAAAAAATATTAACAAAGCACTTGATTTCATCAAACAAATTATAAACATCAAGCCTGAATGGATAGAAGTTATATTTCACTGCAGAAGATCAGTGCTAATTCATGAGGGCAAAGCATGGATTAAGTCAAATGGCACTGACTTATGAACCCGGCTGAACTTCTACTTTCCTTTAACCTGCTACCCTCTTTTGTGGTAATGGGTAATTTCTGTTCTCTACTTTGGAATTTTTTTTTCTCTTCCTCTTTTACTCCTACTCTTTCTTCTGGTGTTTATATTTAGAGGCAACATTGATTAGTTTTCCATATCTATGCCTGAAAAGACTTATTGGTGAAAACCTGGGTAGTGTGATACAGATTAAACATTTTTTTTTTCCTCTACTTCCTCAGGATAGTATTGAGCACTTTTTTGTTGCTTAGTGCCTTTGAGAATGGTCTTTTACTACCCTTCATCTATATATAATATTTATTCAGAAATTATAACATGGATATGTTACAATATCACTACAAAAGTAGCTATTTTGTTTTGACACTTCTTGTGTCTTGTGGTTAAAATATTACAAGTCAATAAAGGCTAAATTTTGTAATTTGTGTATGTACATATGCATAGGTGTATTATTAATCTGTATATGTGTCTGTTTGCTAGTGTTTGTGAATATATTCGTCCATTTTTCCATGTCTGGATGTTTGTAGGTTTATTTATGTATGCGTTCTTTCTCTTCCTTGTTTAATATATGAATAACTTTCTAAATCTACTAAATTGTTAAACTAAAAAATTTTTTTTTTAATTTCACAACAAAAATAAAGTAGATATAAGAGTTAATTAATAATGCTGATTTCAAATTAATCAAATTTTAATACCAATGCCCACCAAGATTAATTTTAAGTCTGCCCACATATTCTCCAAATTAGAAGTTGCTTTACTCTGATTGGTCCACATTGTACAATTGTATAATAATGCCTCCCTGATTAAAGAGGTCTTGCTTGTTTTTAACCTTTTAAAACCATTCAATTTAAAATAACCATATCACTTGACAAGACACAAGAAGTATCGAAACAAAATAGCTACTTTTGTAGTGATATTGTAACATATCCATGTTATAATTTCTGAATAAATATTATTAGCTCTACTTTGTATTGAGCACTTTTTAAAAAATAGTGTTTCTTTGGACAAGGAATATTATTCCACCTATACTTGGAGATATATAAATTACTTTAAATGTTATTTTTAGTGGATACTTGTATTTGAGTAGGCATTCCATTTATTTATTAAACAGTGTATTTATTTATTTTTGTCTACTGGTCTGAATGTTTGAGAAATCTTATTAAAGAAAATTTTGTGCTCTCCAGCAGAAATGAAACTTGTGTCCCTCAAATGCAAGTATCCACTAAAAATAACGTTCAAAGTGATAAAAATCTGTCAGACTAATAAAAAATCCATTCTAATATCTATCTATCTATCTATCTATCTATCTATCTATCTATCTAGATATGTGTTTTTATGATAAAAATATAATTTTTAGGCTGTTCTGAAGATTATGTTTAAGCATGAAACAAACTGTTTTCGCTAGGTGTTGACCTCAATGTCCATATATATATATATATATATATATATATATATATATATCTTTTGAATTATTAATTATGAAACAATGTTCATAAAGTTCAATTATTCTACAAATTTAAACTTGTCTATTATAAATAAAATAAAAACTACCTGAATCTAGTCATATACATTTTATTACATATAATACTTACTATTGTATAGAATAATATGAAAAATATATTAAGCAACCAACCTAAATTTGAGGATAATTCTGTTCAGTTATTATGTAATGTTCTTATGCACCAATTTATTTGAACTGGCATCTTCATTTTGGTTGTTATAGTTACTCTTTTAGCCATTTTATCTTTGAGTCAGGCTTTTATCATGTGCCTGTCAAATTCTGTAATGTTCTCAAAATTTTTAATTAAAATCTTTTTATTTAGTCCATAGTGATAGACTGCTCATTCTGTTCTCTTTGGAAAGGGGATAATCTTGGATTAGTTCACTCTTCTTAGTTCATCTGTCCTTGTAATGCAGTTTTTTATTGTTCTGCAAGGAAGATAAAGGGTAGCAGGTATAACATTCAAAATGTAACAAAGATGAGAACAGCAGTTTGAATACATCAATACATAATAATAACTCAAAATATTTCAAAATTAATATGTATGTTCAAACACTCTGGATTTGTATAATCTTTGTAGTGTCAGTTTATAATAGGAAGTTTCTTCACAGGATTTTTCTTAACAGGATTTAAAAAAAATATCTCTTTATAAAAGTTAAACTTTATTGAATGTTGTGAGTTTTGAAATATTGTGTTTGAAGAAATTATGTATTAACAATTTGCAGTAACACTTTATAAAAATAACATAAATGGTGAAAATTTTGAAAATCTGTTATAACTTTTGAAAGAAGTAAGCTGAATAATAAGTTCTACACATACAAATATCACTACTGACATTTTGCACATTACTGTATATGAAATAGATTATGCAACATTCATGTGCCTGCAAAAGGATGTGTATTGTAGTGCAGTGGATATCAACTTGAAATGAGAAATCAGAGAACCGAGTTTGAATTCCAGTTGAATTTGTTGCATTCACTTATGTGCCAATACCTTTGGAAAATATATTAATCCATTTCTTCTTCCTCCAACTATGGGTTAAATAGCACAATAGATTGGGTCCCATAGTCTTGGTTGGCAACCAGTCTACCTCACTTGGAGGATAAAGAGGTTTGCATAGAGTCAAGATCCCTACCTGTTAAAAAAACAAGGTACAGAAGTATCAATGATCCCCCCCACCACCATCAAGGGTGAGGCAGTCATCAATAGCTTATGCTCCACTGAGAGCAATGGGGTTAACATGTGCCTGCAAAATCAGTAGTAACACAAATTTCTGAAGAAATCAGTATGATAAAAAAATTTCTAATTGAAAAAAAAATCTCTTAAAATTTAATACCAAATCCAAATAGAATTCTGTCCAAAAGTAAATAACAGACCTTATCAAACTTCCATCTGTTTCTGAAAATAAAATAAACATTCACTACCATACATACTCGCAGCTAAGTTGCACCTTTTTACCAAAATTTTCTTCCAAAAATAAGGGTGCGACCTATATATTTAACATATCTGTAAAATTGAGATTAACTTTTTAGTAACTGTCATTACAGTAACGTGTAGATCTAGATACAAGTACCGGAATGCATACGTTAAGCATTGGAAAGCTGTCCTCTACTAATCAAGTATGAAACAATCCTACCGACATGCAGCTTTATGCTAATCTGATACTGTTAGAAATATATATATTTATTACAGTAAAATTGCATAATATTCCCATTTCCAGTCTTTATACATTTGGCACTGTTTAAAGCTGGAATTATGACCTTGTCCTATATCATGTATCGAGCATGCATATTTGGATATATTTTTGCATGTGGTGTTTTACACTCTGCATAAGCTCGTATTCCAAGATTTTGTATTAGAGTAAATGAGTTGTACTTTGAACAACTTTCAAACCTTAATACTTGCAAAGTCTAAGCATGAATAAGAGAAAAAGTTATGAAGCTGGTTTTTAAGTTGAAAATGGTGGATTATGCAGAAGAACATTGAAACAGATCTGCAGAAAGAGCTTGTGGTTTCAGAAAAATTAGTGACAGGATGGAAAAAGCAGAAAGATCAGCTTAAAGGAATGCCAAAAATGAAAAGAGCAGCAAGATTTACAGTATCTCCATATCTAGATCTTGAAAAAGAATTGTGGGCTTGGGTTTGTAGACCTAAGAAATAATGGTCTTATTGTGACCAGACTTTCAATAAGAACCAAAGCTTTTCAGCTAGCCCCAAAATACAGTCTTCAGTTTAAATACTCTGCAGGAAGGTGCACAAGATTTATGAATAGATGTGGGTTGACATTATGGCAAAAACTCACATTGCACAAAAAATGCCAAAAGACATTAATGAAAAAGTTCATAATTTTGCCAAATTTGTGTTGAAGGAGTGTAAAATGTATGATTTTTCACTAGGAAATATTGCAAACGTAGATGAAACTCCAATGTGTTTTGACATGCTGGGAAACATCACTGTTGACAGAGTGCAAAGTAAAACAGTTACATTGAAAATTACAAGGCATGAGAAACAACATTTCACTGTTGTGCTAGCCTGCCAAAAAAAAAACTTTGTCCAATGGTTATTTTTAAAAGGAAAAATATGCCAGAGGAGTCCTTCCACCAGGTGTTATTATGAAAGTACATCCTAATATATGGATGGACAAAAATTTAACTAAACTTTGGTTATATGAGGTATGGATAAGAAGACCAGAGCCCTTGCTTAAGCCTAGAAGTTTTCTAGTGTGGGACATGTTTACTATACATTGCTGAGAGTCTGTCAAGGCTAAGTTAAAAGAATACAGAACAAGGCAAGCAGTCCTTCCTGGTGGTTGCACCTCTGTTTTACAGCTACTTAATGTGTAAATTAAAGCAGAAAGCAATGCCAACCTACTGCGGGATAATCTTCTGCCCAGTCAGTCATGTCTCTTTCGAGACACGATCGCCCAAGCGTGTATCACGTATGGCACTTAACTGACTGAATGTGTCAATAAATAAGCCATTCAAGACTTGCATTTGAAAATTGTGGCAGCCTTGGATGATATTTGGTGAAAAAGAATTCACTAAAGGTGGTGCACTCAAAAAAACTCAGATTGCGCTTAGTTGTAGAATGGGTGAAAGAAGCCTGGATAGAGTCCCTGAAGAATTGATAATAAAGTCTTTCAAAAAAATGTGGCATCTCAAATGCTATGAATGGAACTGAAGCTGATATATTTCTATGGGGATTTGGTTGCTTCAAGCATGGAAAAGACAAAGAATGGGGATGTAATTGATTCTCAAGCTCAGGAATGACAGAGAATAAGGTTGAAGATAAGCATACCATGACTGGCATAAATGATGAGGAACTGTATAGTAACTGACAGTGTTATGACAGTATAGTAACTGATAAACAAATGAGAAAAAAATGTTTGACAGTAATGATAATGAATTCTTGGGATTCAGTCCTGATGAAGTTTAATAACTACCCAGTATATCAAAAGGAATAAACACTTTGTCTATTTAAAATTTATTTTATAATTGTCTAGTTATAAAGTTGTATATAAAGTACATAATTATACATTTATTAATTGCTTAGTTGATTATTCTGTTCATTTTACTTAAGCTCATAATCAACATGCAAAAAACACAATTGTTATTTCTGATACAAAGAAACACAACCACTATTTCTTTATGTTTGCATTATGATTGAAAATCTACAGCAAAAATGTTTCAATATTTGTAAGCAAATTTTTAAAACAAAGGTAAATATTTTGTAACATCTATTTTAATCAATGGCAGTTTGATTCCCCAGATTTTAGTGCAATTTATCTGCAAGTCAAACCCAAATGCCACTTTATTTGCTTCAAACTATGGGTGCAACCTATCTACTGGTGCGACCAATCTATGTGTATGTATGGTACATTTTGTACTTCTTTGCTAACTACAATTACACAAGCAAAGTTCTGCAAATGTACACAGGCATTTTGAATCTAGGGGATGAGCATCTAAAATGTCAACACTTTCTTTATCATTTTCTGAATTATATTAATAAAAAAATAAACAGTATTGAAAGATATGAAAAGCTAGAAATATATGTAAACAAAATGAGCAATTATACCATCAATAAATATATCAAAGGGAATCTTTAAGGATCATTGTTTAAATTTGATTGTTGACTAGAAGCAATTACATATTCCTCTTTAGCTTTGTTGGGAGTAAGTCAGTACATGACCCACTTGCATGAAGATTTTTATATCTCTTTGACCTGTTTTAATAGATAATTGTTTTTGTAATATCAGAGGTTATCTAAGTTATGAGGGGTTAGATACTCCCCACCTTTCTTTTGGAATCTATATATGGTTCTTCTTTTCTTTTCTTTTTTTTTTTTTTCAGTATAATTCATCCAATATATGAGGCCCAATGGCTACTCAAGGTAGAGGGTTATTGAATGAAGTGTGTGATATGAACATAAGATGTGGAAGTGCAAGGATTTGGTGGATAACTAACAATTGATCCTAGACATAAAGAAATTAATATTGTAATGTTCGGGGAAGCATCCACACAGGAATAGTTCCTGGGTAGAAATTTTCTGAGAGGAACATCCTCCTTACCAAAAGAATCTGTAGGGAATGATTCAACCTGGTGGATGTAACAAGGCAGGTCTTGGCTGCAAAGGTTTGAGCTGGTAGAACTAAAAGTTAATCTGAACATTTTGCATTGGAATTAGCAAAAAGCATGCAAAGTTGCATCTGTTGGAAGGGGTATGTAGGCTGTGAAATATTCCCTTACCCTACCCTACCCTGTAAATGATTTTGAACTCTGTCAGGCTGGAAATTGAGATCAGTGTTCAAAAGATTTGCTGCTGTTGACACTAGAAATAATCCAATGACAATGATGAGAAATGTTTGCTGATAAATCATAGTAAAAACCTTAGTGTTATTTATGACAACAGAAGAAGGAATGCAACTTGAAGAGATTCACTTAGCTGTATGACTGAAGTGAATTATTAATGTTGTATTGTGGTTATAGTCCATGCTTCATATATTTGTAAAATTTATATTCAATGTTGTATATAACTCTGAAAATAGATAAACCTCACATCATTAAAATATATGAACTGATGAAATATCTGAACATTAAGATATTTTATTCAGTCAAAATTAAATTGAATTATTTGAATCTTTTAAATATTCCTGAAATACAAATATATTAAGTTCACATTTATTATTGCTACAATGGAATTTTAGAAACTTTCAAGTTTTTAAGTGAAAGAAAATTCATATGGTTTTGTTAAAATGGATTTAAGTAAACAAAAAAAAATAAAAACTTTTAAACTTTATCCTTTAAGAGGAAATGTGAGTATAGTTGTCATGTATTTATGCTGCATGATTGCTAATGGTTGAGAAGTCATTGGTCTTGCTATAGTTTGTGGATGCAAGTTCTGTTGTCCTTCACAACTCCTTGCTTTTATTTTCAACCAATCTTCAATATGCCATCAGAAGCAGCAATCATAGTCATATCAACTCCCAAAATTGCACTCCTAAGAACTCGCTTCAGATTTTTGACAAACCTCTAGATCCTCTTCCTTCTCTCCACACAGAATATCCAGTTGCCAACAACACTTGCTTATTTTTTTCTCTCTCTCTTCTTTCCTAGAATATTTTTTATTATCAGTTTATCCATTTTTGTGCATTAAACAAAACAAATATTTTTTTTTTATTATTTCTGCTTTGTCATTGAAAATTTTAAAAATATTTGTCAGGTTCTTTGGTTTCGCATGGAACAGTCATGTATAACTGAATCTCTCATGAAGAAAACGAATTTAGGTTTCAGAAGGAAAATTTCATATATTTGATCTAAATTACAGAGAGTAAATATTCTGCATTTGGCTGTGTGTCAGTTTTTGTCTCATTAGTGCAACTGTATTAAAATACTGACACCATTTTTTAATGTAATGTTGCTTTCATTAAAGAAACAAAAAAAAACAAATAGAAGCCAAGATATTTCTATGTATCAATTATTCTGTATTGGCTTAAATCATCTTCAAGAGATGAATTTGAGAGAGAAAAAAGAGATTAACTTATATTTCTCTATAAAAATCATATAGATTTGATTCTTTTTAATAGACTTAGGAGTGTTGAAAAAATTTGTCTGATCAAGAAGCTCTTAAAAATTTTCAGTACCCTCAAGTTTATAAATTGAAATTTCAATCTATTATCTAGATAAACTCAAATATCTTTTTATTATTAACATAGAGTTACAAAAATTTAAAATGTGATTCCTTTCTTTTATTATTGAGAGGGATTTCTTGTGATTCTCCATTTCTAGTTTTATAAATACATATTAATTCAAGTGGGTGTGGGTTAGGATGAGTCAATAGTTTTATCACAAAATTCAAAATCTAAAGTCTTGGGTTCGTACTGTTTTTGAAAATATTCAGTCAAATTATTTAATGCATATTTTACTTGATATTCCCCCCAAAAGTTCCTTTTGATAACTAACTTTTCCCAAAGTTGGATAAAAATTTATCAATTTGGAAATCACATGAGATTTTGATTCTAACTTTAACAATTTTGCTGGTCCACTTTGATATAAACTTTTCAAAGACAAATATCGAAGATATAATGACTTGATCTTTTCTTAAAGGATTCTATTTTTGCATTTTGTTTTTCAATAATGATATGAAGATTAAACATGAAATTTACCACATGAAATTTTTTAAAAAATATATAAAATCAGTCAAAAAAAATCAATTAACTTTTTTTTAGAATAGAATTTTCATCTTTGGCTTGTTGATTCTATATAGTATTTGCTAAGTGCTTAATACATTAATATTTTTATGTTGTCAGTTGATGAAATTGCTAATTATATTAATTTTAAGAAGCTTTGTGCTAAGTAGACTTGTTATATTTTTTATTTATCACATATAGCATTATATTACATATTTCTATTTAATAATGGCTCAGTAACTTGATTGGTGAGTAAGGTTTTCAATTTTATGGGTTATTTTTTGCCAGATACAGTAATTAAACTGATATAAAAATTAAATAAATTTATTTCTCCTTTAAATTACAACATTTGATTGATAAGTGCAGGTTGCTAATCCTATAAAACAAGTTTGATGTTATATAAAATAATGAAAGTGGTAAGTTTCTTTATTCTCAAAATTATGAGGGTTGACTGATAAAGACCCCTAATTCTGTAAAACAAGTTTTAAAATCAGGTTTATTAATGAAACTGGCATTGAAATAAAAGTTATTCTTCTTTAAAATTTCAAATTTATTTTTCAATATGGTCACTTTTTAGTGCTATGCAGCCTTTTATTCACTTTTTGCATTCCATCCATTAAGAAACTTTCTCGTTTTCTTTTGATTCAATTCTATACAGTAACAGCAACTTTCGATACCTCCTTTCATTTTCGGAAACAGGCAGAAGATGGATAGTACCAAATTGGTGGATATTCAACAGTTGTGCATTTCTCACAATTTGGAATCTTTATGGAGTGCATACTGCAACCTTGCACTGTTGAGATGCCAAAATGTTCTTTCATGCCTTTTTCTGCAGTGTCCACAATATTTCATTGCCTTTACATGTCAGTGAATTTTGATTAGTGTGCAACCTTTTGACTGCAAATAATTAGATCACTGATCAAGGTTTTTTATGTAACTCTTGACATAGTATTCTACTAAAATATACTGATTCAATACAGTTGCTAAGCTAACACACAATTTTTGAAAAGGACTTTACATACTGTTACATACATAGTTAAACCTGTTTTTTTTTTCTTTGTTATTCATGACATCACATGGTAGGAGACCTTACTTATCAATCAACCCTCTTATTCAACATTTATTATATGAAATCATTGCCAATTTTTCCCAATTTTTGTAAAACAGTGTCTGTTCCATGCTAATACTATAATTTTGTCCTAAAGCAAATCGATTTCCAACTTTGTTTTAATAACCATTTCAGATCAGTTCAGTTGGTTGACTTAGCTTAAAATACTTTACATTATCAATTTTGATTTTTTTAAAATGATATTTAAAAATGTAAAAGAAAATTAACTTTATACACTTTTAACTGTGAGAGTAGCTATTTGTTTTTTTTAGTCTATTAGTCCTTTGCAGTTGATCATTTTTTATGATGTTCTGATTGTTGTTCATAACACTAATGTGCACTGCATCACCTCAACATAAAAATTGTGGGCAATTGTAAAAATCCATATACAATGTAATTTGTTTGAAACAAAGGCCAATATGAAAGTTATTTTTTCTTTGTTTTTATGGTAAATGGTATTTATTAGGATCATTCTTTTGTCAAGAAAAAAAGTAAATGTGTTTATATTGCTTGTTGAAGAGATTTTAAAAAAATGTAAAATGTAGAAGTTTTTTTCTCTCTGCTATGAGCATTTGTTTGTAAAGAGTTTCTTTGATTTCATCTTGATGATTATAATTCATCCACAAATACTCAACTCCTGTGTTCATCAAAGTTTATTTTAATAACTTAAATCTACTAAAATATGTTCAACTGAAATTATATTCATTTTATTATGCGGTTTGTTGTAAACATGGAGTTTTCCAAATTTCAAGTATCCATGACATAACATTAGAGTTTTTTTAATTCTTATTAAGTTCAAATGTAACAAAAACAAAAATCTTGTAATTCCATAAGTTATTTACAATGGCAGAGATTTTAGTTGAGCTATAGAACTGCAAGGATGGAAATTCCTATAAGCTGCTCTTAATAATAGTCATTGACATTTATAGAATTGAACTAATGTAAAAATATCCTATTCTATCATAAAATGTTATGTAAAAAAGATATAATTATATATTTTGAATAAAAGTCTTTCTGTAAAATAAAACAATTGGTTGCACTTGCTGTACTTTTGTTTTCTGAAGCTTTGGATTCACATCTATTATATTTCTGATTGAAATGATAAAAACTACTTAATAGTTTAATTGAAGAGTTTGCATTACATAGAAAAGTTCAATCAAGAAGCCCTTTCAAAGCATGGTTATTTGGTTCTATTTTGAAAAATCAGTTGGACTAAGAATATTTCAGCAACCCCTTGTGTGTGTATGTGTATATATATATATATATATATTAGCTCGTACAAAAATATTTTGCCAATAAAAGGAAGTGAATTTTCATTTCTTTTCAAAAATACTACTTGACGAGACATTGTTCTTTCAATGTTGAAAGAAAATGTACACTTTTGTAGTAGATTGTAGTTTGAACATGTTCTAAAGTATAATATATATATATATATATATATATATATACTAGCAGCATAGCCCAGCGTTGCTCGGGTGTAATGAAAGCTTTAAAACTAATCCATGGTCCTGGAGCTCAGACTCTTTGGACGTTGGCACGAAAAACTAAAAAGCAATAGTTGTTTCCAGTTAAAGTGAAACTGTAGACTGAAAGAAAAATGAATGGATGTAAATCAAATTTTGGTTTCCTGGTATCAATATCAAATTTTCTGCACTATTGTAAGAACTGCAACCTTGAAACTTCTGAATATCGTTTCTTATGTCTTTGTCTATGAGTGTATCAAATTTAATTAAAATCGGACCACTCCTTCTATAACCCGATTTTTTCGATTATCGATTTTCGATATTTATCAGGGGTACCTCGACACAAAACCTAGCTAAGAACACTCGCAGACGCTTATAGTACAATTGTGTAAATTTTCAAGAAAATTGGTTCAGCCGTTTCGGAGTCTATAGGTAAAGGATACACACACACACACACACAGACAAAGTTTCATTTATAAATAAGTTTAGATTCTGTTATATATATATATATATATATATATATATTCTGTTATAATCTGAGGAAAGGAACACTAAGATTAAAAAAGAAAACAAGAGGAAAACTATATTTTTGCTTACACATTTAATCTATTGACAGATTAATATATATATTAAAAAAGAAGTCAAGTGTAAAACTATATTTTCACCTATACATTTTGTCTATTAAAGCTTATTTCAAGGCAAAAAATAAAATAAGATAAAATCTGTATATATATATATATATATGATTGGCTAGAAATACTCTTAAGGTATATTTCAGTTATTTTTCATAGAGTACACCTATTTGTTACTGATTTTTTTCGTATATGATGACAAAAAAGAAAAGATCTGCTTTTTTTTTCTAATTTCTTTACAAGTCCTCATATTTGAAAAACTTTTTATATGAAATACGCTTTATGTGTTGATTATTTTAAGTTTTTGATAGTTGTTTAGACATTTTTATTCTTTCTGTTATGAGTGAATTGGTTTTCTTTCTGTGATTTATTTTAATTTTAAATCAACTGTTCATGAGTGCTTCCATCTGTGAATTAAAAAAATAATTAAAAATGGATTACCTTTATTATTATTAAGAGAGTGATGTTAATTTTCAAAATGTATTTCTCTTAATTTATTTCACTTTTGCATTATTGTTGAATTATATAAAACTGAACATTTTATAGCATAAATTTAAATTAGCTAAACAGATTTGACAAAATAAACTACAATAGAAGACAACCTAAAATTAATTTTCCCTCCATGCTTCTGTTTTGTTGTTGTTGTTTTTTTTTTTTTGATGATTTGGATTTTTTTTTTTTTGGGTGGATAATAATTTGTATGTTTAGAAGATTTTGCTCAGGACGTTTGCTGTTGCTTATGTGCTGTGCTTAATTCCTGTTTGTTTAAAATAAAAAAAGATATAACACTTTCAGATGAATAATTTTGTATGACATTTTCTTTTTCTCGACTCCAATAACTTCTCATGATTTGAGACTATATTACTTTTAAAAATAAATCTCTTTTTTAAACTAGAAGTCTTTCAGTTTTTTAATATGCATTATTAAATTGTTTAAATGACTTCTAATTGATCATTAAATGATTATCATTGTAACATCTCTTCTCGTAATAAACCTCTTTGCTGTTTCTCTGAATTTTATCTAATTCTGATTTTGAGGATCATTCTAGACAAGTCATCATTTTTCTTTCTAATCAAATATGAAAGATTCAATGAAAATCTATTCAAAATGTTTTTAATAATTTTCTTGTCAATATTTATTAATTGACTAAAGATATTTTAAATGTCTTAATTATCACTACTTTATTTTCATTTAGAGAATATCATATAAAATGCTTGAATACATTTGAATAATAGAATTCTAAAATCAGTTTTATGACTCTTCAATACAGTGTTAAAGAAAGATTAAAAGAGATTTTGAATCAAGACAGAGATTTCACTGCTGCAGATTATACCAAAGTAAGTCTACACCATTCTTTTCTTTCTTTGTTGAATCTGATTTTGATAAATGCACTCATCTGTGTCTGTCTCAAATAATTTTGTGACATTCCAGCTGTATAGAAAAGAAGCAAAAAAAATGTTAATTTTATGTTTGTAGATGTTACTTAATAATTGTGTAGTATATGACTTGCTTAAATTGATGCCAAAATAGACTTTGGATTTAGTGTTCATTAGATAAACCAAGTATATCAGCAGGTTCATTTGAGAGATAGCCTCACAGTGTAAATCTGCACTTCCACTAGATGTTAGTATCCTCCCACAACATGTACTTGACTCAGCTGCACATAGATTGTGCCACACTGGACAAACCAGATAACAGATACATATATAAGCACCCATCTGAGACAGTCTCTCTTACATCCGCCACAAGAATTTATGATCTGTGTTTGGAGAAGACCCCCAAAGCCACACCTCCACTCACTGACAGTCCAAACTTATCAGAGATTTAGTCTCCTGTTTTTATTAATCTGTATGATGAGATAATATTACAATAATTATATCATTGGTTGCAATTCTTTTAGCTTTTTCTGTATATTTCTTCTTATTAAATGAAATGATTCTTTTTTTTCTTTTCTGAAGTTGGCTGCTACTGGAAGTATTTCTGTGTACAATGCCATGAACTTTGTTTGTAATCCTCGGCAAATGTGTGAAAAAGTACATGAAATGGTCAAAGAAATAACAGCCAAGATACGTTCTCTAAAGCTGGAGTTGAAAGCGCGAGGTGGGAATCTGTTTTAATCTTTTTGAAAAAAATGAGAAAATACAAATTTCAAATATTTATTACATTTTGAAAATAGTAGACTTAATTTTCATGTAGAGGAAACTTAAATTACTTTTTTTTATTCAACAAAACTTAGATTTTGAGAATATGCAAGAAATTTTCTTTTTCAAGTTTACTGAACTGAAATTAAGTTTTTCTCTTCTGTTAAAATTCATTTCTCATCAGAAATGCACAGCAGTCAGTAATTCTGTATGTCAATTGAATTTAAAAAGTGTGTGATTTTTTTTTTTTTTTTTTTTTCACTATTTGTATTTTCTTTTTTAAAAAAAATTGATTTAATTTTGCCCTTAGACCTGAAGTTATACCATGGTGAATCTTGGGAGCTACTGATACGTCGCTGGGCCAAATTGGAGAAAGACTTCAAAACAAAACAAGGCTTGTTTGATGTCAGTAAGATTCCAGACATTTATGACTGCATTAAATACGACCTGCAGCATAATCATCATACCTTACAGTATGAACGAGCCGAAGAACTTTTCAACTGCTCAAAAGCATTGGCTGATATTGTAATTCCTCAGGTATAATTTTCTTAAATTTTCTGATTCTATTAAAGAATCTGTATACATTCCTTTTTTTTCCTTTTCTATGTAGCTACTCTTTAAAAACTAACTTAGACTCTTCTTTCAATAACAATTGCTTCAATAGTTTTAGAACTGCGATATTTTGTTCTAATATTATAAATTTGTACATGAAATAAAAAACACGTCAATTTGTAGAACATCAGAGAATATGTCAAAATTAAATTTATTAGAATCTCATAAAATCATTTGTGTAATCCAATTAAATAACTATAAATCTGCTACTTGTAATAAACCAGTTCTATAAAAACTTTAGCTTCTTGTAGACTAATTTAATTTTAAATATTTCAAAACTTGCAAGTTTGTTCCAGAATGTTTAACCAGGCAACATTTTATGTTTATTTAGTTACATCACTAAATCAGAGATTTTACTGGATAATTAAGTGTACATTTAATATTGAACTCTTGTTAAAGTCTTTCCAACAATACCTCTAGAAATCAATGTATTGTTTTTATCTGTTTTTTAAAACAGATATTTTGTTTACATTTTTAAGACATTTATTTTTTAAAAAAGAAAGTAAAAAATTTAATATATTTCTTACAACTTTTTTATAAATTTAACATTTTTCAAAATGAAACTTGGAAAGTTGTTTCCATCAGTATAACTGTTTTTTTTTAAACTTTTTTATGATATATTTTATTTTTTTCCAGTGTAAGTAAAGTTTACATTTTTGAGATAGTCATTAATAGATTAACATAAACTTTAATTCTGTATATTAATGACTTGTTTGAATTCACTTTCCTTTCAAAACACAAATCTTGCTTCATTGATTGATGCCTTAAGGATTAAACCATTTTAGTTATTTCCAATTAGCCTCTTGTAAAAATGCAAAAATTTCTCAACTGTAGACACTCTCCACCCTTCAATCCAATGTTTTTATATCCCAAGTTAAATCAGTCAAATTATCAAGATAGGAATCTTTTTTTGAGGGGAATATATTGAAAGTTCCAAAATAGTTCTTGATTTTTAATTTTTCTTTGTTTTGTGCTAGATTTACATATGTGCAAGTTCACTTGCAATTGAAAACTTATTTCTTTAATTTTAAAAAAATTTTTTTAAATTTTGATTTTAACAAAGAAAAAGATCTTTTTTTCTTTTTTTTTTAGTGAGTAAGCAGAGAAAGTTTAAAAAAAATGGTATCAAAAGCAAAAAAAATAACACTTAGTCAGAATCAGAAAGAGACAACAGAATTTTCTTGTCCATATATGAGGAAGAAAGGCATAGAAATTTTACCTCTTGTAGAGTATAACAGGATGTCTAAAATCTAAGAATGGAATAATCATTTTGGAAAAAGTGGAAATACTTCAACGATGGGAAGACTGTATAAAAGATCTTTTCCATGACAAGAGAGAACAACCAATAATATGCAAAGATGAGGACGAACCGGAAATATTAAAGTCTGAAGTGGAATCTGCAGTAGCCAAACTGAATAGAAACAAAGCAGCTGGACCAGGCGGCATAGTCATAGAGCTGCTGATAACCCTGGAAGAATTTGGTATAGAAAAAATTACTGAAATAATAAATGAAATTTATAATAGTGGGGTTATACCAGATGATCTCAGCAAGTCTATCTTCATAGCACTACCTAAGAAGCCAGGAGCAAACGAGTGCGAACTCCACAGAACCATCAGTTTAATGAGCCGCATAACAAAACTGATTGTCCGAATCCTGATGAATAGAGCAAGAAGCAGAATCAGTCCAGAGATAGGACAAGAACAGTGTGGTTTTGTTAAAGACATAGGAACAAGGAATGCCATATTCATGATTAGGATGCTCTCTGAAAGGGCAATACAAATGAAGAAGGACTTATACCTGTGCTTCATTGATTATGCAAAGGCATTTGACAAAATATGCCACAAAGAACTGATGGAGATGCTCGGCAGCCTGGACATATTTGGGAAAGACTTGAGAGTAATAAAGAATCTTTACTGGCAGCAAACCGCTTGCATACAGACAGGTAATGAATTGAGTAGATATACAAAGATAGAAAGGGGCGTAAGACAGGGATGTGTCTTTTCACTGGATCTGTTCAATTTGTACAGTGAGAATATTTTGAGAAACCTTGAAGTTATACCTGGATTTATAATCGGAGGCCACAATTTAAACAACTTAAGGTATGCAGATGATACAGTGCTGATAGCAGACACAGAAAGGAAACTACAAGACCTCCTACAGAAGGTAGCAGAAGAGAGTAACAAGAAAGGACTAGAAATAAACTGCATGAAAACCGAATGCATGGTCATTAGTAAAAAGGGCAGCCCCAAATGCCAAATACAGGTCGGGGATACCAGAATCAAGCAGGTACAAAAATTTAAATACCTGGGAAGCGTTATAACAGAAGACGGAAAGTGTGACACAGAGATCTGGAGGCAAATTAGCATGGTGAAGGAAGCATTCCAGAAGTTGAGTAAAGTATTAAGAAACAGGACAATTTCGCTAGAAACTAGGAAGAGAGTACTAGATTGCTATGTGCTGTCCGTCCTTCAATATGGCAGTGAATGCTAGACAATATCATCAAAGATGAAGGAAAAACTTGAAGCAACTGAAATGTGGCTCTACAGAAGGATGCTGCAAATATCATGGATCAAGCATGTGAGCAATGATGAGGTCTTGGAAATGATGGAAACAAAAAGGAAATTAATTCTGAGCATCGGGAAGAGACAGCTGAAGTACCTGGGACACACAATGAGGAAGGAGGGCTTGGAGAATCTGATACTAACAGGCCAGATAGAGGGAAAAAGAGATGGGGGAAAGCAACGGATAACATATTTGAAGGACCTAATCAGGTGGATGACGGAACAAGGATTACATGATGTAACAGGAGAAGGTGTGCTCAGAGCCACCAGAGATAGGGAAATGTGGAAGGCCATGATCGCCTACGTCCTGAAGGTACAAGGCACATAGAAGAAGGGCATATCAAAGGCAAGAAAGATAGAGGAAAGTAGCTGGGGGAGGGGCCACACCTACCTGACAAGCTTGTCTGAATGGATGGCAAAACAGTGTTTAGACTTGGCCAGGGAAGAAATACTGCTAAGGGCCATAATGGATAGGAAGTTGTGGAGAACCATAATCGTCCATATTCTGGTGAGACACAGCACATAGAAGAAAAATAATTTTTAAGATATTTGATAAAGTAATAACAAGTTTCTATTTGGAGATAGTACTTTAAAATTGAGTAGATATATACTCTATGATATCTATGCAAACATACGGTGAGCAGAATGTTTTTTATAGAAGTAGCTGACAACATTGTATCCTTTATATTAGACCTTGTTCATCAGGATAATTATGTGATTATTTGAAATAACAGTAATTCTTTTTATTCATAGGAATATGGAATAACAATGGAGGAAAAACTCCAAATTGGCCAGAGCCTATGTACTCCACTGCTGAGGAAAATCCGAAGTGACCTTCAACAATGTCTTACTGTAGGACAAGAAGAAACTACACGTTTAGATTCAAGGTTGATCATGAGTTACTTTTTCTTTCTTTCTGTTTTTTTTATTGTTGATTGAAATAAATTCTATTTCTTTAGTAACTGCTTTTAACAAATTATTGCTTCATAAAATATCAGTCTTGAAAATTTAATTTTAAATAGTAACTATTTTTTAAACATTGTGCTTCATGACTAGAAAATGTAAAAATTTGCATATTTTTTGTAGTTAAAATTATACATATGCAATAAATATATTTTAATTAAACTTAAAAATGATTCTTTTTTTTCAAAGAAATTGATCATATTTGAATAAGTTGCTTGATTTTTAAAAGTGATTGAAGAAAAACTTCATTGATTTTATATATGTTAAAAACCTCTCAGTAAAGAAACTGTCCTTTAATTTTAAGACATTTTTTGTTCCTGTTTGTTGCCTAAAGAATTATATTAAAACTTAAACAGTGTGAAAAGTCCTAATTTAATGATATTAAGAGTACAGTCAAATTCCAGTTGAGATAATTGAGAAATATGCTGATCAATTTAAAATCTGTAATCAGATAAATTATTTCATAAGTTTACTGTTTTTTTTTCTTAATTTTTTTCCTTTTTGTTCAGATATTCCAAAGGTGTCTCATCACCACAGAGATTTGTACGGACACGCCTGTATTTTACAAGTGAAAGTCATATACATTCATTGTTATCAATGATTCGATATGGTGGACTCTGTGATGTAAGTAAACTTATAAATTTTTGCTCCCTCTTTCTCTCTCTCTCTCTCTCTTTCTTTCTCTTTTTTTGTAATGTGGTAATTTTAAGAAATATTTAGATTGAAAATATTTTTGTCTAACCTTCATTTGATGTCTTAATGTATTTTTTCTTCTTTTTTAATCATTTCACCCCAAGCAAGATAATAAAATCACTAAAATGTGAAAGGGTCATTGTTGTGTAACAATAATCCCTTCATATTTTAGGGATTGTTATTGTTGTGTGTGAAAGAATATGAGAAAAGGAAAAATATTCTTAAGGAGAGAGAGTAATAAAAGGACAAGAATTATGACAAAAGATAATGGTTGACATTAGATTTAAATTTTTGATGATAGTATGTGTATTAAGTTTGTTTTTTATTTGTTTAGGAAAATAAAGATGAGCAATGGCATCGAGCAATGGAGTACATTAGTGCCACTGGTGAACTCAACTACATGACTCAAATTGTAATCATGATGTTTGAAGATCCTAATAAGGTTTGTTGTTCATTTGTTGGATTTTAATCTGTACAACTAAGAATAATTGCTTTATATCTAATCTGGATATTTCTTTACTAGCAGTATAGCCCGGCGTTGCTCGGGTGTAATGAAAGCTTTAAAACTAATCCATGGTCCTGGAGCTCAGACTCATTGGACGTTGGCATGAAAAACTAAAAAGCAATAGTCGTTTCCAGTTAAAGCGAAACCATAGACTGAAAGAAAAATGAATGGATGTAAGTCAAATTTTGATTTCCTGGTATCGATATCAAATAAGTTTTTTTTCGTCGTAAATTGAATATTGAAGTCCTCTGAGTAAATGGTATCATGGCTGAGACTAAGAACTACAATTATACCTACTTAGAGCCAAACCCGAAGCAAAACCTAAAATAAAAGGGCTGAAAAAAATACAGACATACAGGCAGATAAATAGACACACACACACAAACCTTTTATATATATATTATCGATTTTCTGCACTATTGTAAGAACTGCAACCTTGAAACTTCTGAATATCGTTGTCTATGAGTGTATCAAATTTAATTAAAATCAGACCACTCCTTCTATAACTCGATGTTTTTGATTATCGATTTTCGATATTTATCAGGGGTACCTCGACTCAAAACCTAGCTAAGAACACTCGCAGACGCTTATAGTACAACAGTGTAAATTTTCAAGAAAATCGGTTCAGCCATTTTGGAGTCTATAGGTAACGGATACACACACAGACACAATTCCATTTATAAATAAGTTTAGATAAGTCAGTTTATTCTTCATATACACAATATTGGTATTTTATTTTATATATATATATATATGTATATATATATTTGTTTTTCCTTCCCAAAATGTTGGAATAAAAACTGTCCCCTAGAACAAAACAAATTGACTCAAAACAAAAATGAAAACACTACAAAAAAATCGGAAAAATTTAAGATTAAATTGTAAGAACTGCAACCTTGAAACTTCTGAATATCGTTTCTTATGTATTTGTCTATGAGTGTATCAAATTTGATTAAAATCACACCATTCCTTCTATAACCCGATTTTTTTCGATTATCGATTTTCGATATTTATCAGGGGTACCTTGACATAAAACCTAGCTAAGAACACTCGCAGACACTTATAGTACAACTGTGTAAATTTTCAAGAAAATCAGTTCAGCCATTTCAGAGTCTATAGGTAATGGACACACACACACACACACACACACACAGAGACAAAGTTCCATTTATAAATAAGTTTAGATTTAGATAAATTTAGATTTTATTCTTATCTCATCTTTACTCTGACTCTTTTGAGTTTTCAGAAAAATGTGAAATAGTCTTTCTTTTCAATTTTCAAATTGCTAATAAAAAGTTGGCTGTTAACCAAAAATGAATGCAAAGATTTTACTTTAGATTCTAAACTAGCCATCAGTCTTTTGTAGCTCATTTAAAGCCAAAATATTTTGTAGCTCATTTAAAGCCAAAATATTTAAAATTTTATACTCCATGCCAAATTATTAATTTACACTCACCTCTGAGAGAGAAGTGAAAAGTGAAACAAATAGCTGATTTTTAGCAAAAAGAGAAACAAACAGACTGATTTTTATCTCAATTACAGCACATTTTGGGATTTTGCCAACTGATCTAATCTCAAGTACTGTTCATAATCTGAGTGAAAATTTCTCAGGTTGAACATTCATAAGCTTTTGTTCCTTGCATTAACAAGAAAATAAATGCTGCAATAAATTAGTTGTAATTGTTTTTATCTTAGTTCACTGAGATGTGTGCTTGTTCAATATTTTTACTGAACCTCTCATCTAAAAATAGCTAAAGCAAGTTTTGTAATCAAAATTGTCTTTTACTGTTGTAATACTTAAGATTCAAGTACTACAAGCTATTCAAACTAAAAATTTATTTAATATGAATAGCTAGTTTTACTAATTACCAGGTTCTCTCTTATATGAAAACTATTTTTTTCTTTTTCTCTTCTATCATATTGGTTAGATGCAGTTAATTGTAAACATGAGAAAAAAAGCTAAAGAAAATTTTGTTTACTCTAAGAAAATTACAAAATATTTTAAATTTTGTAATATTTTTCTTTGTAGCTGCTTTAAAACTGCAATTCTTTATAAAATTTAACATTTTTAAATTAAATTTTGAATTAAACTTCATCACTTTTTTGTTATTAATGAGGTGTGAAGTTTTTTTTTCTTTTTTCTTTTTTTTAGGATCCTATGTCTCCTGAGCGATATCATATTGAATTGCATTTCAGTCCAGGTGCCTATACTTGCTGTGATACAAAACGAAGTCTTCCCCAAGGTCATGGATACAGAACACTGACCAAAGCAGATCAGGTTTTATTCCCTCTTTCTTCATTTCACTGAACTGTGCATCACATATAAATTACAAATATTGATTTTATTCTTGTAGATTTCTGATTTTCCCTTTTTATTTTGTGTTTCTTCTCAGCTCCAGCTGTTGTTTCAAAATGAAGACAGATCAAGAGGAATAGCTGGTGGTAGCATGGTCAATTTAAAAAGTCATTCACTGCGACCAATTCCAGTAGCTACTGAAGAACTCCAAGAAGTACCAGAAGTCCCCGATTTAGAGACTGTTTCAGAAGAGGATGGAGAAAGCAATCTTAAGCCTAAGAAGGTAAATACTTAATATTTACCTATACTTGTAACTACTTTCTAGGATTTTGAAGTTTGTCATGTTTAACTCAAGCAAAACATTAATTATAGATGTTTTTATAATGCTATATTTATACTAAATTTATTTCTCTTACTCTAAATTTTAATTACTAAATTACAAGTTTTATTTCATTGCTCACTTTACAACTAATCAAATACAGACAGTTTTATTTTAGCTCAAATAAAGAATCACTTAAAATTTAAATGCAGTTATTTAATATTTCTTATTACTTATTTAACAATTACTATTTTATATTTATTAATAACACAAACACATACTTAACTGAATCTGCAACAACCCTGTAGTAATGCACAAGGTTAACAAATGTTACAAAAAGACAATTTGATAACACTAAATTGCTAAATTTATAAATTTCTTTTTAAGTATTCACCCTGAGTTAGAGCCTAAAATCATCATTCTTTTTTAAAAATTAATATTAAAGCCTCAATTAGTGAATATTTTTCTTCAGGCATTTGAAAAGGCATTAGGTGAAATATGAACCGTTTTTCTTTTTGTTTTTAATTATTTTTAATAAAGTAAATCATAATGTAATGCGACATTACCCTCACCAGTGACAACCTTATGTTGCATCTCCACCAAAAACTAGGGGAGGCCTGTTTCATGTTCACAAGTTAACAAAAAACAAAAGCTGATGCCGTGTTTAGAAATCTGTTTCCATTATCATAAATAGGTTTTTGTTATTTTTTTTTTATTCAGGCTCTTATTTGCTGAGTCTGTGTGGATAGGTAGGTGACACTTGGGATGACTTTTGTTATGTCAGTTTCATAGATCAACTCCCTAGACATCCCAACATGTGGCTGGCAATACTAACAGGCAACATCCAAACTATGTGAAAGACAGTCTATTCCTTGCCAAAGATGGACAAGAACTAGCTTCCTCAATCCCAACCATGACTGTTAATATAGGCCAGCTAGTATATCTTGCAAAAAGAAATTGAAATTTTATAATCTAAGGAAACTTTTCCATGATAGTATCTCATTGCAAACTTATTTAGAAGTTAATATATCAATAAATAATAAATTTGTTTGGCAAAAAGTTCACTTTTTATCATTTTACTTCTATGGAAGTCCTATATGAATACATGTTTCCCCACATGAATCAAAGAAAGAAGGAATCAATATGAGTTTATATTGGGAAAATTTTCCAAGTGCTTTCAGAGCCCAAACATAATCTTCTATTTATACCTGTCTCAATGTCTCAGGTTAAGATGCATCATCTACTCTGGAAGGTTTGCAATGTGATTGTATGCTTGACTACGTAGCCTCACACTTTTTTTTTCTATAATATTGTTTGTTGGTGCTAAAGGTAAGCATATCCTAAACTGATGTGCCCTTTTAAAATTAATGTAATTTCTGTAATTTTTACTGGAAATAATAGCAAAAATCTCATAAACAATTATTTTTCAAATCTGAGAATTTTTTCCTTTATAAAATTTATTCCTGTCTTAATAGACAGTCTGATCAGCTCAATAAGGTCAAATTGGCAGCAGATCTTAACCCTCTAGGGCCATTCGTATCATATTTGATACAGTATGAAAACAAGCCTTGAAAGAAATATTTTCCTGAAAAATTTTTTAAGAGAAATATTTTATAAATTTCAAATGAAAGCAATACTGACTGCTCAGTCAATGAATACCAAATGTTTCCTTATAGGGAAATACCAAATGTTTCCTTATAGGGAAATACCAAATGTTTCCTTATAGGGAAATACTGTATCAAATATGATACGAATGGCCCTAGAGGGTTAAAAGTGACCTAAAATCTACTGTTAACTGGGACAAGGAATGCTTTGTTAATTTTAAAACAAAATCGCTTTTTATTAATCATCTGAGAGACCTCTTTCTACTTTATATCAACTTGGTTGATGCTAACCTCCAGGTGAGTGACTCATTGTGCCTTCCTGGAGTAATGTTTTCTGCTGACATGAAGTGGAAAGAGTATATTGAATCAGTTGCTAGTGCTGCAGCTAAGAAAGTTGATTCACTGTGTCATGCTAAACAATTTTTCTCTCCAGAATCTATCTTACATACTTATGTCTCCCATTTGTCAATATTTTAAATATAGCTGCCTCATCCGGTCTGGTGCTCCTGCTATATATTAAGAGATTCTTGATAAATCCAAAGTACAATCAGCAATATTATTAGTCCTGACCTGCCATCCTGGTTTCACTTACTTTCCCACTGCCATAATGTAGCTTCTTTGTATGCTGTTACCCGGTCAGCCGCTGTTGGTTTCGATCTAGATAGCTGGTCATAGATTGACTCTGTTCATGGTGATCTCTCTTGTCCCACATTGTGTTGATTGATCACAAGGTAGTCACATGAGTTTTCCACTAGCTGTCTCTCTACTGAACTTAGCCAAACCGGGAAGCGTGCACACAATTGAATAATAAAAGCCAGAAATATATCACCAAGAAAAATGACTGGACCAACGTCTGAAGTATTGTAAAATAACGTCTTTATATACAGAAAGTAATTCACACAATAGTTTTTCGAATAATTCACAATTCCTGCTTCTATCAAGCTGGTAATGGAATGGAAGTCTCTTAAGTAAATTGAATTATCCTCCTAAGCGATAAACAAGAAATCTGGCTAGCCACAGCACTTTGCTCCGAACAGAGTTCTAAGTTCGTCGTAAGTCTAGTCAACTTGATTCTTGTTTTCGGGAATGTTGTGGAAATTGCTGAAGTGCTGGGATATAGGTAGGTTGGCGCGGTTTGTCTTTGGAATCAGAATCGAGGCGGATTTCTTGTTTCGAGCTGCATCACTCTCACAAAAACTGTTCATTTGGCAATTTCAAACTTTGTCTGCAAGTCTCTTCGTGTCTGTCTTTAACTCTGGTTGGTTGATTGGCGACAGGCTTCTCTACGGTTGGCACCCCACGGCATGGCAATTATCTCTCTGTCTCTTTACTTCTTCAGCTGGGAACTGTCTTTGGTAGGCGGCAATTTTTCCATGGTTGGCACTCAACTGCATGGCAATTATCTCTTTGTCATTACATCTCTAGGCCGGGAACTCAAACTCTCTGCCATTCAAACTGCAACTCAAAACTTTGTCTGCAAATAGGTTGTGCAATGTCTTTTATTTTTACATTACTCAATATTGATGCAATCTAAAAGACTCAGATTCTATGAAATTTTATAATATGTTTTATATAAAAATAATTCAGTAGTGCTAAAAAATGTTAAAAAGAATATTTTTCTAAAATTATTATCTAGAATTTAAGTGTCTTGTAACATTGCATACTAAATATTCTCACCACTAACCTCTTTCTGTTGCATTAATTTTAATTTGCTTATTTTCCAATTTCTCCCTTTTAGCACCAGTAGTTATGATTTTACTTTAGTAATTTTTCCTTCCAGTGTGTGAAAATTATTCCTGGGCCTAAATCTCCAGATCCTAACATTCCTGAGTGGGACTGGGGAGATGTTGAGCAGCCTGTATCAAAAGTTGTAGCTATCCCACCTATAAACTTTCAACAGGTAGGTTCTCTACTAGGAAAGTTTACAGCTTTTTCTTCCTGCCACATGTGTTAATTTACTAATGTAGAATAGATAAATGCTACTTCTATTTTGATATGCCTAATCTGAAAAATTTACACTTGTTGCATGTAATATTCTTTAATTTAATATTGTTGGCAATTAGAAATTTAAAGCAGTTTGTATTATTGTAAAATATATTGATAATTTTGTTTTTAACACACGTTAATTGTGTTTTTATTTTAATTTCTACATTGTGTTTGATTTAGATGTATCATGTATTTTTATGTAGCATTTCATATGCAGATGACTTGGAATTTGGCAATTTTCAAAAAAAAATTGTATTGAAATATTGTGACATATCAAAACGATTTCACAGAAATGTTTGTACTTATTTTACAATTTAAAAATTGTTCATCTTTAATATTTTTGTCATGACCTAGTAATATTTAATTTAGTATTTGATATTTTTATTTATTTTTTAACTCATGTCCTGGAAACATTATCTGGTTTCTGCTTTTCTGACTTCATAATTTCCAATATCAGAAAACATTTTTATTCTTTTTCCAAATTGAAATCTAACAAGTAGAAACAAGTTATTGTCATTGGTTGTACTTTGCTGAAACATTCTAAAATTTTTCTTTTTTACTTTGAAAAAAGCTTTGAAAATATTTTGTCTACTTCAATAAGAAATGATCTTGTTTTTAATTTCTTTATTGCTTTCTTTGTTATAGAAACTGCTTTATAGGGCAACAAGATGCCTGTGACTTAATGATTTCAAATTTCAATTATGAAAATTAATATAATAACACTATTAGATTTGATTTTATTCTTATAAGTCACTATACTTTGTTAAAATAGGATTTAGCATTAATAGTCAGCAATATTTTTTTGTTTTAATTATCTTGTATCACTTTATTCAGGGAGAATTTGTTGTTGAACGACGCCGATCCCAATCACTAGCTGAACCGTGTAGCCCTAGCAGTATGTCTAATCCAATAGACATCCAGCCTGTGTCAACCCCCAAGGATGATTCTGATGGTAAGGCATTCTTCAGTTTAACAGAACTGACACAAGTATAATTGGTATCTCCTTCTTTAAAAGCACTCAGTATATGTTTAATGTGTTTGTATTTCTCTTTCTGTTAGCTCTTCACTTTTTTTCATAAGTAATCTCTTTGAAACCTTTTAAAGATGACTTCATCATGTAGACTCTCATTCCTAATCCCTCATTTTTATATGCATTGACAGGAAAAGGATTTTAGATGATGAGATAATATTCCTTTTTGTTACCGAGGAAACTGATATTAGCTTAGGTTGAGTTTTTCAATTCACGGAAATACAATGAAATATAGGTGTATCTTAATATCAGTGTAATCAATTTGTTCCATGTGGATTGGGTTGGAAGTGAATATTGAAGTCCATTTGTGGAGTTATTCACATTGATTAGTGCTTTTGTAGAATTGATCTGTAATTTAATAGAAAATCTCTAACTGCAAATATATCCCCCCCCACACACACGCCACTTTTTTAATCTTTTTTTTTTTTTTTTTTTTTTTTTTGGTAAAATTTTTAAAAAATTTATTTTCTTCTATATAATTTACTATATTTATTCTTGTAGCCAAATATAAACAAAACATATATAGAAGTGATTCTAACATTAGACCCATAATATCAAATATCTAAAGAAATTTTAATTCCTCCAAAATATTAGTTTCTGATAAAACAATCACGGTAGATATTTATTTAGCAAAGCATTGAATTTTTTACTTTTTTTAATTAGAACTGAATACAAATGTATTTTTCTAACATTTTGGTTTATTCTTTTTTATTTCCCAGAATCACTGTATAAATAAATGTCTTCTGTTATCTAAAACTAGCTTCAGGTTTATTAAAGACTGATAATAGAAAAATGAAACAAGTGGAATGATTTCATAAGTTTCCAAATACATTTTATATAGATTCTTTAACCTAATGGGGGTAAAATTTCTTCATTGAACTGTCTTTATATTGTTGGTAAGAAATCAGCTTAATGCATTACAAAGAACTTGAAGTTAAGGAGCTGCTCTTTTATAATGAATAAACTACAAGTGATGTTCGGAAACTAATGCCTCTTCCTCTTTATTTCCATGGAAACTGCAACAGGTATAAAACATACAGTAACACTGTATGTCACGCCCATTGACTATACATTTCTGAGGAGCTTTTCATTTTGTGAATTGACAGTTGTGCACCTGGAATTTAGCTTATTATGCACACCACTGCCTCCACTGTTGATATATATTACCCAGTGCCTAATTGTACTCATATCCATTGTTTGGCCTCATTCAGCTAATGTCAGTGAATGTAATTTTTTTCTATATAGACAAATTCAGTGAAGGGTTATTCCCTGTCAACTGCATTGACCACATTAATTTTTGTTCAGATAAACATACCAAAATGAAATTTTCAGAATATTAGAGCTGGGTGACTTTGATTATTGAAGTACAATATTGTAATCATAACATTTTCTTTCTGCATTTTTTTTTTTTGTAACTGAATTCACTCTTTGCAAAATAGTAAATCCACTAAGAGATAAGGGGCTACTGTGTATGAGAGAATAAGAAAATTAGCATTATTGATGAGCAAGAGAAATAGAAGAGTAATCAGTTAGACAGTATATAACAGTTGACAGTACATTTAAATTTTTGAAGATCAAAATTGGCTGGAAAGTAAGAAGCCAGAAGAGACTTCCACAATTGAGAAGTTCAAGAAAAAAACTGTTAGCATAGAACTTACAATTACATCTAGCCAATTAAACTATAAACCAACAGGACCTTGTTGCTAATCTAGTACTGCATTTAAATTTATAAAGTCTAGGTATCATAGCAGAGAGCTCATCTGAACAAATTACCATGAAAGTATTTAGAGAAAAGACACAGGGTATAGCAACTATACAGAGATGGGAAAGTGACTGAAGCTGAGATGCCAGGTTAGGACAAATAATTTTGATAATTCTTATTTGGATTTTATCAAGAATCTCCAAATATAAAGCAGGAGCACTGAACCATATGTGGCAGCAGTATTCAAGGCATGGATGAATTATAGATAGATTCAGAAGAGAATTGTCTAGAATTGACATAGTGAAACAACTTTCTTAGCATCATACCTAGCAATGGATTCAATATAATTTTCCCACTTAATGTCAATCAGAGAAAGTGCTACAAATAACTCTCCTGCTGAAAGGCAACAAAAGGTCTCTCAGATGATTAATGGAGGGCAGTTTTGTTTTGACAGCGTTAAAATTAACAAGCCATCCTTTGCCCCAGTTACGAACATAGGTCTTTTTTGAGCATATTGATCTGATCAGACTTACTATTGAAACAAGAGTAAATGGTTGTGTCATCAGCATAGATACTGAGTTGAGAGCTGATGTCATCATGGCTGTTTTTTTTTTAAATTGGTGTAATAAATAATACTATTAAATGTAAAGGATTGGCTTAAAGACTCTTGAGTTTCCCTTTGCATTCTCCTTTGCTCATTATATCAACTGTGAAAAAAATGTTCACTGAAAAGTTGATCTTTTTAATATAAAAAAAATACCCTCTCTGAAAAATTTTTTAAAAAATTGTACAATAGTGCTTTGAATAATATAATACTTTAATTGGCTGATATTGTACAAAATAAAATCAAGAAACATTTTGAAAACAGCTTTTTATTTTATTTTTTTAGGTCACAGGGATTACTTTAGATTGAGACTAAATATGGCTGATGAGTTTTTGTTTAATATGAAATTTTTTGCACATCATTTTGATTTGCCTCTATAATGCCAATTCATAATGATTTCTGGAAGGAAAAACCAATTTTTAATACATTAATTTTTCCATGCTTTTCAGCATAAAGTGTGAATATATAATAAATATAAACATCCTTGATGTAATTCATCTGCTGATTTATTCCTTCCACAGTATCCCCCTACCAGAAACCCACCTATGTTGTCAGCTTTTTTGTTATTTTAGTCTGTAATCATCTCATTTTACTTATTTCATTTTAGAGTTCTAATGGCTTCCAGTTGTTTAGCATTTTCCTCTGATCACACATACTTTCACAATCTCTTCTTCTTTTGAATCTCACATGCAATTTGATTCATCCTTGTGCCTTCTCTTTTTTCATCTTCCCAAATACCTTTGTGACTTCTATTCTTTTTTCTATTGCTAGTCATCCTCATCACGCCAAAGCCCGATACTAATACATTTGCTTCTCTCAATTTCTATGTATATTTAATAATTTCTTTCAAATTATTTTCTTTGCAAATGTGGTTAATTCATCTATTAGTAGCAAATATCTCAACTGTTAAAATATCTTAATAAGGTAAAATTAGAAGGACATATGAATGATGGATTTGGGTTGTGAGGATGGAGGAATGTGATTTCTCTATTCTTTGATGTCACCCATTAATTACAACAGTTACAAAACTATATATTTCCTTCTTGGCTAAGAACTTTCTCAATATATGAATCATCTGATACAGAAAAATGTTTAAATTTAACAGTTTGAGTGTCTTTCTCTGAAAAGTTGGCTTTTCTCTTCATGGTCTTAATTGGTTATTTTATGCTTTCAATTTTCACATTTGCAAATGTTTCACTGTAAGGATCTGGTTATCATAAGGTCATTGTAGACTACCTTTTGCAACCAATTTATAATTATAACTTCAGCACCATCACAAGGTTCCTTTCTATGACTTACTAAATTCCATTCTGCCTCTACTTGGAATTCATTTTAGCCCTAACAAAGATTTTAAGTTTTTACAATTTTTATACTGTTATGCACATCTATCAGAAAAGTAAATTATTTTGTGGATGAATGAATATATTACTTTTTTTTTCCAGAAAGGATTTTTTAGTTAAATATACAATTGTGTCATGTGATGTTACACTCTGAGATAATAAGAAAGTTTAAGTGAGAAATTTCATCTTCCTTGGAGAACAGGTAGATGTTGAGTAGCCATTTCATTGTTTCAGTGAAAACTAGACTTCATCTTGAACAACTAAATAATAATTTTTCACAAAATCATGCACTACAAAGACATCAAAAAATTTCACACACATTTTTTAGTTTCACACTAATAAGTTTGTTTGCATCTTAGTTATGAAGTAATGGTATATTTTTTCTGGTATTCTTTCAATCATTTACAGAAATATGTTCAATATATTCATGTATTTATTTCTCTTGACCAATCTGTATTGATTCAATTTTTACATCTGCTACTATCATTGAAATTGTAAATATGTTCAATTGACTTTCTTTTAAATCTGATGGATCTTCAATTGTCTGAGGTCGCATTTCTGTGAGGCAGGATTTCATTCTATTAAATCGATACAATGTTGTACTTTCTTAATAGGCATATCAACATTTACATTTAGTTTTTCTAGATATATATACTGTTTTCTGTGGTATTACCGTATTTGTTTCTTTACACTTTTATTTTCTATTTTCATTCATTTTATATACTTTTAATGACTTGTGAAATTGTGATATAACATAAACTGCCAGTCAATTCATTTCAACTTGGCAACCTAAAAAGCATAACTCTTTCTGAAACATTGTCTGACTTAATTTTTTTATAATAAACTCTAATGTCAACCTGTAACACTGTATCTTCACCCCACTGGACTATCACACTTCACCAGACTGGCCGTTGGCCCAGTATGGTCCAGTATTACAGGTTAGACACAAGTCTCCAGTTCCCAATGTCAATTCGATGCTACCCTCCAGCCACATTGTGATTTTTTTTATCCTGGAGAGTGATCATCAGGTCGTGGAAACCTGGAAACTTCTCCTTGGTCCAACTGCAAGTTTATCGGGTAAGAATCGAGTTAACAGAAAAATGAGTATAACCAAGTCAATGTGATTTTGGGAGGACAAAAAAATTTTTATGTATCAAAAACAAAACAAACACAAAAAACAAATTCTTGTTGCATAATATGAACAATAACCAAATAAAACACAAATACTTGGAATAATTTTCGATAAAGAAGAAATGTGGCCTTCATTTAACCCTTTTTGGTCTGTTCTTAGTGCAACTATTGCAACTGTCAACGTTCCCATTCTCAGTAGTAGTAACAGTATTAGTGGTAGTAGAAGTAGTGGCTTTTAGATGTTAGCGGTAGTATATCACTTCTTTGCTCTTAGTATCAGCATCACACAGTAGACACTTCCTTTCAGTCTCTGACATCTTTCAACTCAGTTCAACTGCATTTGAAGACAGCTGAGCCTCAACTTCTCTCTCTCTCCCACTCTTTCTCTCCTACTCTCTTCTCATCTTGTTGACTTTCTCTTGGTGCTTCTTGACTCTCTCTTGATGCTTTCTGTTGACTCTCTCTCAGTGCTTCCTGTCAACTCTCTCTCAATGCTTCTCATTGACTCTCTTGGTGCTTCTCATTAACTCTCTCTCTCTCTCTCTCTCTCTCTCGGTGCTTCTTGTCTACTCATCACGTGCCTAAATAGAAGCAAGTGGTCGAGAATACAACCTGATTATTGACTTCTTCTCCTAGTTTGACCACACCAATCCCCTCCATGACATACTTTTAAAGTACAATTTCAACTTTCTGAAAATAAACAATTTACTTTTTCACCAATTGGTTTTGGAGGTTCACAACAAAATGCTATTGTTTTATCACCTTGCTATTAATTATTCTGACGTTCTTTTTGTAAACTACAGATACCTTGTTTTAAAAAAGAGTTCTAGATCAAAACATCCTTAATTTTAACCTCAATTTTTATAGTTTCAAAATCCATTTCTCTTTAACAATTCCAAATTATTACTATTTCATTAGTAATCTGATATCCTTTGTATACTTACAGAAAGATTGTATTTCTAAATTAACTTTCTGTACATTAACATTTTAAAATCTTTACAGCATATCAACATCTTGGCTATTCAAAGATGCCTCTCTTTCACTTGGTGTTTTCTGTTTTCCTCTAATATCATTATTATTATTTCAGGGGTGACATCACCCCTGCCACAAGCCAATTACAATTTTTTGGCATTTTCTTTTTTTGCATTACTCAAACATAGTAATGGACAAATTTAGAATTTTTTCACAAAACATTTTTTTTATTAAAGATCAAAGGTCTCTTTTTTTCTTTTTTCACAGTAGAGATGCTGAACAAAGGACAATTTTCAGACTCATTCGAAACCTTTAAAATAAGACCAAAATCAATCTTCTTACTTTAATAGTTTTTCTTAGCTATACCAATTTAAAGAGACTCTTGTTAAGCAAAAAAGTGGCTTATATATCTTGATAATCAAAGATCAACTAGCCTTATTTTAAATTTATTTTTGGCACCTGTTAAGTTGGAACAAAAGTACATAGCATTTTTCAATTGAATTTCAAAAACAATATTTAACTATTTGTACATAGATTTATCTATGTACAAATAGTTATTCAGCCATATATGTGCCATTTTGCTCTACTACTTTTGCTATCTTTGAGGCAGCTTCAGGATTCCCTCCTCCCAGAAATTACTTTCTGAATGATGAACTGGTTTAAATAATTTTTACAAGTTTCCAAAGAATTGAAGTTCTTTCCATTAATACAATTTTGTAGGGCTCAAAATCAGTGGTGATCTGATGGTAGAAGATTAGAGGTGAGTACAGCAGATGTAATAGGAAATTCTAGCCAAGCTGTACCAATTTCAGCTTTGATCTGTAATGTGATATGAGATCAGGTTTTGTCCTGATGGAAGACAACACTTTTTTAATTGGTCAATTCCAGACACTTTTCATCAATTGCAACCTTTCATTAGTCCATTTGAGGAACAATACTTGTTTGAATTCAATAAATGGTTTTGTAGAAGTAGCTCATAATAAACAATGCCTTTCCAATCACACCAAATAAACAAGATCACCTTCTTTGGATGTTGAATAGCTAATTTCATTTTTTGTGATTATTTTTAAAAAAATGGATCACTTTTGTTATGTTTGAGCTAAAAAATATCCAATGGATATAGGGTTCATTATTTTTTTTTTTTTTAAATCATGAGGCACCCAAACACATCATAGTGGCTCATGTATTTAAGTGTTTTCAAATGCTTTACAACACTCGTATGAAATATATAGAGTATCACCCTGTGATGTCCTATGTCATGTGACTTTGATTATTTTTCATTTGGTAATCATCAGTGATTGCAGACTTGCTGAAATGTTTTCGGTCTTCCAGATCAATATTTTCACTTCTCAACCTAGCAAACCATTTACAAGCAATGCTCTAAGCTATGGCACCATAAATGGCACATATCTTTGTTTGCTGTTTGTACAGTGTTTTTTTTTTTTAATTTTTCCTTTCTGTAAATAAAAGAGCATCAAATAAGAAAAATACATCTCTTTTCACTCCATATTATATTATTATATAAAGTCTTTAAAATTCACCAGCCATACACAATTTGATTTATATAATTTGGCATATTTAAATGTAACCTGTCAGAATATGTTTTTAGGTCATAGGTTTCAGTTGCATGTGATCAAAATCACATGTTCAAACAGTATCTTTTGAAAAATGCTATCTATTTTTGTTCTAACCCAATAAATCTATTTTGGCACATTTGTGCAAAACTTATGGGAGGTGGGAGTCAGTGTTTTAGGTGGCTGAGTTAGCATATAATAACTCTTATTTGTATGCACTTTTGTGTGAGATGCCATTTTGCCTGATTGCTGTGACCAAAAACTATAGGTTGTTGGTGGGAAGGTTCAAAGTCTGCTTACTGCTCTAACACTAACATTGATTGACCTCTGATGTTATCTAATTTAATAAAATAGGAGGCATTATTTTTTAAGTGGCCCTTCTATATATATAGACTCTGAATAGAATTATGTGAAGTTTTTATTAATATCTACAACTCAATTTTCATGCTTAACAATTGATTTAGCTTAAAAATAGTGTTATATGCAAATACAAATGTTTCTTGAAAACTTTGTGGATATGTTGAAAATAAAAATAATTTTTGTGACTAATAATACAAAAATATATTCATTTTTGTTTCATGAGGCCTTAGTTTAAACTTTGTTAAATTTGGATTCATGCAAGTCCTCAAGGACACATGGCCCAGTGGATAAAAGTGTTGGTTGAATCCAGTGACTTGACCCCAAAAAGTTGTGAGTTCAATAACTGGCTACAGCAGAGGTGAACAAAAAATTTCAGAGTTGATTTAAAGGGAGATAACTGATATTGGGACATTTGGTAGAGACATGGCAAAATAAAGAGGTCAGTTTGAAATAGAATGCTTTAAAATTCCAAACACCTGAAATAGGCTGGAGCATACAACAGTCAAAATATTGTGAATATGGCAACAAAGATGAGGACAACAATTCGAACAATGTAAATAGTGTAAATAATTACAATACCTCATCTCAGAAATATAAACAAATATTGAATTCATGCAATTAAAAATGTGGAAAGCATATTCACTTGCCACTTGACTTAAGTAATCTTTTCAAATATTTCATTTTTACTTTTTTGCAGCTGATAAGCAGAAAGGTATAGGAATACAATGTTTTTGTTTCCTCTTGAAATACATACCACCTTTTAACATTAAGATAATAAAAATCTTATGAAACAATGCACTTCTGATTTTATCCCTAACACCTGCCTTAAAAGTGTAAAGGATGAATTGTTTGATAACAATGTCTCCTCAGTATTGTTTGCATCTATTACAGATAGGATTACCCTATTTGCAATGTATGCTGGTTATCTATATTGGCTGATTTAAAGCCATTTCTTTCTGAAAATAAATGATAGTTGGTGCTTTCAAAAAAATTTAGATAAAAAAAATTTAGTTTGTATGTAGATCATAAGAATACATTAAATAAAAATGATGTCAACCAAAGCAATATTTATAGCTGTTGGTTTTGATAGACATTTGAACCATTTTATTTTATCCATTGATGTTAACTAGAAAAGTTAATGAGAAAATAATATTTTCAGCCTTCAAATGTAAGATAAAACCAGAAATCTGTCATGAAAACATTTCTTATTGGATAAATGAAATAATTTATTTTAATGATAAAATGTCCTGTATATTTCATCTTGTCAGTGAATCAAACTATAAGAATATTCTTCACTATATGCACTGTAAAATATAACCTTTTAAGAGGAAACATATAAATGTTTCACTAAAGCATGACTTATAAAATCCCTTTAAGAATGGAGTTTATAGTTGATTTCCTAGTTTATACCTATTATCAATATGAGAAAGAAATCATTGATATGTTTGACTCACACACACACTTGTCCTTTTTTCTAGTAGAATTATGCAAATGTTTCATGAATGAATTTATTGATTTTAAGGAGAAAATGCTGAGGGATATGTAAAAGGAAAACAACCAACAAGCTTGCACAACTTGGCAGACATAGAAGAAAAAAAAGGTACCTTACTTGACCTTTACTAAGCATTTTGCTAAAAGCTGCTCGGCTTTTCAGTTAATATTTAAAATGTTCTGTCTCTCTCCTTATTTTTTTAATTTTAAGTTTAAATCTTGAATGAACTTATGAAATAGGCAGTTGTTTAATTTTTAAGTGAATGCTTTTTTTTTTTAATTTTAAATTATCGAGAATCTCATTTGTGTCATTATGTGTCTAAGTATTTTGTTAGCTTGTAAGGTTAGTGCCATTGTTTTCTAACTGTTCTATTTGTTCTGCTTTCCTTTTGTTATGTGTTTGCCAGCTTTATTGTTCATGTTAAACATCGTTTTTTTTTTATCAAAAAATCCTTTAAAATGCCCTCACAATTCAGGTTGATCATATATTCTTTACTTTCTACATAGAAACAAGATAATCTATAATATATACTTGCATTTTTAAATATTGTCTTAATTTCTTGAATGAAATTTTAATTTTGTCATAATTTATAATGAAATTTATTAGATTTTTAATATTTTCAAAGAGATATCACCACTATGCAACCTACTGTCACTTTACAAATGAGGTGGGGACAATAGGATATATTTAAAATATACCTTAATAGCAACTCTGTTACATGAATACTCTTAAATAATAATATTGTCTTTTTAAATGTGAAAAAAAAAGTTAAGGTTTTTATTTAAACAATGGGTCTGCACCATTATCCTTTGAGTATAAATGGGAAGAGGTGGGTGTCCACTGACCCTCCACTCTCTCTCTCTCTCACCACAATAGACACTTTTGCCACCATGGTTTTAGCAATTTTTTCTGTTTCATATTTTACAAGTATAAATTAGTAAATTTATGAATAAGAGTGAAAATAATTACTTATTGTATTTTGATTGAGTTTAATTTGTTATGCAATGTTGGTTTATAAGAGTTACTGAACTGATCTGTGACAAAATTGCTGGAATGATATAAATATAAAATTTTAATGGATTATTTTTTTCTTTATTTCCAATAAAAATTAATGATATAGCAAATGATGTTCAATAAAGAAATATTCACTTTTTTAATTCTATGCTTAAAATGAGTAGAAAAAATCTGCCACATAGTGTATTATAAGGTTTTGTTGAAGAACTTTGAACTTTTTCCTTATTGTCTATTAATAAACTTGTTGACACACTGTGACAATTGTATACTAGACACTCTCTCTCTCTCTCTCTCTAAGCCAATTTACTAACTTCTCTCACATTATATTTTATCATCTTCTGACTTTACATGATTTATTATTAGTATCATTTTCATTTCTGTTATCCCTATTAAAGTTCACATGTGGACTTAATGTTCTAACTCTCTACAATTAGATCCTCAACACATCTTTTTCAAAATCAACTTTCTATATTATCTCTATTATTCTCTCTCTTTTTTTAAAATTGTCACTTATACTAAATCAGTTCATTTGCACTTATATATGGCACATTACAAATTAATATGCACACAGTTTTTACAAAGTCACTTTTTTCTTTTTCCAACTGCAAAATGTTTCAAAATTATAAAAAATGAAGAATGATATGAATTGAAGGGAAATTCAGTTGTTTGTATTTATAGATATAAAGCTTAAAAGAAAATAGATTCGAGAACTGATTTTGATATTACTGGACCCAACTTTCTATCAACTTCATCCCACTTGCTATACATTATTTAATGCAAAATATTTAGGTAATCAGATTAAATGAGAAGAGATTTACTTTTCAGTGTTATTAAATGAAAGGTTTTTCTTATTTTTTTCTTTTCAATAATCTAATTGTTTTTTTCTATCCCATTAAAACATTTTTCCTACTTAATGATGTAATTTTGGATGTTGAGAACATGAAGTAAATAAGTAAGTTAATCCTTTGTGTTTTAAATTCTGCAGACAGATTTGAAAAGGTATGAGAAACTTGTAGCCCATCTATTATTCTCTTCTGGATTAGAAACTGTTAAACTCTTGATATACATGAATAATGGTTAATTGCATTAAAATCTTTCACTTTTTTTTTTTTTTTTTGTGAAAAGATGGGTCAGAAGGATTTACCCACTTATCCCAGACACACATTCACACATTAAAGTAATTTACAAACTGCTATCATTTAATCTACTCTTTTCTTTCTCATTCTTCATCATTTAGAATTTGAATAACTTATCACATCATGTTTCTAAACATCTCTGTAGTAGCATATAGAGTTGAAATGCAAAATGTCATATTATAAAAAAAAAACCCTAATGCACAACTTGATACATGTCTACTTAGAGATTTTTTTTATTAATTTAATTCAATTTTTTTCTCTCTAAATGTTTTACTATTTTTATTCTCTTTCTCATATCGAGGTATTTATTTGTTCATCTTTGTGTGGGCACATGTGTTAATGCATGCACACAATATGAACTTGATTATTTATGTGAGTGACCTGGCATTGTTGTTGCACTTGTAAATGATTCTCTTGTTCATAATCCAATTATGAATTTCTTTTCATTACATTTCTTTCTTTCCATGAAAAATGTTACTTTTTCATTTTCTATTCTTTCTTTATTTGATTTTTCAAGTTCTGAATTTGAACGTTGCAATTTCATTTCCACCATTGATGATAACTGCTTCAACATATTAATTACTTTTCACATTGACTCTGACCATTTTTTTTTCTTTGTGGCTGCTGTTGTTTTGGAGGCAAAGTGGAAATCCCACTGACCACACTTTGTTGGGCAGGATGTTCAGTTATTTGCCTAACCAGCATGACAAACACAACTTGTCATATTACTACTCACTGTTCACACTTAAAGATAACAACACATCAAATATCTTTTAATAGTGCTTCAAAGAAATTTGTGTTCTATTTTCATAACAAAATAGAAGTAAGCAAAAAACAAAGAAAAAACACTAAAATTGTAGATAACATAATTAAACAAGAGATTTGTCAAATTCTTCTTATCTCTTGATTTTTTGGTTCAGTTAACTGTAATCATTTTCCACTTGAACACTGGTGTTTGGTCTTGTTTTCTACTTAATTCATATTCTGAAATTTACTTTTAAATACAGGAAGTTCCTGCATAGATATCCGTATTTTACCATGGCTATTTTTTGTGTATTTGTTTTTAAGTTTGTTGTTGTTGTTTTTTGTTGTTTTTTAATGAATAAGAAAAAATGCCAGTTAAATAAAGTGCAAATATTTTATTTTTTGTTTCTTAAATATTTTCATTAATGATTAAGGAACTATTTGATTAATTTTTTTAAGTGCTATTATTTAGTGTTTATATCTAAATAATGTAGGAAAATATCAATAAACATAAACAAAAAAGTAAAAATAATTATTAAAGGTTTCATTGAACATTAAAATAATTTTTGTTTTAATTCTTTGAGTATTTTATACTAGAATTGTTAATGTTTTCATGTTACATGAAAAGAACTTCAACATTTTATACTATATTTCATTAATTTACATATTTTTCAAGATAATAAAACAAATATGCACATTAATTTAAAAAAGTATTCAGTCAAATATCCTCATCTTAATTATCATTGTCAGCTGATGACAGTTAAGAATTACAAAGACTGGCCATATACCTGAAGAAGTCCAGGGGGTGTATACGTTAAAGTTTGATTAAAACCAATGAAGATCATTTGGGAGCTCTATTTAACAGGAGGGAGACTAGATAACATGTTGGTCATAAATTTTTCTTTTTTGTAATAGTTAATTAATGCTGTTATTTTTACATACATCAGGAATATTTTCCAAATTGTTTTGACTTAACTTTGTAGTCTTTGTTTGAAATGAAAATCAGTTTGAGAGTTTTCTTTTCTTCATGTCCTTAAGGTTTTCTCAATTACTCTTCAAGAGTGATCTTAAAATATTTACCTAAACTTTGATTTCTGTTTGATTGGATGAAGGTGGCTTGGAGTAAGTAATGGCAACATTGTTCATTTAAAAGGCATGCAAATTGGAATAATGGCATTATCCAACCAGTAATCCCATAAATACATTCAATAAATAAAAATAATTTCTATGTTTTATTAAGAATAAAAAAAAATCATGATTAAAAGTGGCTGACATTGTTTTTTTTACTGTAGAAAGGCTAGAAACATAACTAATGAAAATATTTTTTACTTAAGATTTCTAAATATGATCACTGCTTACTTAGCTGAGGCAATTTAAACATGTTTTAAGAAATTGTTTATATTGCTATAATTGGTTAATGTATTTTGGCTTATTAATGAAATAGTTGCTATAATAATACTTACTAGTTTAATAATTAGTATACTGGTTTGCAAGCCTTATGAGATGCCAACAAGCCTGTCTATGAAAATAGTTACCTGAAAATAGGTTCAAATTTTAAGAAAGAGCAGTATACAGATATCCTAATCTTAATAATAAAGTTCTTTCTTTATTTTCCTTTTTTTAATAAAAAAAATGTAAAAAATAAGTCTACTTCTTTTTTCTTTGATTTTTTTCATGCTTAATTCCCTACTCAAATCTCTTATATAAAAAGTTATTGTATGCATCTGTATTCAATTTTGAAAATAATAATGCATTCTTGAAACTTTCATTAAAAATGTGATTAAATCTCTACTTTCTTCTTTTCATTATTGCTCTCAACTCAAGATTTAATTTTAATATGCATCAGCATAATCTGTTTTACATCAGAACTAGTGGCCATCTAAAAAAGACTTTCCCTATATTTTATACATTTAGGTACATGTGCATTTAGGCAAATGCTTTAGAAATGTATTTGTAGTTACTGCATCACTTAAATACTAAAATTTTAATAAGAATATTTTCAGTGACTTCACTCTCTCTTATTACCTGAGGAAATAATTTGTTTCTTGTTTCTTTTACACTTTATATTAATAATCACCAACAATAAATAATGTTTGCTTTTAGGTTTCATATCAATGACTAATGAATTATGCTTTTTTTTTTAATTTAAAAATTTTTTTATTTTTTTACAAAGTTAGGTGGGGAGCCTTGGAATGGTTTGTGTTAATTCATGCACGAAACTACATCCATTGTTTTTATCATGACCATTGCTTAATCATTCATTAAAAGCAATGTTTTTTTTAAATGGATTTCTTTTCTTATTTTGTCTGTTAATATTAACATTTATCTTTTTCTGAGCCTTGTTTGTTGGAGTTTGATATAGTTTCTTTTTTTGCAGACCATTTTTATTATCGTTTAATGGCATTGGATGAAAAGTACTACTATCCTATGAGTAAGTGACTGCAGCTATCTGGTCAGTTGTATACTGTCATGGCCCTCTCTCCATCCCTCAGCAGTCTGACTTGATGAGTGTGGCTTGAATGCAATGCCTCTAGCTAGGTTCCCAACTCCACTTGTTGGTTGATTAAAATTACTGCAGACACCTTGCGCTGAGTTTGTTTTGCTCCCTCAACCTTTTTCTTTTTATTGAAAATAGATCTGGAAATTGAATATTGATGGAATTAACTAAAAAAAAATTACTCCTTTGTAAAGGGAATTGTTTTTATGAACAGCTCCTTGAGAAAAGCATTTTTTAAAACTTTAAATATGAATTGTATATAAATCATAGATTAATGTACAGTATATCATTTGAAGTAATTTTAGTAACATTCTTTCTCCCCTTCATATATATATGTGTGTGTGTGTGTGTGTGTGTGTGTGTGTGTGTAATCCTTTTTTAATTTATATTTGCTCTGTAATATTTTATTACATGGAGCTCTCTTCCCGTATCATTTTTTAATATTAAAATAAAAAATTTTTAATATTAATTAGGATCGGGTTTTTGGAATTTACCTTCCTGCTTTTTTCACTTGGATTAAAGTATCTGAATTAAAATATATATATATATATGTGTGTGTGTGACATGGTAGAAACCTAGGTCGCATAATAACTCATTTACAAATGTAAAATATTGAAAAGTTTTACAATATAATTTTATTGAACACTTTTTAATACAGATGTCTGCTGGTCTAATTTTATTAAGATCAAAAACTAAGTAATTAAAAAATTAATATATATATATATATATATTGTATTGAAGCAGCAGTTAATTTTCTAAACATATACTGTTAAATATAACTAACTATGAATGTTTATGTTTAATCATGAGCTGTTCTAAACATTGTATTTTGGATTTAATTTCTGGTTAAAATAAAGACAAAAATTGTCCAACATTTGGATATTTTTTATTATGTTGGTTCTAAGCTTTTGGCTCACATGAGCCATTTTTAGAGAGGTTACAGGGACGTTAACATAAAGACATCCACCATCAAAGATTTTATCTTGTGTTGACATAAAACATTGCTATGCAATAACAGTCACTGAATAGCAGACGTAGTTCAAAATATGTAATGCAGTTCTATGACATCACACTATGTGAGAGACCGAAAAGTTAACAGAACCATATGTCTAAATGTAATGTGTTGTGACCAGATTGAAATGTGATTTTATTAAGTGTGGGTTGCTTTGATTTAATGTAGATGGCCTCCAACATCTGAAGGCTTTTTTTACTGTGTGTATGAGTGAGGATTATTGTGTTATCAACTAAAATCTGTCTAATATTAACTACATGGCTATGATTTTCTAAGAAATGTTGTTTAATTGAACTCTGATCAGAAAGGTGACACATGCACACACACACACACACACATATATATATATATATATATATATATATATAAACGTAAAATATTTGGTATTTTTGTCAGGTAAATTCCAATAGAGACAAACTCAAAAGAACTCAATGTTAAATTTTTTATTAAAATTTAACAGAGTAATATAATCTTGAAAAAATTCTTGTATATTCTACAAATCCATGGGTAATAGATATTTCGCAGCTAAAACAGCTACTCCTCAGACCCAAAGCCATACAACTGTTAATCGTCACATACAGATGCTCATGTGCCCATATCAAGAATAAATATTTGTAACTGCAATCTACAAAACATTTTCCTCGCTCATTCAAAAAAAAAAAAAATACAGAAAAATTTTAAAAAGAAAAGGAGAATGAAAAGTATAAGGAGAAAGGAGGTTACAGTTAACATCTTAGGTCGACACATAGTGTCTATGGTCTAGATATATCACTAATATGCGTTAATGAAAGCAAGAGTATTAACCAGAATTGCAATTCATCTGTATGGAAATTTAACATTACATTTAGTTTAAAGATAATGGGTTGTATCTATGGTATAAACATAAATGGTAAATTTTACTTTTTAATGCAAACTATAACATAAATACTAGTAGTATAAATATATTATAAATGTAGTAATAACATAATATATATATATAATATGAAAATAAGTATAATACTACTAATAATAATAATAAAAAATAAAATAATTCTAAATAATACTAATATAAAAAATATAATATAATAATAATATTCATAAAAATAAAAATCCCTAGTAAACATACACTAAAAAGTAAATATGTCATATAATACAGAATAAGACAAAACAATAAAGTTATAAAATTAAAATATATATATACATACACACACACATACACCTACATACATACATATGCACATATATACATATTCCATATATATATTTTTTATTTACATATACATATGCACATAAATAGATATTAAAAATTGTATTAGAATATAATAATAGTATAATAGATATTAAAAACTTTAAAAAATTAAGAGTTTTATGAAAAATTAGAATAAAATGCATTCTAAATCGAAATAAAAATAGTATAATTACAATTAAAGGTCCCTTTAAGTCAGACCAAGAATATAAAACATTTTCTTTCTTTCTTTTTTGTTTTAGAAAATGATGAAATACAGAGAAAACTAAGAGAATAATTTTGTAACAATAATGAATACATCAACTGAAATGCTGTCTAGACAAGGGTTTTGATCGACTGACACTCTTGTCGTTAAGACAGAAAGAAGAAATCATGTATTCCCCAAAAATATAACTTTTTTTTTCAAATTTAAATTGGATGTGTATTCTGATTAGTTAAATTGAACACACACATAAATTTTTCTGCCTTCCCACATCCATAAATAGCAGACATTGTTTCTTATATTCAAATGGAAATCATTTTCACAACAATGAGCCTGATGATGAGTTAAAAATCTCGAAACATAGAAATTTCCATGTCGCAATGTAAACTATAATGATTTTAAATAAAAAAAAATTTAATTATATTATGCTCTACAATATTTGTTGTATTGAGCATTTTTTTAAAAAAGTAAATACCGGAGAACTCAGAATTGTAAAACTGTTGGTTCTCTTCACCTGAATTTAAATAAATATATATATATATATATATTATTTTATTTATTTTTTAGTATATCTGACTGGGAACCCTGTTATAAATAGGCATTCTATGATGTAAGTATAATCCAAATATCAGATAGAGCAGTGTTACTCCAAAGTGAGGGGGATAAATAATGGGGTTGTTTTCCTACCTCATGCCAGTGATTGCTTATGACTGCACAAATTAAATAACACAAGACCTAAACTTATATAATGCACAGTGAGTGCTGGTGGTAATAAAACAATTCTCAATGTATAATAACAAAGCTAAAATTTATACTAATAATTAATAAATATACATTTTGTTCTTCACCATTTGATGCATCTGTAATTTTCATGCACATGGCAATAGTCAGGCACAGAAAACTGTTTTCAATCCATGCCTGACTATTGCCATATTCATGAAAATCAGTTATATTTCTATGTTTGATATTTAAGTTTAGCTGCTGAGCATAGCATGAAAAACACAAGTGGTGAGTCTCATGACATTTTGTAGGAAGGTTTTGACAGCTTTGAAAATCAGCATTCAAGATCTGATTTTTATTTACTTAGAACTGAACATTTGTCACTAATAAAGATTACTAGTCACTGACCTACTACAAAGAATACAATTTAGGATCCAGTGAGGCCTTTAACTGTAACAAAGTTATTCATATGAAGTAAATGTATGCATAATTTTATAATAAATCAGCCACACACACATGTGAACATGTACATGAGAGAAAAATAATTTCTAAATGATTTTACTGAAATGTTTAGGAATATAATTACAATTAACTAGCTGCTTAAAACAGTCCCTCAGTAATTATTCAATGTCAGTTGTTGATCAAAGTCGTATACATTTTTAAATTTAAATACAAAATCTTATTATTCATAACTGAGAATTCATCCAGTAATTGGACATTTTAATTAAATCTGTTTAAGTAGCTGACTTTTATAAATATATAAGTAATACCTATATGAAAAGAAAATGAACTTGGAGTGACAACTTCCAGATCTGTTATTTTGATGTACTCTTTTGGTTTGTCTTATGTTATTGATGCATTCCTTCTAACATTTCAGTGCCAATTTTATAAACTCCAATCTCTTATTGATTTTACTCACTTCTTTGAATTTGGAATCTAAGCCCACTAATCTGATTTGTTTTCCTTCATTTGATATTTTGATTGTTATTTTAATTTCAGATTTTTTTCTAATCTGTTTGACCTTCACATTTTGTCCACTGATTGTGTTTTTAATGTTTTTGCATAAAATTAGTTTTTCTTGTGCATTTAATCCATTTATTTCATTTGGTATTCAGTCATTAATAGCTAATTTTTTTCTGTTTTTTTCTTCTTTAAAGTAGGCATTGATATTGAATGTTAGTGTAGAAAAGTGCTCAGCTTTGTCAAGTGTCAAAGAATTAGTAGTTATTAAATGAAAAGAAACTTTCTAGTATTACTAATATGTTGTGTATGTCTTTAGTAACTGATAACTAAGTCTGATAATCCTGTACTACCTCTGTCCAATAATAGTTGTTACATAGGCATTTCATACACTAAATGGGACAGAGCTAGTACATTACTGGTAGTGCCTGTTCTTTTTGTAATTCATAGTGATTAAAATATTTATAAATTCTAAGCAAATATCCACATTCAGAAACACTGATGCATGCTATTTATATGAGTAGACACCATGCTATACCATGGTTCTAACATTAGTTCTAGAAATCTATTAAGATTTTATCAAAGCTACAAATTTTCATAATTTTTTTTTGTTTAGGCTAAATGTGGTAAGTTGTTAAAGCTTCAACCAGACATAATTATCAATGAAATAGGTTTTTAGAATACATATTATACATATTATTACATTATTATTCAATAGTCTACCCATAATTTAACTTATTTGACTATATATATATATATATATATATATTGCTACACAAAAGCTATCGTATTTTAATACTGTTAATTGTACTTCATCAGGCAATGGTTGGTCATTAGTGTTGGTAGTGATTTTTATGGAAATTTAAAAACAATTCGTTAGCCATTTTCAGACAGTTAAGGATGGGGCATAAGGACAAAATTAAGAATGTTTTTGTGGAGACTCAATTAACCAATAGTTATGTCTACATTGGATGGGGTATGAGATTAGAGGGCAGAGGTGGGTGAGTGAATTTAACACACACACACACACATATATATATATATATATATGAACAAAGGAAAACTTATTTTAGATGATGCAGTTTGTCCTTTGAGAGACTTTATCAGGCTAATGTAAAGATTTTATTTTGTGACAAGTGTTTATATACAAGAGCAAAAGTGTTCCTCACAATACCTTGGGGAAGCTTGCAGAAATTTAAAAAGAGTATCTATGAACACAAAAGAGACCTTATACACAACAACATATCAAATACATTAGTTATACAGACAAATAAATTCAACCACAACTTTTACCTAGTGAATGGCAGACTTATTAAAAAAGAAAGTAACTTAGAAGAATTCTAGAAAGTGTCACTATCAAATCATATAAAAATATATATCAGCACCCCAGATTTTTTCCAGTATCTCCTTTTGTGAAAGAATTACTACTTCCCGAAGGCAAGATACATGACCACAAAAATACTAAAAAATTTAAAAAAAACTGTTAAATCCATAACCTCCTGTTATTCAAAATATATACGCGTGATCACGAGTTCTGTGACTCCCCAGAGTCGTAGTGGCATCAACTGCAGTAGAAATGGTGTATCTTGGGCAAGATAGCCTGATGAAGCCTAACCCTCTCCAAACTGGTTTTGAATTCAAAATGTTTTCCTTTTCCTAGACCAATTGCCACCCAAGGCTATAGAACCCAGTCTGTTCTACTATTTACCTATAGCTGGAGGGAGAAGAGATGGATTCATATTTTTGTAAGGATGTTAGCACATAAGTGAATGTAATGAATCCAGTCCTAGCCACTATCCATTACTTGACCACACCTCCATAACACATATAAACACATAAAATATAGAACTTACAAATTCATTCCAATTGCAAATAATCTAAATACTAATTTGCATATATATTAAAAAAAAAAATCACCTACTCACTTTCGTTTATTAGACATTGAATTGTATCACTTCATATCCATAAACTTGCCTGACTTTTTCGTTAACCTCATGAATATTCATGAGCACTCTTATGCCTAAAAATTAAAAAAAAACAATAAAATCTTTGCTCTTGTACATAAATACTTGTCACAAAATAATGTTTGCTTTGATAAAGTCCCTCAGAGGATGAAACCTGTTGGCTAAGATGTTTTCCTTTTGTCTTTATTCATATTGTTCTTTTACAGATATACTATTTCTGAAATTTTTATTGAGACAGACACACATGCACACACATGTTTATGTCTGTAAATTGATGTATGAGATAGTTCAAAATCACTCATTTCAGAACAATTTTTAACTTAACAAAGAAACAGTGTATCTTTTCAATTCTGTAGAAAACAGAAAAGCCAAATAATAAAACTAATCACAAACCATTTACTAAAACCAGTTAGTAAGTTCTTTTAATTTTTGAATGGTTTTATAATTTTCAGTAAGTTTACTGAGCATCAATATTTGAAAGAAAAAGTGAATTTATTAAATTTGTATCCATTTTATATTTTGCCACTGGTAAACCTTCAACCCTTGTAAAGATATTTATAAAACTGTATTTTATATGATTAAGCTGCTATTCAATCAGGTCAAAAGTTTTTAGGCTAATCTATAATAAGATGTATCTATTCTCTCATTTACTCATTCATTTTTTTTTTTCATGAGTGTAATAATTGACATTCGAGAGGCATCCTTGATATTTTTTATCACTTAAAAGTGGCAATGTACAAGGTTAACTGTCTGCCTCCATAACTTAAGTGCTTAAGTGCTACTTGCTTCCTCACTACTGATTACTGGCAGTATGTTAAAGAGAAAATATAGAGCATTTTATTTTGGGTCTTGTTTCATATTGTTACAAATATTATATGTTATTATCCTTTGATATATTTTAATCATGTTTGTATTATTCTCTTCATCAATAGCTTTCATTTTCAGCAATTATTTTACAATCACCCCCCCCCCCCCCCCCCGACAGATTACATATATATACACTTCACAAAAACAAAAGAAAACAAAATGGTTTGGATGGACTTCCAGAATTGCCTGTCTGGGGATAAACATGCCTGAAGTGATTTTCACTAGAGATTCAAAAGAAAATTATAGATTGGAAAATTAAAAATGTGCACAATTTTTATTTGTTATAAACAAATATATATATTGATTTAGACCTGTGAAAGCACTTTAGGATTTTATTTTTTATTTTTAACTGTCATTTCATTGTAAAAAAAGGTTGAAAATTGGTCGCAATGCTATTCTGGAAGAGCAATATGAAACAAGAGTTCTATTCCATTTATAACAATTAATATAGATGTTTTTATTAAACTGCACTGTGTGTCACAATTTTAAAAATATTTCTTTCAACCTTCAAGGATAGCAAACTTGAAATTAGGATCTTTATATTAAGTTTCAAAAACTGAACTTAAAATTATTTCCACTGCATAAATACTGAACACTTCACATATTTTTCACAACACTGCAGAAGACATTTTGTAAAAGTTTTCTTGTCTGATTTGTGTGCCTATGATGTATTTTCAGCTGTTATTCTAATTATTTACCCTCCTATTTACCACTCAACAGAAAATATTTCTGTCCTAATGCTTTCTATTTTTAACCTGTGGTTTCACTCTCTACTTTTATTTTTATTATTTTCAGTTTTTGTTCCCTCTTACATTAAATTCTTTCATCATCATCATTTTCATTCTTAGCTGAATTCAACATTGTTTTCCACCTAAAAATCACATTTCATCATCCCACAATTCTTCTTACTAACAGGCTTCTTTCTTCATGACCTGAATAGAAAACTAGTGTAAATTCATCCCTTCCCATAATATTTCCAATTGAGTGGGGGGGGGGATCCCTATGCTGTTTGTTTTTGTATAACAACACTAAGTTTTTTAAAAAATAATTCTCTTAAAACTAAATACTTTTATAAAATCAAAATTCTCCTATCAGCTTTTCAATTTATTTATTTTGTTCACCTTATTTAAACTGAATTGCTTTCTTTTAAATCTTCTCATGATATTAATCTCTAATTATGGACATTGGTTAAGCTCTTGCTACCAAACACTAATCTTCAATATTATTTGTATATAAAACCATCACCCTTGGATGACTATAGAAATACATTTCATTTCTTGCCCCCAGTTAATTTGGTAAGAAAACCCCACCAATTTAAACATTTTCTAAATGTATTTTAACCTAAAAGTGATAAAACCTATTGAAATAGGGACTAGTTTAATCTTCAACTATTTTCAAACTGAAATCATCTCTACCAAGCTCATAGAAAATAACCTTCAAATTCTTTTTATTATTAATTCAAAATGTTTAAGACCAAAATCTACACTGCAAAGTGCTACTTATTTTTATTGACAAATTTTCTTATATGTAAAATAGTTACATCATATTTATCATCTCAAGTTATTATTTATAAAATATTTTTCTTAGACCATTTAGGCATTTTATATTTTTATATATTTAAGCACAATTTTAGAATATTTGTAAAATTTTTAATATACCATTAATCTGTTTTTTATTTATTTATTTTTTTTATAACAGTAACAATGTGGGTGGTAGTTAAACTAAGAAGCTTAATTACCCTTTAAATGGCAGGTATCATTAATTAATGTTTCATTAGAGATCAGCTGATATCATCAATTGATGATTTAAACTTTTTTCAAAGATACAGACATCATTCATTCATGATTTGAGTCTAAATAAGTAATTGGCAATTCTAGGATTCATGAGGTTACACCATTTCTCCAAATATTTGCCTGCAAATAAAACTGGAAGAAAAATGCAAAGACTGTGCGATGCCAGCATGTATACTTTTCTCAAAAAGAAAAGAGGTAAAAATTGGTGATAACTTGATGTATGGAATGCATTAAAGAGTATTATATTGTCAAAAAAATATAAAATTTGGTGACAGAGCATTTATTTTTATTCTCATTTTTTTTTTGTAATCTAAAAGAAATTTCATGGGTTTTGTGTATAATTAAAGCAAAAATAAACAAAGAAACTACCCTTTAAAAAAGAAAGTTTCTCATTTTTAACCTGTTTGGCTTGCATGTTTGTGGAAGCTTTACCTACTGTTTAAGGGTTAAAAATACAAAATAAGTACATTTAGTTCACTAGTTCCAACTCTTTTTTTTTTTAAATTAGTCCTCTAATTAGGATTGTATTGTTTTATTTATTTATTGCAATAAATTAATGACCTTTATTCTTAGTCTTACAACAATAACACTGGTCATCTTTTGTTCATTACATGTTAATTGATAAATATTATACACACATATCCATATGAATTTGTAATGAAAAGTTCTCAGTCCAATCAATAAGATAAAAGAAAAAATCAAAACCAACAGAAAGATAAGAATAATGAACTGAGATATTAAAATATATACTTAAGCGGATTTGTTCATAAGTACAAATAAAATAATAATAGTATTTAAAAATTTACTAGTTTTTTGTTTTTAATTATAAGGGTATTATCATAAGTAGAAATAAAATAATAAACAAATAGCCAGTATAATAAGCTAAATTTGTTAAGTTATAAGGGGATTTGTTCATAAGTACAAATTTGTATAATATATACTTTAATACCTTAAAGTATATATTTTAATATCTTAGCATTTGTCTATATTTCTGAGAAGAGGTACCATTTACACTATTTACATTATTAAGACTATTGTCCTCATTTTGGTTGCCATGTACAACATTTTGGCCATTGTACGCTCAGGCCTTCTTTGGGTGCTAGGAATTTCGAACTGAACCCTTTATTACGATCACTGGAGTATATCATTGTCATTCCTTGTGTGAAGCCTCTTTTTGTAGTAATGAGTTATCTCCTTCTAACCCAACTCTTAGTTACTTGTTCACCACTGCTGTAGCCTGGTATTGAACTCACAACTGTGCATCCAAGGTCTCCTCTTGGGTGAAAGCTGACATCAATGCTTTCATCACATCCAAGAAGTTCTGACTTAAGCCTCATTCTTCTTCTTGATTCTCTCCGGCTTGCTTGACCATCATTGCCTACAGGAAGCATTTCTGGCTTTACCAGAGTAACGCATCTGACCATAATAGGCGCCTTTTTGTCTCTGCACACAATGAATGCAAGCGAATACTAAATGATGCTAAGCTGTTGTTTGCTAATAGAATGAAGCAGCATATAGCATCCTGCAAATTTGGCTCTAAGGACTACAGATGTCTCTGTAAAAGTGCGCTAAACAACAGTAAACCTTCAATACCTCTACTGTTCAATAATTTTGTGGTTCTGACATCCACAGCTGACAAGGCTGAGTGCTTTACTCACAAATTCTCTTACAATTCCACACTTTACTCATCGGGTGTACCCACACCCAACTTCCCTCCTAGAACTGAGGCCCAGCTTAGTGATATATGCATAACTCCCTCTCTGGTCTCTAAGATTATTTTTAAGCTTGACTCCCATAAAGCATTTGAATGTGATGGCATTCCAGTCATCATCTTTTAGAAATGTACCCCTGAACTCTCTCCTGTTCTCTCCAAACTCTATAAGTATTGCCTTGCTACCTCTTGCTTCCCTGCTTGTTGGAGGTCCTTCTCTGTAGTTCCTGTCTTTAAAACCGCTAGAGAGTCCTCCAACCCTTCTATCGACCTATTAGCCTCTTACTGATTTTTAGTAAAGTGTTTTAGGCTATTATCAGTGCTGATATGATTCAGCATCTCACATCCAACAAATTATTTTCTGACAAGCAGTATGGCTTCTGCTTCACCAGGTCTACTGCTGATGTGCTAACAACCATCATTGAGTACATATATAAAGCCCTTGATAAGAATGGCAAAGTCTGGGCTGTTGCCCTAGATATCTTGAAAGCATTATATAAGGTTTGACATACTGATCTTCTATGAAAGCTACAGGACTATGGTGTAACTGGATGATTGCTTGATTTAATCCAAATATTTCTGTCAAATCGTAATGTGATGGTCATTCTGAATGGGCATATTTCCCAACCTTTTCATGTGAACACAGGTGTCCCTCAAGGCTCTATCCTAGGTCCTACACTCTTCCTGATGTAGTCAGTTCCCAAGTTGGTATCTATGCAGATGACACCACCATCTACTCCAGTCTCAATAAGAAATCTACCTGGGCTAGATCTAGCCTCTGATCTTGGAATAGACCTCCAATCTGTAATGGATTGGGGCAAGAAATAGTTTGTAAATTTTAATGCTTCCAAAATGAAGTTATTCTCCTTCAACTACCATAGGGAAGCTTTACTACCTTCCATTAATATGGAACACACTTGTCTCCCTGAAAGCAATACACTGGGCCTCCACAGCCTTATTCCTTCAGCTGATCTCAAGTGAAATGAATACATTAAATCAATAACTACATCTACTGCTAAGAAGGCTGGGTCACTATGCTGAGCCAGGAAGTTTTTCTTGTCAAAATTCATCTTGTACATTTATAAATCTACCATTTGTTCATGCATGGAATACTCTTGTCATATCTGGTCAGTTGCTCCTGCTGTTCATCTTGGGGTTCTCAACAAAATCTAAAGAAGGATCTGCAATGTAACCAATCCTGATATGGCTGCATACCTTCAGCCACTCTCTCACCAATGCAATGTGGCTTATCTCTGTCTTTTCTACAAGTATTTTCACGGCTTCTGCTCTGACAAGCTTTATTCATTTGTGCTCTGCCTTCATCAATTTACCTGTGTAACTAGATTGGTCCCACCATTTTACTGTCAAAATAGGCAAATGTAACTGCCAATTCTACTCTAGCAGTTTCTTTCCTCACACTTCCTGCCTGTGGAACTTCCTTCCCCATGCTTGCTTCCCTGATAGCTACAATTTCCAAAAGTTTAAATGCAATGTCAATTACCATCGTCTATCTCCATAACTCCCACCTCTCTCTTACCTTTTCTACATCACCTATACTGTTTTCTACTCTGTTATTCATCTTCCCTCACTGTAACCGCATGTGCAGCAGTGGCAGATTGCCTTGCTTGGGGTGAAATGATCATTAAAAAAAATAGATTTTATTTAAACTAGTCAAATGATTCTCTAGGTTTTAAACTGCCATATTTTATTTATTTTTTACATGAACTCTCTTATTTATTAGTGCATCAATGTTCCTGTCCTTCTCTTACCTATTCTCCAATACCTACTTTGACCTGTTCTCCTCTCTCTTCACTCTCCTATTATGTAACCTCCTACGCACCAGTGGCAATACTGCCTTACTTGTGGTAAGATGATTATAAAAAAAAAAGTTGATTAATTGTTAAACACAAATATTAAATATGAATAATCTTGACAAATTATATCTGTCAAAAGTTTTAACATTTTCAAATTTCTGAATTAGTTGTTTTATATGATCGATAAATTTACCATAGTCCATAGTTATTTATATTTGACTTTATTTTTTATTAATTACTTTGAATGTTGTTACATTAATTTTCAAGGATTGTATTTTGTGAATATTTATGTAACTGTTCTATAGTTTATTTTGTTTATATATATAAATATGAAATGCACACATGCCGTAATTTTTGTAAGCCAAATAACTTTAAACACTTAAACAAAACAAGCAAGAAATTTATTCAAGAGATTAAACTTTGTGATATTAAACCTGATATTAATTGTGCTTGGTATTATGGATTTTACCTGTAAAAGATGGGAAAGATTTTCTTGTGGCCTATGTTGTCACACAATATTATAATTTTAGATTTGAGTGTCATATAGTATACAAAATTCATCTTTGATGAGATGTGTCGCTTCCTATTCTTTGTAGCTCTAAGCAGTGTTTGGCTCTTTATCATCCATCTTTGTTCCTGTTTGGCCATTCATTTACACAAACTTGTTTTTTGCTTCTCTTTAATTACTAACTGTATATTTAACATTGATATCACCTATAAAGTGTTCATATGATTTTTGTTCAAATTTCTAATTCCATGTTTTTCTTTGAATAATACTTGGTATTTGACATTTTGATCTGATCAAAATTTCTTTTGTGTCATGACAGGCACTTCATTATAAATACTATATTCCAGGAAGAATATCATTTGCCCCAACAAATTTTGTATAATTATTACTACAACTACTACTACAACAATAATAATAATAACAATAATAATTTTTTTTCCTCTTGATCACTAAAATTTATGCCATTTTTTCTTTTTAATATTTACTTGTTTTCTTATAATTATTTTTTATTCTGGCTAATAAAATATATTCAATAGTATTACATTGTTTAATCATTTTTTGGTTCAGCTCATAACTAACTGAGAACAATTTTTACTTTAAAGAATAGGAAAGCTATATTAAGATACTGTTTCAAACCATAGTTTTTTTATTTTAATTTTAATTTAAAATTAAATATTTCTTTCTGGTTATATAGAATTTCTTCAAGTGCCATATCTCTCTTAAGAAATTGGTGGATCTTTATAACGTTTGATTATTTGTTTTTTTCAATATCTGTAAGCTGTGAATTGCCATGATAGTTTTGGGGAAACATAGTGAAGTGGTTTCTTGATATCTTTTTTTTTTAATCCAGTTGTCCTCCTCCTAGACTAATTGCCAACCAAGGCTGGAAAGCTCAGTCCATCCTATTTAATCTATAGTTGAGAAGATGACATTAGTATGAAGTGAATACAAACTATCTCATCCTAAAATTGGACCTTGCTTGCTCTTTCCATTTTCTTTATTGTTAATAATTAAGCCACTTGTATCTACACAATTATTTTATAAAGTGATATTTTTTTGAATATCCAAGATACCCATGTTTTGCATACCTGTTTACTAATATTCAATATTTGTATCTACACATTTTGACTTTCTAGGTAAATATTTTTATGCTAAACATCTGAATTGATCATTAGAAAATATATTACAACTTAAAATGACCTTTTTCGAGATATGTTTATACAATTGAAAGCGATCTAAATTCTAATGTTCTTAATGCATAAGCTACTGATTATCATCAACATCATACATATATAACAACATATCATTTCATGATGTCTGCATACATGACATTTTAAATTGAATGTACCAGTCATAACTTTAATATTTCATAAAAAGAAAAAGCATTTATTTTCATATTCAAAGAATTTTAGCATAAATCTCTTCTATTTTGCATCTGTTGTTATAAACTAATCTCAGCAGTTTTTCAAAGGTTTAACTGGTTGCTCTATTGTTTTCTAATTAAACCTACTTACTGCATGTAATTATTAATAATCATAAAAATATGCATTACTTAGAACAAGGAACATTAGTTCTTAATGGCTGTGTACTGAAAAAATATTGACAGCATTTTCATCATTCACTTGGTTTTTGTGTCTATTTTAAAAATGTTTTGTTATAATTATGAAAAAATACATACAAAACATTTTAAAATTATTTTCATCTCTTGAGTTTACATCAATTTTTAACTAAATATATTTATATTTTGGTTAAATTACATATTATTTATTCGAACAATTTAAAAAGTTTTTTTTATACCAGACTTGGAATGCATAAAAGTAATGTCTTGAGTGAAACTAATAAAGATTTGTTTCCAGTAAAGTTAAAATTTGATGTTCATAGTCTATGTTTAACATTTCAAAAATGTTCCAACATGAAATGTATAGTTACCTATCATAACTGCTTAGAATTGATGTTTTGATATCAATTTTAATTGCTTTTTCATAAATATGCATGTGCACACATGTGTGTGTGATGACTGTCCACTCACTACTCAAGGACAGCCACCAAACAGACTACACCAGATGAGCTGGCTCTTTCTCGCCAACCTCTGAAAGCCAAATGGTATCCATATTATTGTTTGTCAATCGCAGCTTGTACAACACAATGTAAACTTTCAGAAAAAATCCTTGAATCTAATGTCAAAAACCAGTCAAGATAACTGGAGATTGTCTGTGCGCTCTCTCTCTCTCTCTCTCTCTCTCTCTCTCTCTGTATATACAAGGTGCAATAAATGAATTGTCATCTAAAATAAGGAAAAAAAATTAAAATAACACTGACATCTCATTTTAACAGATATATTTACCAAAATTATGCAAAAATATATTGAAATACTAGAGTAAATTTATTCAATAAAATCGCTATTGGCTTCAACCACGCCTTCCAGATGATTTTGGAATTTCCTGCATATCTTCTGGACAGTCTCCTTGTTTAAGTTGGTGAATGCTGCCATAATCTTTGCCTTCAGTTCATCTTTGGTATTACAAGGAGTTTTGTTGGTCTCTCACTCAAATGCACCCCACACATTATAATCAAGAGGGTTGCTGTCTCGAGAGTTAGGTGACCAGCTGCAAGAGGGTGATGTGGTCACAAAAATTTTCTGACAGCTATGACTTGGTTCTCCTTCTTGTGTGGCATGGTGCAGAGTCCTGTTGCTAGACATAGGGTCCTCCAGCAGCCACTGTCTTGATCCAGTGCTGCACTACTTCCTCATGGCACTTCATGTAGGCCTCTGTGTTTAGCCTTGTGAGAAGATGAATGGAGGATTACGTCGTCATTACTAGTGATCACTTCAACCACATTCGTAATCACTATTAGGCTCATCCAACTCTTCCCGAATCCTCTCCACTGTCCCCAGATTGACACGCAAATACTTTGAATTATTATCTACAATTTTCACTGTATATTTTATCTACATAAATTGTCTTAAATAAATCTTTGTTGTGTGAAAGAGATATTTTTTATATCATGAGACTGTGGTTGATTTACCTCTGTATGCACCCGTGGATAGAGCTTAAGTGTTAAACTATTAAAAGAAACAACAAATACGACACTTTGATTTTGGTTATCAAACAATGTAGAAACAGAAGCTTTTCATTACTTCATTTTTTTTTTAACATCTGTTGCTTTTTCTTTGTTTGAATATCAATGCTTCAAGATAGGAACATTGATATAGAAAACCATTCATTGTCATGACAAGGAGTTGTGTATGATGAATTAAATAATTTACATTGAAAAAATATGCAGGATATAGTGAAAAGTTCACCATCTAATCAAAAAGCACTTTTCAAAAAAAAACTTGTTCATTTAGGTTTTAGGAAGTAAATTGAACTGAGAATTTTTCATAATTCCTTAAATTGTAACTGTATTTTGAGAATTACTTTTTCAGTCTCTACAGATATATTTTGGAAGCCTTTTCGCAACCTAAATTTTATAAGCATTTTTACATAACATTTTGCAAAAGAAAAATAAAAAAAATGTAGTAATATGTTAAAAACTAATTTCTTGTTTGTTTCTCTCAAGATGAGTAAATGGATATGAAATAAAGCTTCATTTAGCAATTAGTTTTTCTTGTATTGAAGTTCAGTAGTCAAATCACATTAAACTGGTGTATTTAGTATACTTAATCTTTCTTTAATGTCATCTTCATGTGTTGCATTTAATTTAATTTCAAATTCGAATAATATTTCCTTATTTCATTTTTACTCAAAATGGTAAACATTTGGTCACAATTTTTAAAACTAAGGCACAAGTTCCATCTGAATTTCTGCTATGAGAACTTATTATTTACATGCAGACTATGTCTGTTAATTGCAACATTTCAGCCCATGGGATAATGGCTTTGTAGATTAAGGCATTGCTTCATGTATTTGGTGACATAGTAATTGTGAGTTCAATCCCTGAACTGGGCAATGTGTACTTAAACTCTGTGTAAACAGCAATAACTGAGCAGTTCTAAAAATAAGAACTAGAAAAGACATCCCTAGACATGGGCAGTGGAATGAGAACAATCTACTTCTGTAGCTTAAATAAAGGGGTTTCAGTTTGAAATTCCCTGTAGGTTATACAGATCAACTTACGACTGGATAGCACATCAGATGAAAACATTGCAATGAAGACTGGATAGCACAACAGATGAAACATTGCAATAACAACAACAAAGATGAGGACAATAGTCCACATGTAAATAGTGTAAATAAGATAGAAGTTAATAATTATGAAATTTTATTTTTTTCTTAGTTTATAATGATAGTATTCCAACATTTTGATAGTTTAAGATATTTAGAAATATCTATTTCTCATGAGCTCCAGTTTCTAATTAAAAAAATATCTCAGCTTTATAAGAATATCTTTTTTTTGCTTTTTGATTTATTTTTTATGCTTCTCTTTGTTCAAAATAAAAATACATAGCAAACTAATTTCTAACCCTTGCTTGCTTTTTTTTTTTTTAAAATACTTCACAAAATAGTTATTCTTTTCAGTTTATTTTATTTTGGTTGATTTTTTTCTCAGTTTTTCAATTTATTAAAGACCAAACATCTGTGAAACGGTGGCTTTTGAGTGACATTTTCTTTTATTTGTAATATTTTTAGTTTATTTCCTGGTTGTTCTCTTATAGGAACGGTCAGGTCACAGAGTTTAGAGGAGAAACGGAGTCGAAGTCTTGAAGACAAGGATAAATATCCTTCTTGTGGCTCCACAAGTAAGTCACCTATATAACCCCACCCCATCCCCTACCAGCCACTAATTTTTATCTTCTTTTCTGTGTTTAGTCTAAATTGCCTTTCCTCTTTGCTCTTCATTTCCAACTAAGGAATGTCTTTTTTTCCAAACTTATGCTCTGCTTTATTCCTACTTAAATATCAGTATTTTTTTTTAAATTCTCAAAAGGTTATTTTTATTGTTTTCTGTCGCCCCAAAACATTTCTTCACACTAATATTCCTTTCTTTCTCTTTTTATCTATGTATGCATATATGTGTATGTATATATGTATGCAGAAGTTATTGTAGCATTTTATTCCAGGTATTTAATAAATTTCAAGAATTCCTTTTTTTACAATCATCCTTTTATTTAAAGAACTACTTATCTTTTTAAAAATCTTAATAGAAAATGTTTTGATATTTGACAAATCTAAGAGTGAAAAAGAAGAATCTCATGACTGTAAACAATCTTTGTGAATAAAATTTCAAGACATACAGATATTGTAAAATACAAATATCCTTTTTCAATAGCAAATGAAAAATTCTAAATCAGCCAGCAATCCTTTTTTCATCAATGTATGTACGTACTTTTATAGTTTTTGTTCTTTTAAGTATACATGCTTTTTCATAGATACATACATGCACTGATCAGCATACATGATATTTTCAAATTGTTTTGAACCTCTTCAGAGATATACATTTTGTAGATCTTAGAAGATCAGAAAATTATTTTATGAAAAGAATCATATAACTGAAGACATAGTAAGTGTATGTGCATACATACAACTACACTTTATTTCCAGCTGATATTTTTAGTTTGTTTTTTTTTGTTTTTTTACAAATATATTTTGTGCAGTCAGTACTGGAATCTGAACGTATTATTAAAAAAGTTTTCTTTTCTAATGTAGATCATTCAAAATTCCATTTATTTTTCTGATAGAGATCTTTTTTTTTAATTCTATCACAAAGTTATGTTTCCATGCCTTGTCTCATTAAGTAATTTCTTCTAATGCCTTTGTTTTTACCCAAATGCCATTGCTTTTTTATTTCATATATAATTTTTCTTTCTTCTATCTCACTCCTTTACCTTCAACTTGAATGTGGTCTCCAAAACGGCAGCAGTAACAGCAACAAATAAAAAATAAACTTTATATACCATGTTTATTTTAATGCTATAATTAATGGTAATTCGTTATCCTATATAAACTTTAATTATAATATTTTTATAAAATGCATGCTCAAGTAAATATTTCTTATGAGAACATTCACTAATGTTGGTTTTGAAATATCTGAAGAAGTCACTGATAAAAGTTCTTTGTTAATATTTTTTATTTTTTTGTGACCCTATCCTCAAGATATTGTGCTTGTCACTGTATAAACCACTGTTCTACAAGTCAGCTTCACCAGATATTTAGCAGTCCAGTAATATTTTACATATGGAGACTTTTCCCTGTTTCCCAATTGTCTGCATGTAAGCCTTGTGATTTTCATTTCCCTTTTCCTTTACATTTTTTTTTTTATTACCATCTGGTGGTTTATTGGAAAATGAAACAATTTTAAAGTTCATTTTTCAAAAAAGCTTTCAAATTCAACTTGATGCATCAACCAACTTTACATGTTGAATTACATTGTAACTTAATTAGTTTAATTTTAAAATATTTCAACCTTCTCTTTTAATTATATATTTGATTTTATGAAGTATTTACATTCTGTTTATGCACTGGAACATTTGTTATGTAATGTATATTTTTTAAATATCTCCTGCTTTTTATAACACTATAGATTTTTGTATATTGATCTTAGAATGAACATATTAACAACAGTTAAATTACTTTGTGTATTTATTGCATTCATTTACTTTGGATTTGGTTATTTCAACTGTTTCAATGTTTCCCTAATGTTTCATATCATTTATGCTTTATACTTTCATATCTATTTTTCTTCTAAAAGATTAACAGTTGAAAAGTATGTTTTTTTACTGTTGGATTTGTTTTGTAATGTGTTTATATAAATGAAAAACAAGCAATTATTCCTTGCTGCTGCTTTTTCGTTTTTGTTGTTTTGTTGTTTTTTTTTTCTTTTTTTTCTTTTATTTTGACATATGTGTAGATTTTTTTGTATGCATTATTCTCTATTTTTAACCTAAAAATGACTTAACTTTCTTTATAATTTATGAAAAAATTTATTTCTTGTGCAGTTGAATGTGATTTCATTTACTAACTTGAGACTTCTTTCTAACCAGTGAACTTTATTTAGATTTACTAACAATAAATTTTGGGGAAATATTTCATTAAAAATTTCTTCATCAATCTGAAAGGAAAAACAAACTAGCTTAAAGTATACATGCATATCTATCTACATTTGGCAATTTTTTTCTTTCATTTTTTAGCTGTAGTTGGATTGGCTCCAGTTAGATATTGCAGAAAACATGAGCTTACATTATATCAGCTAATCCTTGTGTTTTATCAGTTTTTACTAAATTTTCAAATGAATATTCAGTGTGTATCTGGTCCTTTATAAAAGTGTGTAAGTATGATGTAACTTATGAATTGTTTAGTGATGTCTGTGTAAGTATGACATCAGAATCAACTCCACACGCACTGTTTAAGTGGAATCTACAATCAATAGTTGCTGATATGAGAAGCATGCATCTAATTAACTGTTAGTTTTTATAACAGCAAATTGTCAGAGACTTGATCTGAACATACATTTTGATCCTGTTAACCCATTAGCTACAGATGACAGTGATTTCTGTCATAGCTGTTAATGGATTAAGAATCTCCAATTTCCAAGTAATCTGCTGTTGAAATGTTATCTTTTATTAATAAAACCTGAGAATCTGTCAAACTTTACTGAGTATTCATGATTTTTAATTGCTACAAATACTTTTTCCAATATTGGTAGGGAATTGAACTCTACCCTGAAAAAAATGCTTGAAATTTCTTATTTATTTGAAAATGTCAATTTGACAGATTCTCAGTAGAATATGGCAATATTTCTTGTAGTTGCTATGATTTTTCTATGTGCAGCACTTAAATAATGCAACACATTCACTTTGTAGCAGCAGAGAATGTTATTGGCAACTGGTTTCATTCTTCTTGTTTTAGTCTTTTCTTAAATCTAGTTGGTCAAGAGTCTTACCATTTTTAGTGGATTTATTTCACATCAATTAAGTCTTTCTCTCTCTTTCTCTTTCTATGTATAGTTGTACAGAATTTAAATCTTGATGAAAATAAAAACATTTCAAAGAGTTGACAATATTTTTTTCTCTCCTTCTCAAGGCTTTGTTCTAATGATTTTTATCTAAGAAATTTCTTAAATAAATTTATTAGAACAGAACTAAAATGATGAATATGTTTGGTTGTTAAACACTTTCAATTTGTTCACTACTGACAAAAATGTTAGCTGATTTAATCTTAATTATATAGAAACTTAATAAATTCTTCATGCTTTTCTTTATATTTATTGGTTGTGGATATACATTTCTCTATAAGTAAAATCCATAACTTGTGGTAGATTGAAATTTTGCTGATGAAATCTAGATTTAAAATTGTTTATTTGAAAATTGAATCAACAAAGCTGAAATGAAAACAAAGCTATAAATTAGTTTATGAATTTGCTTTTATACTAATGTTCACAAATATCTAAATATGCTGTCTATTATGAAACAACTTTTGTCTGTTTAAAATATTTAAGCTTTGCATTCTTTTGTTTTTATTTTTCAACACCCTTGGTTTTGTTGGTTTCTCAATACCTTTTAGCATTTAAGCTTTTTCAGTAATATTATAGGCAAACCATTTTCTTGGTGTCAAAAAAATTAACCTGTATATTTCACCTGAAGCTTCATATTTTCTTATTTTTAGTGATACTGTTTTTCTTTTCATTTCCCTAATTGATAATTGAAAATTACCACAGAACGGGTTTAAATTAAGTTTTGGTTTATGAGTTTACTGACCAAGTGTTTGTGAGTTCTATCCCTGGGCTGTGTATTGTGTACTTGGACTTGGTGGAAACGAGTGAGCAATAACTGAGCAGTATTAAAAGTAAGAACTAGACAAAATATCCCTAGACATGGCCAGTAGAACGAGAACAGTCTATCACCATAAATTAGATAAAGGGGTTAATTTCAGAATTCACTGTAAGTTACCCAGATCAATATACATCTGATGGCTGTTGTGTCATCTTGCAGATGGCGCAATGGGCAAAACATGATAATAACGAAGATGCTGACTGGTTCAAAATTGAAGACAAAAAATTAAATGCTGAAATAATAATAAGCAAGCTGCAAAACTAAATTCCTACAATAAGAGGTTTGGTGTTTGTTTTTTTAGTTTTTTATGTACACATTTGTATCCATACATTTTTTTGGTCTAAACTAGGCATCTTTTTATTTTAAAATTCTTGATGCTTAATAGCTTTATAGCAAAAAATTGTTTAAGTTTTGGACAACTGAACATCTTTGTATTGTTGATTCTTTTACATTCCATAATCCCTTCTACAACCTTTGTTATAAGGAAATAGATGGGTTTTCAGGGTGTTTTTTATTCTTCTGATATCACTTTTAATTGCAAAACTTATATGTATAAAGTGATGTGCATTGTGGTACAGTGGATATCGGCTTGGAACGAGAAATCGGGGAGCCGAGTTCGAATTCCAGTTGAATCCATTGTATTCACTTACGTGCAAATACCCTTGGGAAAGGTATTAATCCGTCTCTTCCTTCCAGTTATGGGCTAAATAGCAGGACAGATTGGGTTCTATAGCCTTGGTTGGCAACCAGTCTACCGCAGAAAGCAATGGCAACCTACTGCGGGATAATCTTCAGCCCAGTCAGTCATGTCTCTTTCGAGACATGATCGCCCAAGCGTGTATCACGTATGGCACTTAACTGACTGATATGTATAATTCTCAGACCAACCAAGAAACCAAAACCCTTCTTTTATGGATTATACACCTGAAGAAGGCCATATATTGTACACCTATACCTTGTTTTTTTCTCTTACTGTAACCCCCTGTGCACCAGTGGTGGTTCTACCTTGCTTGGGATGACATGATTATAAAAAAAAATGAATCAGCCCAAATTTTGTTGTAGCAACATCAACAACATAGATGCACTGAATTGTCAAAACAAAACCTGGAATGTCAGTGAGACTTCTTAAATTTATAGACAAAAAACTTTTTTCTTTATTTGAAAAAAAAAAACAAAAAAAACTCAGATATTTAATGATTAATACTTTTTCTATATAGTAGAATGTTGATACCTACAAAATATGCACACACACACATACACATTGCTGATACTGTTGTAACAATATCAGTAAGCCTCTATGAAATCATGAATTTTGGCTTTGCTTAATATATTGGATAGATTATGATCTATCATGGTTGTTACTGTGACACTTGCATGCACATTTTAACTAAATGTAACAACTATTATGGAACAGGTAGTATTTCTAAGTATGTTTTTGGTAGATCAATTTCTTGATATGACAGCAGTAAATAATGTTGAGTAGAGCGTGCACTGGAAATGTTAGCTTTATTATAAGTCTGTTTATGTAGTCTCGCTCAATCAGTAGTTTGGCCTCACATTTCATATTTTAATTGACTTGTGTAATATCACAGCCTATTATTATTCAATATTTGCTGCCTTTCAAACACATTTGCTCTCTCTTTCTCCTGGTTTATGGCACACGATATGATGTTAAACTTTTTTCTTTTTTTTTTCTGTTAATCCTTCACAAACACAAACACACACACACACACACACACATAATTTTTTTCTGATATTTTTCATTTTCTCTTTGCTGCCTCCCCTGTTGTTGTAGTTGTTGTGCTTGGCTGAACAATTGTGCTGCCTTTATCTTATGTTGCACATAATAAATAAGCAACAAGCTGACAAAGAGCAACACCATGACAATGTAATAGAGACAAATACATATATACATACACATATGTATGTACATATGTCCACTAAATATAAATTCTTACATATGTGCAACAAAGCTTTTTTCATAGAAAACAACTCTGATTTATCTTGGTTAATTTATTTTTTGGCCAGGTAGTAAGCACGCATTGTTTTAGTAATAATAATAGTAATAATAATAATAATTACATTATATATATATATATATATATATATATATATATATTTTATCTCCTTTTCTCTTGCTGATTCCTTCTTAAGCCTATGAATTTAATTTGCTAATTGCATTATTCTTCACTTCAAACTTTCAGCATCAGTTTTTGACCGCCATTACTTGACCGTCCAGTTGCCTGTGGCAGACTATAGACACAGACGGTCTTTCTCCTCATTGTTTGCTGTCAAGCCTGACCAGGTCCCTGGTAAGTAACGAATACATGCATTCAGTTCATTTGCATCATAAATCATTTTTAGTTTCTTTTTCTTTTGATCTTCTTTTCTTTTGTATGTAAATTTCCTTATTTTATTATTTAGCCATGTGCAAGAGTTTTTTTATTTGTTTTTGTTTTTTTTTTCTTGTATTTTATTTTCATATTTATAGTCAGTATTGCTTTGCAAAATTTTGGTGTTTTCTAAAAATTACAAAAAAAAAACAATGAAAAACAGTACGGACTTAGAAAAAATATTAGTCTAACATTTAGAAAAAGTAAAACATTTTTGTACGAAATGGCACTCTTCATGGAAGGTTGAATTTTTAATCTGTATTTTGTGAATGTTGTTATGTATTTTAATACTAATTATGTTATTTTGAAATTGTCGCCAATCTCGTCTCAGTTAATTTTTGACCACTGCATGGCTGATTATCAGCGTAGCCAAAGCTTCTTAATCAGTTTTGTAATATTGAATTCATGGTATTGCTCTTCTGTCATGGCAAAAACCCCCAACACATTTTTATTTACTTTATATCTTACCTCCTTCTTTTCTTATTTGCAATTGTTTGCTGGACATGATCTTAAAAAAAGCTTATTTTGTTTTGTTTTGTTTTTTTTCTGTTATCAATTTCCTGTGACTTTTGTTTCATTTTTGTACTGTGTGAAATTTTCTTGTCATAAGTGTGAAATATTATTAAAAAATATGATATTAAATGTTGATTGGACTTATTAATGGAAATCTATTTAGAAATATAATTATACAAAGAAAATTGTATTTTTCAGTTGTCTGTTTTCATAAGATTTTGAATCTAATCTGAGTTGCATGTTTAAGCAGCAGCCATATTCTGAAGCACTTCTGCAAAAAATACTTAAAACTCTTCTCTTTTTTTTTCTTTTTTTTTTTTTTGTTTTTGTTTTCCATACTGTGCTTCCAAACAATGGCTTTGTTTTGTTGTGTTTGGTCATATTGAGTCAATTGATTTAATTGCTTTGCAAATTTGTCAATGAAAAACTTTGCACATGTACAAAATAAAAACAAAAACAAAAACACTTAAGCATATATTTCATCCTCATTCAATTTTCTAAATGAAGAACTTAAAAATATAACTTCTCCACATTAAAAGTATTTTTAATTTTTATTTTTCATTTTGTTACCAGTGTTTTGCTTGAACTTCTTGTAGATAGCATAGTAGATTAATCAGTAAATACCAATATTTTGTTTTTTCTTTACTATTTTACTATGCATTAGTTGTTGAAAACCAACCCTTATTATAAATGCAAGTTACACTGTTATCAATTGATATATTCTGATGAATATTTTGTTGTTTCTAGATAATTTATATTTAGGGTTAAAGAATAGACAGCCAAACATGGAAACGGTTGATTAATTCAAAATAAAAATCATTAGAGACATCCATACTTTATATTGTTATAAAAACTTTCTTTTTATCTCAGTTAAGTTTAAATAATTAAATTTTTGTTTTAGTCTTGAATAATTATCATAATCTTATTAAAGTATAGGGACGAAGAAATGGATTTCTAACTGCATGAATACATTGAAAATATTTAATAATATTCATCTTATATTGCTTGTAATGTACTGTAAACTACTTTCATGGACCATCCCCCTACCAAAATATATACTCCCATCATGTTTTCATCATACGATATTTGGTAGTCAGAACATGTTAGAAACTCTTGAAACTTCTCTTTCAGCAACACGGCACTGAATTTGCCTGGAATGTAATCGAAAATAAGTTAGTTTCAAAGCATTAATGTCCAGGTCACAAAAGCAAAGTTTGAGGGTAACAACAGTCATTTCTTTTTCTTTGCTTTCTAGACAGAAGCTATTAGAAAATAACACTTACAGACCAATGACAAAAAAATACATATAAGTTTTGTAACACAGTGATTGACTAAGTTTATTTGACATTGTATCAGTTACTAGTTTAAGGTATTTCATAGTAAATTTCAGGTGTACTCTAGGTTTTGTATATTTTTCATATGCATCACTTAACTGTGAAGAAAAAAAATGAGTTTTTTTTTCTTTTTTAATCAAATATCTATTAAGTTGGTTTTGTTGGAAATATCTTTTAGACCCTTCTCTAAATTAATGCTGAAGGTGAGAATTGTTCGTGTTTGGAAATTTAGTTATTTGCATGATGTCCCCTCTCCCCCATGAGTGTCTACTCTGTTTTATTAATGACTGATTATTTTTAATAACTTACAGAATGTTTATCTAAATAAACGAGCTGTATTTAATTTGTAAATATTTTTCTTTTGTATTTGCATAATAATCAAATCAGTTCTTCAGTTTCATTTAAGTTTCAATCATTTTGCTGTAGAAATTCTCTCCAGAACATAAATTTAGCTTGCAAAAATATATAAATATATGCAGCCTTGTGCACTTTCAATTAGAATTCAAGTTAAAACAAATTCTTGTTACTTATCAATTTATTGGTTTGTGGTACTTACCAAAGTCAAATATATTACTTATCACTTGATGGAAAGGTGGTGATGGTTATAAACTTTATGGTCACAAGGAGGAGGTATAAGTAAAATTTTCATCTTATGTCTCTTGTATAACTCAATGTTCACATATGCTGAAACCCATATGCAATTTATATTCTCATTGCTTTAATAATTCTATTTGATAATTTATTTGCTAAAAATCTAAGTTTTCTTGTTTTACCAATTTTTATTTTTTTTATCAATTTTCCAACTCTTGAATGAAGATTTATGCAGTTGTATTTCATCTATATGAACAATTCTAAATCTATGGCTGCTCTCTAAGGAAATCTTTTAGCTTAAAGTAGACAATATTATTGTGAATGCCCACAAAATAGATTTATCATGATTTCAAATTTAAATTGTAACTTTTGAACTATTGTTGTTTATATTAATCACTTTATTATCCAATTTTATGAACAGATTAAATTTACAGAAGCAGATATTTTTTCCATTTTTTTAGTTGATCTTGTCAAACAAATTTAACTGTTTATCAATTTAGAATTATTTACAGAAAATCCATAAAATTCATAAAGATGTGATGATTATTTTATATATGTGTAAATACCACTTTTAGCTTAAAATAGGGGGTTTTGAGAAGCAAAATATTTTGCTATTACCAAAGCACATATATTGAAAGCTTTAAAAAGATTGGTTTTTATTTTATCTTTCTTCAGATAATCTGTTTAGTTTCCAAATTACCAATCATTTTTTATTTTCAAATTAAATATCAACATTCAGATAAAGCTTTACCCACTTTATAACATAGAAAAGTAATTATCAGTATTTTTTTAATTAGATCTTTTTTATAGTTATATTATATATTAGAATTAGACACTTGGATATCCATTTATCCTGGTATGACTTAAGAGTACGATTTATAAATTCTTCCACATTTTTTTCTTTTTTTTAAACTATTCTTTTGTTTGATTTAAACATCAGATTGATCTTTAAATATAAGATTTAAAAATGATTTAATAATTCAGGACATAATTTGCAATTATTTTTCTTTCAGCTTTTACGTCGCTGCTCATAGCTTATCATTTGCTGACTTTAATAACAGATGTTAGTGAGACTAATAAAAAAAAAAAAAAAAATCAATTGATGTGCATTTTGTTCATTGTGGAACTTTGCTTCTGTGACAAGTAATTTCCAAGCTGACCACTCTCCTATTGTCACCAGTCAGAAAGGTTGAATAGAATCTGTATTTGACAATAAACTTACTCCTTCTTGACACTACAAGTTTATGGTTAAAATTTTACATATTTTTTTTATGTACATTTTGCAATAGTAAATCTATCTTACTCTTGCTTGAATATTATAATTGGAAGAAATTACAGGAATCCCTTGATTAGTGCAGCTAATGTGTACACATCGGTAACTATAAAAAAATCCATTTTTAATTACTATAGTTAAACTAAAGAACGTTTTACTGCAATAATTGAATTTTGGTAAATAAAAATTTTAGCACACTTATCGAAAATGCATTAATTAAATACACATTAATCAAAGGACTCTGTATTAGAAATTATTAGTTAATCTTATTGGCTCACCACTATCATACATTATCTGTGAAATAATGATAACTATAAAATATTTAATGCATTATTTGATGTTAAGATTATACTTGATTTTATAAACTTGATATTTTGTCTGTTTTGACACTTTATTGGTTCTTAATTATCTGTAACCCTTTCAAATTCTTAATGATTATTTACTGTTCATGCTTTTAACTTTTTCTCTTTTTCAGCAGATACTTTCACTGAATTTTTTATGAATTTAAAATAGCTTTGGAACTTTTGTCAATTTCTATATAACTGATCTTGAAACAATGGTGACCTCTTGAGTTAGTACTTAATAGCCAATTTATATTTGTATAAATCTTTTAGTCTATCCAGTTTCACATTTAATGATATTCACATATTTTGTGGTCATTTTCTAGGCTCAGAGTTTTATGACTCACTCTATCAATAAATATTACCTATTTCTAAATATGTAGCATCTCTGCTTTTGGCAAATCTATTATGTAGGCATCTTCTAGTTTTATGCTTTTCATTATTTTTATCGGAGCTTTTAGAGTTTCAATAGTTTTTGTAGAATTTTAACATATTTTGTAAAACAAAGAGATTTAAATATAGAAGAAATTGGATGAATTTCTTTGGACAGTAGGGTTTCGGAATGTCATATTTATATTGAGGGACGGGAAAATGGGATACAAGCTGTTTAGTGAATGAATGCAATATTAAAAGTTCACTTAATGATAGCATTTTTTAATTGTATGAAGAATAGCATTAATTTCAGTCAACTTATATCTTACCCATTGTTAAAAAAAATTGACTTTAAACTAATTCTTACTGCTAAAATTTATTCCTCAAAATATAAATTAACAGACAGCATTGAAATTGTATTAACAACAAACACAAACTATTAAATTTTGAGAATTTTGTCAAACAGTTTGATTTTTAATTTTTGCTTTGAGGATTCTAAAACATTTGTAAAATCATTTTTCAAGTGTTTTCTTTTTTGATTTTTGCAATCCACCAAACAACAAAGGACCCAAAAGTGGTCATTAATTCAAAATAATTACCTTAGAATTTAAGTATTTTTCTCTTTGCAATTACATATTTCCATATATATTATCTTTACATTTCAAATTTCTTTTGTAAAAATATATTAATCATTGATTCAATTTTGTATAAAGGCAAAATACACTAATCATTGATTTAAGTCATTGGTGTCATTTACTATAGAGTAAAAACAAAACTCAAAATAATACTTTGGCACACAAGTTTTTTCCTAGCATTTTAATTTTTACATTCTTCATGATGTATCTCACTGAGTTGAAAATTCTTGAATGTTAATAGGTAAAAGCAGCAACAATACTGTAGTGAAGTAACCAGGGTGAAGACAAATATTTGTGCAAAGTTCTGTATAAATAATTCCTGATAACTAGAAGTATTTTGCCTAATCATAGTTGCAAAGCATTTTTCCTGTCTGAATTTCTGTTCTGCGCTGTTTATATTGTTTACATTCTAACTAATGTCCTCATTTTTGTTGTTATACCTGTTTAACTATTGTGCTCTCTCATCATCTTCAGGTGTCTCTCAATCTGTGTATCACTTAGGAAATTTCAGATGGAAACCTTTATTAAATTTATGAGGGTGGATTGTCTGTTCTTCTTCTGTTATGTCTAGCGAATATCTCATTGTTCTCTTTTTTTTAGTAAACCTCACAGTTGTTATTACTACTTGCCCTGTTTTGATGGCGCAATAGCTGAGAGGATTACAGTGTTGGTTTGTGGGTTCGGTTCCTGCGCTGAGTAGTGCAAACTCAGTGGAACCAGGTCTAGCAATAATTGAGCTAAAAAAGAGAATGAAATAAGATATCCCTAGATGTAGACAATCTACCCATGTATGTCCAATTTGAAATTCTCTGATGGCTACCCAGATTAACAGACATCCTAAAAAGGTCAGAGGGTATGACAGTCTAAATGTGATAACAACAACAAAGACTGTTACCAAAGCCACAATCTTTTCAAATGGATTTTTCTCCATCATTGCATGATTACCATTTATAATTCTATTTAAGGGCTTTTTATTTGAATTATTTTCAGATGTAAAAAAACAACTGAGCATTTATTGAAACTTTTCTTTTCTTCTTACAGAATTTGTGTTTGTTCACTTGACCAACCCCAAATAATAAATGCTTTACTAGAATTAATTGTTTGTCAATTTTGTAAAGCCTAATATCTAAAAATTATCCTTTCAACTCAATCTATTTCTTTTCTTTTTCTTTCCACAGGAAAAAAATATTATCTTTAGTTGATAAAAATTCCATAAGACCATAAATGAAGAAATTTATGATCATAAGCAGTTGTAATTTTATAACATCATAAAACATTCAAAGATTAATATTTAAAGGCCACTATTTTTTTTTTTTTTTAACATTTGATGAAGATTAAATTTTTTTTCAATAATTTATATTTCCAGTACACATACTTTACTCCAATGAGTGGTTCATTAAAATAAAACATCATTTTCTACAACTGTTCTTATTTGTTTAAATTTAGAAATATTGGTCTTATTTTGATTTTGAAAATCAAATAAACTTTTCTCCTCTCCCAACCTCATAGTTTTAGATTTACTTTTCAAATGAAATTAAAAAAAAAAACACAATATAATAATCATGGCTTAGTAAATATCTAGATAAATATTAGTAAAATTTTAGCTTTTCAATATTATACATTTCTACCAGCTTCTTTTAAAGATGTTAATTATCTTAAGCTTGTTATTTAATAGTCAGCGATTTATAATTTTTGAAAGACCTTATTAATATATTAATAATAATAATTGTCTGGTTAATATATTTGTGTAGGTGAACCATTTGGCTGCTTGGTATCTGTTTTTTGTTTTTTAACTTAAGATATGTTTTACATGTAAGCATGCCAACTTAGGTAAAAACATTCTTCTCATTCTTACCATGTTAACTGATGTAGGTTTTACGACTGGAAAGTTCACTTGTCTTTTGTCTTGTGTTATCAACTATAAATTTGTGATAATCCTAATTTCTAAATTGGCTCCTTGTTTTCTTGTTTCAGATATCCTTTGTTTCATTAGGTTTTCTTCCCATTTTTACATTCCACATCTGACAATGTGAAAATTTTTCTTCTCTCTTTAAGAATCACTAGTCTTAATTTTAAATTAAACCACATTTTCAATAACCTGTTTGTCTATTCATTGTTTTTTCTATAACTGTTTTCAAATAAAACAATTTGGAAAGCTTCTCTGGAAACTGAATATTGAAGTTTATTTAAATGAGTGTAATCTACTTGGTGAAGTTGTTTATTAAATACTTAATACTGACCCACACTCCTCTTTTTCTCCTCCCACCCCCATATTGATGCTGGATGGTTGATTTTATTTTGAAAGGCAAATTCACATTCAATTTTTTTTCCTTTTCAGTTGTTTCTGTAGGAATAAAGTGACTTTTTTTTCATCAGAATATTGCATAGATTTGACTAATGAAAATATTTTTTACATTTACTGTAGTGATGTCTTTTGAATATTTTGTTTGTAAAGGTTGATTGTCTATTTATACTGTAAATCTTTCAAAAACAAAAGTGACTTCTCTTTTTTGGCTCTTGAGAAAGAAAAGGAAAACTTGATCCTTTGCTTAACAATGCTCTTGATTGTTGTCTAATTGATATGTTGTGCCCAGTGAAAGAAGAATTGATATAAATGAATAGAATTTTGTATGTAATTTTTGAATTCATAACAAATGCCACTCTTAATACTTTAGTTCTTACCTGACCCTCTTCCGATAAAAGTATATTTGATGGAAGCTAATTTATATCTTTATCCATTTTTCGTACAGATTTTTGTTGTTGCTAAAAAGCAGTTTTTCCGTTTAATGTTTTCAAATGAAAAAAAAAAAAACTAGACAGTGATCCTTTTTTTTATCAAGAGTAGTGTTTGATATTTGTAATTCTCGTATTGATGTTAGTTTTGTGATGAATTGTCTTAAATTCATCGTGATTTAAACTGTGTAAAAGTTTTGTATAATATGTCCGACACTTTAGTAACTATTGTTTTTTAGTTTCATCAGGTGTCGTCTAATGTGTCATTTCTCTGCATTTTTTTTATTCACATTGCGCATTGAATTTAGATTTCCACCAGATGATTCTTTTTAATTTTGCCTTTTGGGAATTGAAAGAATATATCATCTGAATGAAGCATAATATATGGCAAAAATTCTATATTATTCATATACTGATTTCATTAAATAAATGGGAACAACTTCTAAACTTCTTTCTCATTATGAACCAAAAAAATATTTTACCATGCCAGTGGTGAAAAATACATTAAACAATGCCTGATGATATTTGAAAAAAAAAAATTTACTAGAAATATAATGCCAGAAAAAATGTAGTTATCTACAATTTTAAGCCTTGACTCTGCCAAACATTTTTCCAAATTTCACAGTTTTGTTACATATAAATATTGTTACATGTAAATCCTATTTGAATAATAAGAGACAAAATATGAAAAGTTTGAATCACTTCAGAACTTTTAAAAAAATCCTTGAAATTTAAAAAATATTTTAGAAGCTTTCTCATTGATAACTTTATCTTTTTGATAAAAATTCACAACTTTGCATTTTGATATGGAAAGAAATTAATAAACTGTGAAGCAGTATATTTATTTTTATATTAGTTAACTGAATTGCGTATTAAAAGCAGATGTCAGATTCATGTTGGTTGATGTTATTTACAGGTGGAATTTGTTTGCACTCTAATCCCTGGTAGAAAAAGACTCACATATGACAGCAATTCCAGTGCTTTTAGTCAATGTCAATAGAACTGCAAATTGTTGGCCTTGTTCACCTTTAATGATTTTGCTTTTTGCACTCTAGGTTCACCTGCTGATGTAAGACAAATTTAATTCTCTTTGCTTCTCTTTATTTTTACCTCTCTTTTTAATCTACACTCCCTTGTCCAATCCATACTCAACATCATCTACCAACTTTCTTTCAAAGTTGCTGTTTAAGAATAGTTTTATATGAGTTTATATGAGTTTATGCTAATACTTTTCTGAACTTATTCTTTATCATAGAAGTTAGCATTAATCAAAGGCTGGAAACTTTTTTAGAAAAAGAAGCAGTAAAAAAATCAGAAAAATTATAACCAAAAACATATTGGCAGATAATCTAAACTTGATGCTCTTGTAGTGATTCTTCATTATATCTCTGACATTTTTAGATAGAAAGGACTTAATACAGTTAAAGCTTTTTAGATATTTACAAAATATCAGTGAAGCAGCATGTTTGAATGTTATACACACAATAAACATAACTTATAAATATAAGAAATAATAATAAAAGGAACATTTTTTATTTAGTCTTCCATTTTGATTATATATTAAAAAGGCAAATAATATAATTCATGTGTCTACATTTTTTAAATTGAAATTTCAAACTCAACATCTCCAGAAAAGTTTGCTCATCTTGTATGTTGAATAGATGAAAAAAGCAAAGGATTTAAATGAAAGTAAATTATGCTTATTTGTTGAGGTATGTATGCTTTATTTGATTGATTTGGGATCTTCTTTTCATGTTTTTTTCCTCTGCATTGCAACACACACTATTCTATGAGATAACAATATAGATATTTTTATATATAAAGACCCATATTGGGAGAAATGTATGACAAAGTTGAAAAAGTTTTCTTTTGACATGCTTCATCCTTTATGACTTCATTGAACTAAATTTCTTATGTTGGTGCAAGTGTATGAACAAGGGATGATTGGAATTTTAAATTTAAAAATATTTTTTTTGTAATCTGACCAATATAACTTAGATTATTTTTTTTTTCAATTCCATTACTTTTTTCATTGGACATCCCACACTGTGCCCCGGTTCTTGCAACATTTCACCATTCTTAGCAGAATTTCTATTATCATAGTGTGTGATATTTACTAACAAAAGTGGTGGAAACAAAAAGAATCAAAATGAAATCGGCTAGATTTAAAAAAAACAATTAAATTTAAAATTCTCCCTCATTTTTGCACATGTGTATTCACACCAACATAACAAATTTAGTATGAAGTCCTAAAGAACAAAATGCATCACTAGAAAACTTTTTCCACTTTGTCATATATTTTTCTTAACACTGTTCTATAGAAACAAATTAATAATAGTATAGAAGTAAATAACAAAAAATAGATAATTATTTATTGAAATTTTATAGAATGAGTATATTTATAGAGATATTTTATAATCATTTTCCTTAAAATTCTGTGATTAGAATGCAAACTGGTATTTCTACCAGAAAAACTTTGTAGCTCATAGACATATGTGTTTTGGTGATTTTGAAAAAGGAAAATAGTTTTCTAATTAAAACTTTTTTTCTTCATTAGCAATCTTAATGCTGTTGTTAATTTTCTTAGTAGATCAGATATATTAAAATTTATTATTTAATATGAAGTTTAAACAAATAAAAATTGATGCAAATATTAATTTAAATATAATGTATGATTTTAAGATGAAATTAAAACAAATCTTTATTTCCATGTTTCCTTAAAATCTGAAATCCTTCCTTTATTTCATTCCAAGTATTGAATTCTTTAATCTTATTCTTCGTTCATTAGTCAAACCATTTAACCCTGCCATTTGCATTACATGTAAAATTGCTGCTTTATATACTGTCACACTTTTAAAAAAGATTTTGCAAGATATTAGTTCTGATTGACTGAAAATTTATTTTTTTTTTAAATATCACCTTTCTTCTTACCATCATATCTATCATTTTCATTCTCATGAAACTGCCATCAAGTTACACTGCAAAAAAAAAAAAAAAAGCTACCTTTTCAAATCATTTTGTTTTATCTATTTATGTTATTCCATATTTTTTCTTTTCCCTGGTTAGTTTTTTTTTTTTTTCTGCTGGTCAGAGAGCTTTTCTCTAAGGAAAAGCATCAAAAGAAGAAATTGACAAAGACTTAACCATCCCCAAATAATATCAGCAACAACAATAATAAAAGCAACTACTACAAAAAGCCACATGACAGTTCAAATATTTTAACCTCCTTAACTTACCTACTTTCTTTTCTTAGTGACTGGTCTTCTGCGAACTAGTGTACTGACCGGGTCAGCTAGTGCTCCTGACCTAGTGACTGCCTACCGAGTGCAAAATGAAGAGGGTAGGTGTAAATTTGTATGAGTGCCTGTTCATGCATTCAGCTAGTAAGTACCACCATAGTGTGTGGTCAGCTGGTTGGGCTGGACAGTACCTCTGCACTTGCTGCTGCTGCTGCTAACATTGATGTTGTGGAGTTTTTCCTGTTCATAGTCCATCCACATGCTTGTCATTTCAAACGCTACCCCATGTTTCTGTGTTGACTAATTTATTTAATAATTATTTCCTCTTCTCCTTTTTCCATTAATTATTTCTTTGTCTATTGCCTTTCACACTCATTCTTTCATCTGTTTCATTTCAACATTAAAATGGCAACTGATTCTAATGTACACCTTTTTCACTACTGCAATTGGCTATCATAGGATCCAAACAGTTGCATCAATCACAAATTGTTTTTAAAAGGTTTTCAAGAATGCATATATAATTTTCCTCTATCTTCTAAGTATTTGATTAGATATTTAGGGGGATGATATTTACATAACAGGCTGAAGGTAAAGCAGAATGGTTGAAAATAAATCCAAAACATATCCCTGATAGAATGATGCTGTTCAGAAGTTACTCTTGGTAGTGTTTCTTTTTCTTTTTGATATTTTAGACAAGTTATTCCAAATATTTCTTTCCTTTATCTTTCCTACTCAGATACTTGTGTACACACACTTTTTTTTACAGTTCTTGATAATAATTAGTTTGAATGATCATAATACAATAGCATTTGCTTCTTTTATTACCTCTTGAATTAAATAAGCTTATAATCTTTATTTTGATATTGATTTCTCTAACTGCTATTCATGCAATTGAAATATATCATTACAAGTATTTAGCTCCATAAAAATTGCAGTACCTAAGGTTTAATTAATTTTTAAAAATGGAAGCACTTTCTTGAAGCTTCCATTTTAGCTTTAATTGAAAGCTAAAAGATTACATTTTCTATTTCCAGTAAGCAAAATCCTCTGGTGTATTGCAAACAGAAATTATATTAATTGAAATCAATTTTCTTCTTTTTTTTTCTTTTTTTTTAGTAACATTGACAAAGTCATCTATTTCTGAGACATTTGTAGACACTAGTTTGTTCTTGGTTTTAAAAATCTTGCAAAAATAAAATATACTTTTATGAAACTTCATTTGAGGAATATTAGCTGATTTAAAGTATAATTATTTGAAACAAATATTTACTTTAAGTTTAAGATATTGCAGAAAGCATTCTTTTTAACTCAACTGTAGCTGATTTGATTTGACAACCTGATGACAGATCTAATGTTGTTCTATGGAAACTTTATCAGTAAAAAATGATTTAAAAAAATTATAATTTAAGAAAATAACATGAGTGCCTTTTTTATACAATTTTGAAGTACTCAGTTAAGTACCATATGTGATACACGCTTGGGCGATCATGTCTTGTCAGAAAATTTTCCTGCAGTAGGTTGTCATTACTTTCTGCGGTAGACTGGTTGCCAACCAAAGCTATAGAATCCAATCTGTCTTGTTTATTTAACCCATAGTTGGAGGGAGAAGAGATAGATTTATACCTTTACTAAGGGCATTTGTGCATAAGTGACTGCAACGAATTCAACTGGAATTTGAACTCGGCTCTCCAATTTCTCTGATATCTACTGCAACACACATTTAATCTTAAAGTAATCTTAAAGAAATGTACCCCTGAGCTGGCTCCACTCCTCTTCAAACTCTACAACTATTGCCCTGCTTGTTGTCAGTCCTCATCAGTAGTTCCTGTTTTTAAGAACTCTGGTGAACCATCAGACCCCTTTAACTATTGCCCTATTAGCCTCTTAGCCATTTTCAGCAAAGTATTCAAAGCTCTAATCAATGCTGAAGTAGTTAAGCATTTTACCTCTCACAACCTACTCTGCCAAACAATATGGCTTCTGCTTCGTCAAGTCTACTGCTGATGTACTAACAGCCATCACTGAATATGTATACCAGGCTCTTAATAATAATGGCAAAACTTGAACTGGTGCTTTAGATATCTTGAAAGGGTTTGGCATGCTGGCCTTTTATGCAAGCTCCAGGGCTACAGTATTTCTAGACAATTGTTTGATTTAATCTAATCATTTCTATCAAATCATTAAATGAAGGTTGTTATAAATGGGCAAGCTTTCACAGGAATGCGGGTGTTCTTTAAAGCTCTATCTTACCCTATTTCTCGTCTTCATTAATGAACTTCCTCATGTCATCAGTTCCAAAGTAGGCACCTATGCAGATGACACCATCACTCTCGTCTCAGTAGGAAATCTGCCAAGGATGACAAAGTAAATCTGGCCACTGCTCTTGAAATGGACCCCCAATCAGTGGTTAACTGGGGCAGGAAATGTTTTGTAAATTTTAAAGCCTAAACAAAACTGCTCTTCTATAACCACCATAGAGAAACTTTCCTGCTGGCCATCAGCATTGCTGATGAAATTCTCCTTGAGAGAAATACAGTGCCTTCTTGGCTTCACTTTTTCAACCAACCTGAAGTGGAATGAACACATCAGATCGACAGCTACATCTACTGCTAGGAAGGTTGGGTCTCTGCGTTTGGCCAGAACGTTTCTCTCGTCAAAATCCATCTTGCACATTTATAAATTTACGATTAGTCTGTGCATTGAATACTGTTGCCATATTTGGTCATGTGCTCCTGTTAGAAGAAGAAGGATCAGCGATGTAATTGGTCCTGACTTAGCATCTCAACTTCAGTCACTTTTTCACTGCTGTAATGTGGCTACTGTCTGTCATTTCTACAAATATTTTCATGGCAACTGCTTTGATGAGCATTTTTTCCTGGTGAATCTTTTCCACGTGAATTTAAGTGTGCGACTAGATTGGCATCTAGGTCCCACTCTTTTACTGCTGAAATAGTTAAATGCAACTGCCACTTCAACTCGAAAAGTTTCTTTTCTAGAACTTCTGCTTGTGGAACTCTCTTCTGTTTACTTGCTTTTCTGATAGTTACAATTTCCAAAGATTTAAATGTAATGTCAAATGTCATATTCTTTCTTCTTAAATCCCATTCATTTTTATCCTTTATTCAAAACCCCCTGTACACAGTCTTTTCTCCCACTGTAACCCCCTGAACACTCATGGAGTTGCTACCTCACTTGGGGTGAAATGATTGTTTTTAAATTTAGGAAAATATTCTCTGTAATATTTTATAAAATTTTAGAAATGTTCATTTTAAATTTACTATAGTTATTGCTTTTTATTTCTGATAATGTTGTGTATGGTTGTCCATACTTACAAAATTGACCAAGTTTATAAATAATGGTTTAAAAAAATTCAAAATTCTTTTAGAAATATTGGTGCATAATGATTTGTACTAAGCTTTTCCATTTATGATTAGCAAATATAGTTTTCACTTAATAAAAATTAAAATTTAAAAAAATAGTGTACTTAATAAATCTCATTTATAAAAGCAGTCAAAAGCTTTTGAATTAAATAATTTTATTGTATTTTTTATTTTACAATTCAGAGCAGATTTTTGGTAAATGAATAACTGTTTGATAAAGAATCCTGATTTGCATTCTCCAAGGAGTCCTTCTTTTGACTAATATAAACATTAAGCAAATCAAAATTTAATTTCTCAAACTTTCATAAAATTAAGTGGGGATAACAGATGATATATATATATATATATATATATATATATATATACCAAGATTTTCTAAAGTACAATATTTTTAAAAAAATTTCATTTATTTGTGAATAAATCATGAAAATTTCATTAAAATCTAACAATCTCTTGATTTTTGCAAGAATTTCCAAAACAATGTGTTTATTGCAAAAAAAAAAAATACTAAATCTCCACATAGTAATTTTTGGCTCACCACTAAAGAAAAAAAAAACAAGATTTTTAACCAAAATTTCAAACATGCTTGAAAGGATTTTAAAAAATTTAACAAAATAATAAAAAATACCTTGGTCTTTCCTCTTAATAACATTTTGATGATAAAACTGTTTTCATCAAGTTTGGGGCCTTTTTTATCATGCTATGTTCTTTTTTAGCAAAAAAGTCGAGGTATCTGCTTAGATATTTTGTCAAAAAGCTTGCTTTTGGTACCAGCAAACAGCATTTGAAATTACATAACTAGCAAGTTAGCATGATTAATTTCTTTAATTTGAAGGTATCAAGGGCATTTTATTTTCAGTAACTTTATTTAAAACGATCACATTTTTATTCTGATAGCTGTATTATTGGCTAGTAATTGGCATTATTAGGACCACCATAAAAAAGGGTTAAAAGTTATTTCCCCTTGACTATACAAGGGAGTCCTATCTCCAACTAATAGGTGCATGCTGGGAGACAGGAATGGACTTCTGGCAGGACCCCAGAAACATGTCCGCCAGACATGCTAGGCTCTCTGCTACCACATCCTTATTCAATATACACAACTGTTCGCTGTACCCATGTTTCCACAAAAATAAATTCCCAATACTTGGCGAGTGTGTCATTTTTCCACAACCATTTTATTTTGTCATGTTAAAAACATAATAGGTATGCATTTTCTCAAACAAATTGTCAGATTTTTGTTTGAGTCTGGAATTGTAGATGGAAGAAAATCAGAAACTAAGAAATATGAATCAAATGCAAAAAACTGAACTGAAGTTTATGAAGAATCTAAGTGTCATTGGTCAAATGCATCAAAATTGGTTTGTACAGATTTTGTACTGGTAATTTGTCATTGAACAATGCTTCACAGTTGGGTAAATCAGCTGAAGTTGATGAGAACCAAATCAAGACTTTACTTAAAGACATTTGAATCTCTTCTTGGTTTTATTAAGTGTTCAAAATTATTTACACCAAATTGATTTGTGATTTACACATCCTGTTTTGTGTTTCATTTAACAAATTTTGAACAGCAATAAAAAGTGTATATTTTAGAAGACAATATTGTGGGCAAAGTAAAACAAAGACCCACTGACCTTACAAAAACCTGTCTTCATACAAAGAAAGTGATGCTCTGTCTGTATAGTCAAATTAGGTGTTTTTGATGATGATCTTCTGAAGACCCAAATGATCAGTTCAAACAATCAGTGCTCAAACAAATTGAAATCAATCAAACAAAAAACATTCAGAATTAAGTTAAAAAGGAACAGTAATGCAATTAATAGAGTAATACTTGATTGCATATTTCTTTGGTGATCATGCCAAAAGTGATACAATTTGGGTGACAAATTCTCACTCCTTGACCATAATACATTGGGATTAGTATTTATTCTGATTATTATATAAGTTACATTTTAAAAAAATTAGTTCCAATTGATAAACCAAATTAACTTTTTAATCATCCAATATCTGTCATTGTCATTTATTTTAAATTGTGATTTTGAAAATTTACACTATCTCAATTCAAAAAGAAGTGGAAAATATAGTTGTGAGCTAGTTTATTTTAAATCACTTTTCAGTATCACATATTATTTTAATCGTATAGATACAAAAGTCGCATTAAAAAAACGGTAGGACATGGTTTTAAGTTCTATGATTTGGTCTTGGAAGATGAGTGAAACTATAATTTGAAACTTTTAAAAGTTCAAAGAAAACCAAAACAGTTTTGCGCTACAAAAACGTCTTAAGCCAAAGATACCAAATTTATTGGAGAGAAACAAATGATTGTATAAATGAATATGAATATAAGTAAAAAATGATTAATCAAATATCAATCAGTTAGTTCCTAGATTCTACGTGAGATTTAGGCCATAGAAAACAGAGATTAGATGATATCAGCTGTCTGTACATCCCATAAAAATATAGACGAGACAAGGTCATCAGTCAGGACACCCTATACAAAATATAAACTAGACTAGCTTGTCAATAGGGACCCTCAATGCACAACATGATTATACTCTAGGTCATTTATATAGATAAGTCATTTGTCTGTCAAGATGCACCTCAAAAATATTTTGGGATATTACAAGTTATTTTTGTTGTTTTTGATAAATTTAAAATTCCATAAACAAAGTCATTTTTTAACAAAAAAATTTTTTTTTTTTTTTGATTACTTGTGTAATTTTGTTTTTATTATTTTGGTATATTTATTAGTCATTTATTTTTTGTAGTCTTTCAATTGTTTGAAAAACTATGTTGTTGTAATTCAAGGAAACTTTTATCTTCTAGCTCAGGAATATATCATTTTCTTGGTTCTCATTAGGGTCAACAGGTTTCACAAAAAGATGTGGACATTTTAAGGAAAATTTTTTTCTTCCTTGATTCCAAACACCCACCCTCAGAAACTTAAAGATTTTGGTAATTTTAAATAATTTTTGTTATTTTAAATGAGGCTTATTGATACAAATTTGAAGAGCCTTAAATTCTGATTTGTTTTTTTCTTGTACAAATAAAGAATTTTGATGTTTTTAAAAAGTTTCTGAAGAACTATGCCATGAATATAATGTTTGTATTTAGGTGATTGTTGTTTTTCTTTTAAATGTGAAAGATTTTTGTTCTGTTGACTTGTAGTTGTAGTAATAGTCATAGTCATTGAATGTTTTATTTTTTGTACAGTCACAAATCTACAAGTAATTTATGTTTTGTTGTTAGAATTCCAAACAATAGTAAATTTCTCTTTAATAGAAACTAATCCTTTGTTGTAGTCATCAAATGCCTGTTTTTCTTTGTGTAATTGACTTTTTAAGATAGAACATTGATGATTTTTTTAAATAGCATTTAGTATTGATTTGTTTTTTAATTACTGTCAAATATGCGTTTGTTTATTCACAGGGATTGAATATTCTGATCGAATGAATCTTTCTCTCTCAGGTTGTAGCTGGACTCCCTTAAACAACAATAGGTTCCATTTAGCAATGTGAATAATAAACGTTAATGTTACATTATTGAATAATTTTTATTGTCAGTAATATGAAAGATTTGCAGTATCTATGAGGGCTAACTCATAGTAACAGTGATTTTGTTTATTTGTAATATTCAATAACAAATTATTACATTGCCTTCATTGAGTAGAACTTTACAAATTAAAATTTCTAGATCAAAACTGAAATTGTATAATGACAACAAAGTTTTACTTTTTCCTTTTCAGTTAAAAAATGAACTGAAAATAAAAATTAAAAAGATAACGCTCTTCATCATTCTATGAAATTTTCATGGGTTAATTTCTGTATTTAATTCTCTTAAATCTAAAATAATAAATGATAGATTAAGATCTATTTTATTATTTGAATGGAACAATTAGGCTTGTAGGGATTAACAAATTAATTTTTTCTTTTACTTTTATGTCAAAATTTTTATTGCAAGAACGTGTGTGTGTGTTTATGTGTGTGGAGAGCGGGGATACTATGGACAAAAAATTTCTATTTTATTTCTGCAGCATATTTTCTAAGGTATTTTCTGAATAAATTCAAATAGCAAAGTGAATCACCAAAAATTTATTAAAATAATTTAGCTAATTTCAAGATTGTCATTAAGCAGCAAATTAGAAACATTTTTGTAACCACTTAGCCAATGTTTCTTATAATCAAAAGTGGCATTACAGTTTAGTATATAAGAAAATGAGCAACAACTTTGTTAATTTTTAAGCAACTATAAAATAATGACTAATTTATATATTAGATGTTTTATTTATTCAAATGCTTTTGCCTATACTTTTAGCCATTATCAATGATGAATTTCATTTTACTTTTAACTGAATATATAGATTGTTTTAAATGCCGTAAATATATAGCAACAAAGATAAGGACAACAGTCCAAACAATGTAAGTAGTGGAAATAATCACAATACCTTGTCTCAAAAATATACAGTTTTAGTGCAAAGGAATTTGTCATTTTAGCTGAGAAGGTTCAGTGAAGACATCATAATGGTGTTCTCATAAAACTTTAAAGTTGGCATGAACCAGCTCAGTTAAAGTGACAAATTTTTTTCAGTAAAACTACTGAAAACAAAAAACAACAATCTTGGTGCTAAACATTATCATAACTCAATACTATACAGGGTGTTGCAGCAAAATCTTACACTTGACAAAAAGAAAACAAAATAGGCAATAAAAACAAAAGTTTTATAAACAGAGACCCAAGAGTTTACTTAGCAACAGTTAGTTACATACTACACTATTCTTCAATGTAACAGCTGCCAGCAGCACTGACCATCTCAAGGCGGACGCGAAATGAGTCACACACTTTGACAACCATGTCCTTGTCCATAGCAGCAAATGCCTCCGCGATGTGGGCATGCTTGTTGGTCTTGGCCTTGATCACACGCCCAGAAGAAATAGTCAAGGGAGTTGCAGTCGGGTGAGGAGGGAAGCCACAAGTCCGGCGACCAATGGTGAGGAACATTGTTGAGCAGCCATGTCTAGGTCATCATGGCCTTGTGTGCAGGAGCTGAGACCTGCTGGAAGACATAGGGGCGTCCAGAGGTGATCTCATCCATCCAGGGCTTCACCACGCTCATCAGCACCTCCTGGTAGATCTTAGTGGTGACTCTCAGGACCTTTTGAAAGAAGAATGCTGATAAAAAAGAATTTCATTCAGGACCAGACAAGCAACAGGTGGATCTGCAAAGACATTGAGACAGTTCCCATTGTGAAGTATACAAAGTTTCCCTCCTCTGTCATGGTCCTTGGCGTCATCTCCAGTGAGGAGGATGTCATGCCTTCATTCTTCTAACTCTTTTCTTTTCTCTAACTGTTGCTAAATAAACTGTCAGGTCTCTGCATATGCAACTTTTGTTTTTATTGCCTATTTCATTTTTTTTTTTTTTTTTTTTTTGTCAAGTGTTGGATTTTGCTGCAACACCCTGTATATATTTATATATATTGTTTCTCTTGTCAAGGTGCACACAAATCATGCTCAAGAGCATATATTTTTTTTAATAAGATTTCTCAAATATTCAGGCCAGTGGACAAATATAAATATACTGCTTAATAAATAAATGGAGCTTCAACTCAAATATACCTTTCCATTAATTAATAAATAAAAGAACCATAACTTCTGTAGCAATTTCTTTGTTTACATTAGAGTATGAAAGTGAGCAGCTATGAATGTTTCAAAAGTCTGACCAACAGGGTGCCAACAGAAAAAGAAACACTATATGGTTCAACCCATCCTACAACAAAAGCTTAAAAACAAACATAGGAGAAATATTCATTAAATTCCTGCAAAAATCAAACACGCCTGTAACAGAACAATGTAATATATTAAGCCACTGTAAAAGTATACATAGGAGTAATAGAAGAATTCTGGAAGCAAACAAACTGAACATACAAAACATTCTTTACTAATAGTAAATACATGAATAACACAATGCTTTCTAAACATATTTGGGAAATTAAAAACAAAAACCAAATCACACCAAAAGTATCATTGAAAATAATGAAAACTGCATCAGCCTACAACAATAAATCCAAAAACTGTAAACTCTGGAAGAAAAAATAACTATGATTACTTTTTAAGACCAACAGAAACTACTAAATAAATGATTAGAACTCATCTCAAAATGCAGCTGTGAAAACAAATTTTTACTCCATTACTTAAAATTCAAAAACTAAGAACAAGCAAAAAGAATAAAAAAAAAAACATAATTAATTCAAACTAATAAAGTAAATAATAAACAATGAACCATAAACACAAGTAAACATAACAACAACCAATAATGAATAAAAATTTGGATCCATAATTACATCCACTCAATCGCACTTAGAATAATTGAAAACATAACCATAACAGTCTACTCGAATAGCTATTAAAATAATACAGTAGGCCTACCCATATTACTCTACTGACCAACATATATAAATAGTCCAGCCAAAACACAATACATATGGCCTAACAATTGCATTTAAGTATGAAACAGTCTGTCACCAATGGATGTTGACTTCAATGCCCACTTGCATATTTATATGATCTATTCCTGATATTGTGCACTTTAACCTATAAATATAGCCTGCCCTTAAACTTTATATATATATATATATATATATATATATATATATATATATATACTTTCCTATACCAGTTCTCTTTTCTGTTCACCACAATTAGTGTCCTTTTATTCTTATAAATTGTTTTATACCTCAGTTATTTTTAACTTTAGAATATTGATGGCTTTGAATACAGGCTACAAAAATATTGCAAAACCATAACTTAGAAAGGTTATAGAGTTGCTTAAATGTTCTCAGATATTTTTATTTTAATGATTGATAAAGTTTGTAAATATTGGAATATAAGCATATGTGATTGTGTTTTCCTGATCAGACTAACATGTATGCAAAATTGAATATGAGGTGCTGCTCACTATAATACATTTGTATATCTAGGATGAAGCTAAACTGAATTCCCTTTCCCTAACTGACACTTGTATTATTTTGTTGTACTATCATCTGTGTGAGTTCTGTCATTGTTGGTATTTTGTTCGTTTCTATCTGATTTCTAAAAGTCTATCAGTAAGAAGTATAAAGTAGACTTTAATGATTTGTTTAAATTTAAATAGAAAAGATAAAAATAAGGTTGACTATGATTTTTCTTTTTTCACAGTCATTTTTGTCTGAATTATTTTTGAAAGAAATTATTAACATAGTAAAATGTTAGATTGTAATTAATGTATAGACATTTTATTTTGCTCTTTTTGTCGATAAAAGGAATGAATTCAGGTATAGAATGTTTGGAAATTTCAGTGCTTTAATATATTGTTAACTTTTGAATATAAGGCAAATTCTATCAGATTCAGTTCTTATCAGTTTCAAATGGATGATGAAGAAAATCCAGTTTAATTTAAATTTTTCAAAATTTTATGAATCATTTAAGAATATTTTAATTTAGACTTTTAAGTGGAAATGTTTTGGCATTATTCTTTTGTTTTTAGTTTTAGTATATGTGCGTTGTGGTGCAGTGGATATCGACTCGGCATGAAAAATCGGGGAGCCGAGTTTGAATTCCAGTTGAATTCCTTGTATTCACTTACGCACAAATACCCTTGGGAAAGGTATTAATCCGTCTCTTCCATCCAGTTATGGGTTAAATAATAGGACAGATTGGGTTCTATAGCCTTGGTAGGCAACCAGTCTACTGCAGAAAGCAATGGCAACCTACTGCGGGATAATCTTCTGCCCAGTCAGTCTCTTTCGAGCCATGATCACCCAAGCGTGTATCACATATGGTACTTAACTGACTGATTGAACTATATAAAGACAACTAGGAGTTCATTATCAGAGAATGTAGTCATTAAAATGATTATACAGGCTGATTTAGTTATTATAGGCATTTTCTTAATAGCTATTTTATCAAATTTTCACTGTTTCAATGCTGTCGGGTTTAATTCTGGGAAACAGTCCTCCAACAAATATGGTACTTAGAAATGTTTCTCATATTCAAAGTTGGGTTTGGCAGATTATTGTTTAATGCCAGATACATTTCCATTGTATCTTTTAAAAAATGCTCCTTTTCTCTTTATAGTTAGCTTTAATGAAGGATTCTTTCATGTTTTTAGTAATTATACCAATTGATCTAATCACCATTTAAATAATAATTGGATTCTTTTTCCACATCTTTTTGTTTCTCTGTTTCTAATATTTTTATCCCATTAGTTTCAATGCAAATTTTAGAAATGTTTATGCTGTAACATTCTTAATATTTAACACTAGGGATTTAAATAAACAGACATACACTTACCTTCTACGCCAGGTGGGGATCATCATCTCTTGGTTGCATTTCTGTCATTGGGCAGAGTGCAGTTTGATTGTATTTCTGTCCAAGGATAGGTTTGCATCTGAGGAAAATTATACTGAGAGGGACCTGATCCCGGGGAACAGTGTCCCAAGGCTACCCTACCCCATTGCACCAAAAGGGTGGATTGGTGGTTGCCACCTAGGCCAGTGTAACTGACAGTTGCAGAGACTGGGCAATTTTTGGTTGTTGCCTGTGCGCACACACTTGGACTCCCCAACCTAAATTTTGACCTTGTGTTGCATCTTGTTCTAGTGGGGGGAGCTAGTAAATATCCATACACTTTGGGGGTCTGAGGTTTTAATGAATTAAACTAATCCTTTACTTTCATAAAGAACAATTATAAAGTTTAAAAATTTCTGTTATGATTTTCTTTTCTAAATATTTACTTATTATTATTAATATTATTATTATTATTAGTAGTAGTGTTTTTCATTTACTTCTAATAGGTATATTTCTATCAAATTCAGTAAGCTTATTTAATAATATATTGGTAATGTCCATCCATTATTATTACATTATATTGTATGTTTCTCTGTATTGATGAATAAAAGTGTACATGTGTCTGGATGTGTGTAATTGTTCTGTAGAAGGCAACAAGACAATTCTTTCAACTTCTTTTCCCTTCTGTCTATCTCAATGTCATCTATTCAGCATATAGAAATATAAGGGTGTGTCTGGAGTGACAAGCATGGCCCATGCAATAATGCGTTGACTTCATATTCACTGCTGGCACACAGCACTTTGTTAAATTAAATGTGTTAATAACCAAACCAACAGTTTTTATCACATCCTAAAGGTTTTGTGATCATGCTTGATTGAGTGCCTCTACTTCTCCCCCTGCTTCCATATTGTCATTTTAGGTTTCTCCCAATCTCCACACATGACTATTTATACATGTTAAACTCTTTATTTTTCTTATTTTATAACGATAATCTATAAATTCTGAGTGTACAAATTAAGCTTTTAAATGTTGCAAATATATTTGGTGAGATAAAAGAAATTTTTGTTTTTTTTTATTAAATGAAAAAGTACAAAATGATTTTAAACAAAGTTTTAAAATATATAAAAATACAGCAAGAATTAATTTGAACCACTACAATTTTTGACATCATATGATTTCAGTTTATTTTAATTTTTCATATATTATAATAAATAAAATTATAAATATAAATTAAAAATTATTTAAGAGTTAGATAATGTGATCATAACTTTGAGTTTCTGCTGCTTTCAAGTTTGTAAATATTGTTCTTTTTAAATTATTTCTGTTCTTGTTATGATTCACTGAATTTGCAAAGTTGACAAAATAAACTTGATGAATTTGCAGTCAAAATGTTGAATATTCTGTACAAAATGCATAAATCAAAATGATTAAGACCAACATACTTCAACCAAATCTTGTGGGTTGACTCTGTACTTTCTTACATTTTATTTTAGAAGTCAATGTTTTCCAAATGAAATCGCTATTAAGTAACCATTGTTGGCTAAGATTATACAGATATATGTGGGTAATAAATTTTCAATGTGAATTTCAGCTTATCTATTAGAAATATTTTCAAGTAGTGTAAAATTTCATTCTGCAAATTGAAGATTGTTCATCATATTGTAAATAAAATATATATTATAATAATTGACATTAATTTTTTAGAAAGATTGCCATAGGTTATAAACAGATATTACCTTAAAAGAGAAGACAAAAAAGCATTCATACAGTGATCATAAAACTAACAAAAAAGAAATTAAAAACATTGGCAAGATAATAACAAGAAAAAAATGTTCAAAAAATGAAAAGGATAATAAGTAAAAAAAAAACATAATTGTAGAAACTAGTGTTATGAATGTAAAGAGAGAGAAAAATGTTCTGTATTAAGAACATTGGCTACAAACATGAAGACTATCACCTTTAAGTAAAGATCACAAACAAAAAACACAATAGACAAAGAAGTACATGAAAAAATTACTTAACAGTAAATTTTAGTGATGAATTTAGAACTACATTGGTTGGATCTGATGGATGGTATAGAGGTTGGGTCTTTCATGGAAATAGGCAACCAACACAAGTTAAATGACAACAGCAAGGAGGAGGAGGGCTGAAGAACTGTTTTATTTTTTGTTGTTTTTTTTTACTGTAGATAGTAAAATGATAGGTTCCTTCATATATTTCTATTTTTTACTTTTATAAAATTTTTTAATCATTTCACCCCAAGCAAAGCATGATCGCCACTATTTTGCAGGGGGTTAAAGTGAGAGAAAAAAAAATGAATACGGGAGGTATTAAAAAAATATAAAAGATGAATGAGATTCAAGAAGATAGATGTCAATTAATGTTACATTTGAATGTTTGAAGAGTATAGCTCAGGGAAGCAAGTAAATGGAAAGGAGTCCACAGAAGGGAAGTGCGAGAAAAGAACCTTTTGGAGTAGAAGTGTCAGTTACATTTAACTATTTCAGTGGTAAAAGGGTGGGACCTAGATGTCAATCTAGAAGGGTGCTTAAATTCAGGTGGGAAAAATTCACCAGGAAAAAAAGCTCATCAGAGCAGTTGCCATGAAAATATTTGTAGAAAAGACAGAAGGAAGCCATGTTACATTGGGGAGAAAGTGACTGAAGTTGAGATGCCAAGTCAGGATTGATTATGTTGCAGATCCTTCTTTGAATTTTGTCAAAAATCTCAAGATGAATGGCAGGAGCACCTAACCAGATATGGCAACAGTATTCAATGCACAAACAAATGGTAGATTTATAAATGTGCAAGATGGATTCTGATGAGAAAAACTTTCTGGCCCAACATAGCGACCCAACCTTCATAGCTTTAGATGCAGCAATAGATCCGATATATTTGCTCTACTTCAAGTCAATTGAAAAAGTGAGGCCAAGAAGGCGCAGTGTGTTGCCCTCAAGAAGAATTTCGTCAGCCATGCTGATGGCTGACAGAAAAGATTTCTATGGTAATTAATGAAGAGCAGTTTTGTTTTGGAGGCATTCAAATTTACAAGATATTTCCTGCCCCAGTTAACCACTGATTGGAGGTCTGTTTCAAGTTCAGCAGCCAAGTTTACTTTATCATCCTTTGACAGATTTCCTATTGAGACGAGTAAATGGTGGTATCATCTGCATAGATGCTTATTTGGGAACGGATGATATCAGGAAAATCATTGATGAAGAACAGAAACAGTGTAGGACCTAGGATAGAGCCTTGAGGGAAATCAATATAAATGCAGAAAATGATTTGAAACTCTTGGACAAAAGCCAAGAATCCTTAAGTTAAAGACTAGGTTAATACCAGACATTTCTCCGCCACGTTCTGCAAAGTTGATTATTGCCAGTTTTGAGAGAAGAAAAAATGTTTTCGAAAACACCAAACTATTTAGATGATATAAACCCAAGAGAAAGGATTGGATATAAAAATGGAAAATAATATACAAACAAAGATGATGTTTGGAAAAGAAGAGAAATTGTTGCATAAAATCTTAAAGTTGAAACAGTAAAAAAAAATAATAAAATAAGTGATTGGAAAACTGATGAAGGTTCTAGTATATTATGGTGTCTGTATGAACATGCAAAATAATAATTTATTCAATTATATGGTACATTGTATTAATTAAAAATATATCTGTGGCTTATATTTTTTGAATTTATTTATAAATAATAAGAATTATATTATACTTTCTTTTCAAAACAAAATTTGACATGAACCCCAAATAAGTTCCTCATTAATAATTTTACAGCAGTCAGTATGACAAGCTGTATTGCACATATGGCTATATATCATGAAATTGGTTGATAGCAGTTTTCTCATGAAAACATTGACTTGCATAACAACATCTTATATATATATATATATATATATATATATATATATATATATATATATATATATGAGATAGCAATATATATTTTTATATATCAAGAACAGTATTGACAAAATTGTACAACAAAGTAGAAAAAGGTTACTCATGTGTTTAACTGAAGGACAAAACTTGTCAGAACTAAACTTTTCCTACTTTGTCATACAATCCCCCACCTCTCTCTCTCTCTCTCTCTATATATATATATATATATATAATGAGAAAATGGGCTGGAACATAATGAGAAAATGGGCTGGAACAACTTTTTACTCTTGACCAGAAAAATATACAATCAATGAATGGTGGCATCATAAAATAAATACACATTCTATAGTATATTGTATGGCTGGCCACTCATATCCGAGGATGCCTGTCTCCAATGGTGACTAGCTAATTCCCTTTATAGACATTCACTCAGGCATATTTGCATTTGTTCAACACCCACAGAGTCCACCTGTGGTTTATACTGCAACCATGCTGAGCAGACCTTAGTTACAGTTTCTAGGTGAGAGTGCGTTATCAGATATGAACAACAACCTAAATAAGGTCAGGATGCTCAAACACTCAGTCACAATAACTTGTGGCTTCATTCTAGAACAACCATCAGCGGCTCCTTAAAGAGAGTGATCTACCCAATTTTACTCACAAGGCTTGGGTCAACCCGTAGTATGGTTTTCAGGCACTTTCCAAAGGTGTCGCATGCTGTGATCATCTCCTCCAGATTGATAACATCAAGAAGTCACCTTCCTAAAAAAATTGACCATGGCAAGATTCAAACCTGGGCTTTATGGTCAGAAAGTAAATGTTTTAATCACTTGGCCATGTGCCCATATACATTATATTGTAATGAAAAAATATATATATTGTTGAAATTCCTTAACTTATAGTAGGCTATTCAAATTCTTTTGCTATTCAAATTCTTAACAAATTTTATAGGATATATTATCTCAGTCAGCACAGATGTCCTGAAAATAATAAACAAACCTGTTGATATTTTCTTTCCTAATATTATAATGTACAACAAGGTTATTCTTTATTATTATTGTTATTACTACTACTACTACTACATTACACATCACTAGCTGCCAAGAGTTGTTTGGTCTGCAATCTTGCTCCATCATAGCAAGCACAAAAATGGCTAAATATACAATAAGTATGATACAAAAACTGTTTGTGGATGTTATAAGAAAGACTGTTCTGTTACATCCCAAAATAGGGTTGACATAATCCTATTTGAATAATTTCTTGGCTGCAAATCAATATATGCACAAGATTGACTTCTATACAAAAATTTATGCACCATTACATTTTTCTGTTTTTTTTTGTTTTTTTTCACCTATTTTGTTTTCTGTTAATCTGTTTACAACTCATTATTGGACTTTATATAGAATATTGGCTGGCTAGCAGATTTGCAGCCGTGTTCTATAAGCCATTTATTGAATATGTTTTCTACTTCACAGTGAAACAAACATAATTTGTGATGTGCCATTTAAGCAGCAGCAGCATTGATAAAACTCTCATTTTTTGATGCATTTTTTCTATTTATATTTGTTCATCTTCAGCTTTCAAGAATGTTATATTTTAATTTTTATTTAAATGAAATTGGATTTTATTAATCCGTAAATCCTGATGGTAGATATTTTTGTGTTGGAAAATATTTGCCAGTATTGTAATTATATTTTTATTATACAGCCCCCATATCCTGATATCGCAAATACAAAATAAATTAGAAACTACTAAATTAGTCTTAAAAATATTTAACATGTATTGACTTTTTTCTTTTAAATTACAGATTATTTTATACATTATAAAAATGTTTACTGATCTTATGTTTGGGTGTTTAATACCTCCTCCTCCTCCTCCTGTTCTTTCTATGGTAACTCATTATCATTATATTCAGTACCTATACTTGTTTAAAATAATGTTTTTGTTCTTTTTACATACTTCGTACACCGGCACCCAACCCCAACCCACACAAACAACAATCATGATCACAATACCAATCAGTGAATGTAGTTTTGAACTCAGTTTTTGGAATATGTGATTTTTTTTTCTTTTCTCTTTTTTTCTTTTCTTTTTGTTAATTTTCTTAATATTCATTTTTCTTTTGACAAAAAAATTGAAAGTGAAGTTATTGCTGAACTAAACAGTTTATTTATTTAAAGTTTCAGTCTGTTTCTTTTCTGATCCAATGTTATTTTTAAAAAGCATGATCCTGCATGGCATCATCATTATCATCATCATGATGGTATTTTGGTTTTTCTCAGAATGTTAATTAGATGGAATTCTTCTCCCAATCATGCCTGAACATTGTCTCTTCAGACTGTTATTAATACTACTATTACTAATTTGATGATACTAATCATTTTAATATTGGCATGTTTTTAATCCATCCACTGACCAATGCATGGCCTTAGCAAATGGATATTGGCTCAGCATGGCAACAGTCTTCCAATTCTTCATCAATTTTGTCATATTTTTGTCATTTTTTGAAATAATCATAAACAAAAATGTCCATTTCTTTTTATACTTTTACAGTTTCTTAGCTTTGTATCATGTTTAATATAATTTTCATTCTCTCACTCAGTATATATATATATATATATATATATATATGTGTGTGTGTGTGTGTGTCTAGACACACACCCAGTGTCAGATTTTATGATACAGGACAATTTTTTCACAATACATTTCCTATTCACCAAACAATTTTTGTAAAAGTTTTAGGATATTCTTATATAAGCAATATATAATGTGAGTTTCAGCTTATAATATCACTCCGTACTAAAAATACACATAAAATATTTTAGCTATATTTGATTAACACAATATTCCATACATCTGAATAAATTATAATTTTACATGTTAATATGGGCTATTTCCATAATTAAATTATGTCCCTCCATCAAAAGAAGCCATCCTCTCATCTGTACCTATTTTTAATATTTTTAACTCATGATATATTTTAGAAACATTTACCTAACAAATAAAGGCCTGAGAAGCTCTGGGTTGAAGCCTATTCTAGCCTAAAGGATATTTCAGCACTTACTCCATCATATTATAGAACCTTCATTTATTTTATGTTATTATTCATTTTCTTATCTGCAACAGTTTCTCTTGCTTTCCAAACATCATCTTTGCTTGTATATTGTTTTCCATTTTCATATCCATCTCTTTCTCTTGGGTTTATATCATTTGAATAGGTTGACAGCCATTTTATTAGTTTGGTTTTTCTGAAAATATTTTTTTCTTCTCTCAAAATTTGCAATAATCAACTTTGCAGAACATGAAGGAGAAATGTCTGGTATGAACTTAAGGATTCTTGGTTCTTGTCCAAGAATTTCAAATCATTTTCTGCATTTATACTGATAGAAGGAACTTATTATACTGCCTACAATAAAAAACTCAGAACAGTAGTGAGGGGAAAGAAAAATAGTTACTTACCATCCCTTCTCCTTGTTGTTGTTATCCAACTTGTGTTGGTTGCCTATTTCCATGAAAGACCCAACCTCTATATGCCATCCATCAGGTCCAACCAATGTAGTTCTATATTCATCACTAAAACTTCCAATGCTTTTTTCTTTATGATCTTTACTTAATGGTGGTTGTTTTCATGTTTGTAGCCAATGTTCTTAATACAGAACATTTTTTCTCTCTCTGTTTACATTCATAACACTAGTTTCTTCAGTTTTTTTCATAATGATCAGGCCACTTTTTTTTGTTTAATACCCTTTGTATTTTTCTCATATTTATTTTGTAAAAGCCAGTATCTTTTTTTCTTGCCAATGTCTGATTTTTTTATTTTCTGATCTCAGTTAAAATCTTTCACAATTTATAATGTTGTATTTACATTACTGCATAACTTTTTACAACTGCCAATCTTTATATAGCTGAAATTTAAGAATTCATGTCTGTACCTATATTATTATTTAAGTTGCATAATAAAATCTCACACCATCAAATCAGTTGCTAAATAACATATAAGCTGAAATTTATATCATATTTTTATATTGTGAAGACATTTATTTGCCTGATAAAATCTGATATCATGTCTCTCTCTCTCTCTCTCTCTCTCTATATATATATATATATATATATATATGTACCATCATCAGAAAAGCAATTTTATTTATTCTATGGTACAGTGGATATCAGCTTGGAACGAGAAACCGGGGAGCCGAGTTCGAATTCCAGCTGAATCCATTGCATTCCTTTACGCACAAATACCCTTGGGAAAGGTATTAATCCGTCTCTTCCCTCCAGTTATGGGTTAAATAGCAGGACAGATTGGGTTCTATAGCCTCGGTCGGCAACCAGTCTACCGCAGAAAGCAATGGCAACCTACTGCGGGATAATCTTCTGCCCAGTCAGTCATGTCTCGAAAAAGACATGATCGCCCAAGCGTGTTTCACATATGGCACTTAACTGAACTGAGTGTTCTTCACAAATTAAGAAAAGGTAAAAACTTTTTCAATTCCTCCTTCATCAGCAATTAGCTTTTCATCCCTTAAAAATTTTGATCTTGTCAACAAATTACAAAATCATAAATATGAAAAATAGCTATGGACAGTTTAGGTATTAAGCATTTATATGCTAACATACCAGTAAATGACTACATTTTTGAAAACCTCCCTCCCCTTCATAAAAAATATTTCTCTCATCAACAAAGTCATAAACATTTGTTGACTTTGTACAAACCAATGTTCTTGCACATTTGATAAAAGTTTCAACAATTAAAAATTCAGCCAACCTATAGGTTTCCTTCTCAGCAGTGTTTCAGGCTAATCAATATCTACCAAAAGATTCAGTACTTTCACTGTGTAGATGGAACATTACTAATACTTTTTTACAGGTCACCCTGTACAAGGCTCAAGGGCCACTCAAGGTAGAGGGTTGCAGAGTAAGAAGTACATTTTATGCAGATTAGTGGGGAAGATAACAGTTAAGCCTAGATGTAATTGGAGCAAACATCCTCTTGGGACTTGATTCCACAAAGCAGTGGTTTGCACCAAAGGAATATGGTGGGAATGAAGGTGGTTTGCTATAATGTGAGTGGCATGGAGAGCCCTAGTTGTGAAGGTTCAAACTGAGTGAACCAAAGAATGCAATTTGTCTGAGAACTTTTCATGGAAGTAGTGATAGTGCAGTGAAAAAATTGCCATATCATGTCTGTGAAAGAGGGGTTTTGGTGAGGCCTTTGGATTCTATTGAGACTGGAAAATGAGGACTGGGCAACTCCTGCCTAAATATGACAGCAATACTTCATTTTAGGCTGGACCAGGCTCTTGTAAAAGTAGAGGATAGCACAAGGAGTCAGGTACTTATTAGAGCAATATGATCATTTTCGTATGTATGAGTTCCACTTGAGGACTGGGGTGAATTTAAGGCCCAATAGACACTCAAGGTATGGGACCTCCGTGAAGACTGTATACTGAGATGAGGATGATTACTCATCTGCATTCTTAAAAACCAATCATACACTTGACTCTTTCTACAGGCTTTGGAAGAATTTCTTCTTCAAACAGTGGTTAAATAAGGATCAGGAATAGTTTTGGGCTGATATTCTTAAGGTCAACCACTGAAATTTGTCTGAGCCAGTGGCTTTCATAGGGTCAAAGTTTTTGATAAATCTTGAGACTTCCCAGGCTGTAATGAAAATATTACTGAGACTGTGCTCAGTGAGACATGGGAAGTTGAAAATAGGGATAGATTTTTTTCATCTAACATTGAATTTGAGGCAAAGATCAAGTCAAAGAACTTTGCTTTATCTGTCAAGAAAGATATGACCTTTGAGGCATTTATAATAATGGGTACAGCCACTTTGCCTCTATTCACAGCAATTTGGTTGGAGATCTTTCAGAACTTTCAGGATCCAATTTGTTTGCTTTCAGCCTGGACTGCTTTCTGGAACTGAAGTGATTGCAGGTGGTTCTGAATACAGTAAGAATCAAACTATATTGCTTCTTGCGATAGATATTGAAGCAGTGGTTATGGTGACCTATTTGCTGCAGTGCATTTGGGGGTTAACCAGAGCTGGCTGTTTGATTTTTGTTGAAATTGACGAGCTGCTGGGGGATAAAACTCTTCATTCCAGAAAGGATCCAACAGTTTTGGAGGTAGCATGCTTGAAAAAGGTTAAGAGAAGCATTTCTGCCATATAAAATCTAAAACTGTCCCAGTCTATTTTCATAAAGTGAAAAATAATTCATGGAACAACAAATCAGGGTAGTATGTGGTTTGACATCAACTTGGACACTAACTAGGAAATAAAAAAATACATCAAAAATACTTTAAAAAATGTTTGTACTCTATTAATTATTCCACATAGAATGCTAAAAGATAGGCAGACAAAATCCTATTTAATTAAATTCAATATAAAAATGATTACAAACATTTAAAAAACCAGTAAGGGAGAGTTAATTTTACCTCAGTGGCAGCAGTTTACTAAATGGAATGTGAACAATGTCCCCCTTGCAATAAACCAACAAAATATCCCATGACTGAAAGAAAAGAATATATGAACATCAAATAGCTTTCAAGTTAAACAACACACTCAATGCACTTGTGTCACATTGAAACATTGATCCCAATTTTAATGTGAAAACTGCTGTTCTAATAAAAAGAGAAGATATTTTATTCAGACAAACATGTATAGAAAGTGCCATGACTTATGAGTAGATTATGCTTCATATTCAATTGGCTTTTTTCAATATATTCTCCATTTCTTAATTAATACTAAAAGAGTGTGAGATAGTTAAATCGTAAAAAATGAAATGAAATCACTTAAAATCTAATTTCTTTAATGAGGTATTTAAATGCTTGACAGAAATCATTTTCTTTCCAGTCATGTAGATCTGACTGTTTCAAATGAAATTGTTTTTCTGATGATTATTAATGAAAAAGGTCAAGTTAAAAATCTTTTTCTAAATTGTCTTGGATATTTTCCATTCTGTTAAATTTAATTAAATTGTACCTGCTTTTTTATTATTATTATTATTATTATTATTATTATTATTTATTTTTATTTTTTTGTGTGTATGTGTGTGTACATATATATAAACTGAAGTGTCAAAAAAGACAGCAGTTCACTAGATTTTTTCATACTTCCCTATTTCTAGAAAAAACACAGCCATGTCACACACATTTGACATGATAGGTAAAGAGGTAGTGTAGCTGTGGTAATTATAAAATATGAACAGAATTTAATGCTATTTGACCATAATGATTGTTGGAGTTAAAAATATGAATCTCTGAAGTGGCAGCTACTTCAGGGTTTGATTTTTTTGTTTTAGCAATAGAACCAAGTGTATAAGAGGAATATGTGAATTCCAGACAGACATCAGAAGCAACTGAAAAACTGTATGCAGTCACAGGTGACATAAAAACTGGGTTGCCATTAACTTGCAAGGATGATATCCACACAAAGCATCAAATAGTATCCCAACACATTAGTGGTGCCGCTCAACTCTTCAGATAATGCAGTTTTGTAGTCATCAGTCAGCAAGAGTAGCTGTTTTAACATTAAATCTTTATTTGTTGCATCTCAACCAGGCCTAGAGAACATCATCATTATTGGATTGTGGAAGACTGGCATAGTTTTGCTGAGTTCAGATAGTTTAGTTTGTGTGTGTAAGAAACTATGAACGTCTATGTATCCTGCCTGCCAGCAGGCTGTTATACAAGCATTTGACTGCTCTGTTATAATGTGAATTGTTTTCTGTTGGTGTGAAATTGGAAGTGTGACATCCATGGATCTTGTTGTAAACCATATTTCTTGGTGATAGTTTGTTCCAACAGGATACTGCAGCCATCTCTATTATGCACAGGGAATAAAAAAAACATTTGGCAACAGGAACTCTGCTGACTCAGATGATTGCTTTGGCTTGCCAGATTTAAACTATGTATGGAACATGTTGATAACCTTACTGAATTTATGCCACTATAACCAACATATACAACACTGTTAAGTGCAACAATGCAATGTAACTCCATGTGAAATTGTGTAGCTGGCATTATTCAGACAAAGGGAGCAGCTACATCTTATTAGGGAGCTATCTCTACTTTTTTGGTACTTCAGTTGTGTGTGCGTGTGTGTCTGTGTTTGTGTATATATATATATATAATATATATATATATATAGTGTGTGTGCACACTCTAAAAGCAAACAGGAAAGATTTTCACTTAATATAAAATCATAGTATATTTAGAAATGTTGCTTGTTATCATGAATTATAATATTTTTGCTTTTAAGTATTAAAAGTATAGACAAAAGTTTATCCTCTGGATATTAACTGAAAGGTTTTGCTAATAATGTTTATAGAAATAGTTTTATATCATATTATTAGTCTTTTTCTATTAATATAAAAAAAATTACTGTAAATTTTAAGCAACATCATTTCTGTATGGCTATAATTTATAGTATAAAAGCTTCTGAACTTATAATGTGACTCAAGTTATTTTGAATTGTGAATTTTAGTTCTAGATAATTTGTTTTTTTTCTCTTTTCACTCTCCTTAATTTTCATATTAGAAATTAAACCGGAAAAAAGCTTATTCTTGAGATTTTAATTGCATTTATCTTAAAGATTTTCTAAGCGTAACTTAGATATGGCATGAGGCCAAAAGAACGAGGTACCCAGTGAGGATTGAACTCACTTGTAATTATTCTAGCAAGACAAGCTTGCTAACCATTAATAATAATTTGCAGAATTGTTTATGCAATTAAAAAAAAAATTTCCCAAATAATAAATCTGAGGGAAAAAAAAACATTTCAAAATAGAATTAAAAAAATGATAATGGCTTATAAAAAATATTTTAAATTTTGATTTCAATCATTTCACCTACTTTGATATTCTATTAAAAATTTTCATCTTTGATGTAATTTTTTTAAATGAATATCTCATCTTTATTGAAAGTGAATGTGATATTTACTTTATTTTCCCATCGAGTATTTTGCATTTTATGAGAGGAGATAAAAGATTAACCAAAGAATTAGAAGATAAACTTTTGTCAATCTATAATTGAGCCGATAAAGATTATCTACTCATCTTATTTAGTTAGGTGATTGATTTCATTTTCAATTTGTCAATTAGAAGCTTTCACAAACATGATTTCAAAATAAAATCTGAATAATACTGAATAAAGACAGAAAAACTGTGTGATGACATGGATCATTTAGACAAATAATAAGTTGATTGATTAAAATCAAACAAAATATATAATGTCAGTTACAGAGATACACACATTCAAGCAAGTCATTAAAGCCATTAAAATGCAAGGGGTAACTGAGTGTGAGAGAACATGAGAAAATAGAAACATTATTAAAAAGAGAGAATGATAAAAGTACAGAAATTAAGAAGACAGAAGACAATGATTGACAATTGTAGTTAAATTTTAGAAGATCAAAATTGACAGGAAAGCAAGAAGTCAGAAGAGTTTTACAAGCAAGAAGTGCAAGAGAAGAACTGTTAGCATAGAAGTTACAGTTGCATCTAACTGTAAAATGACGAGACTAGTAATGCAAATAAATTAATAAAGTCTAGTTACCAAAGAAGAAAGCTCATCAGAATAATTTCAATGAAAATATTTATAAAAAAGGCAAAGGAAATCTATATTACGGCATCTTTAAATTTTAAACTTAACCTGTTTTCTTTAGTTTTTATCACTTTTATTGTTTCTAATTATGTAACATGGCATTAATAGTAATTTTTCAATGAAGGAAAAGATGTTGCATGATTGCAGACATCAATTTAACATCTAGGAATCTGAAATTAGGACACTGTCAGTTAGAAATATACTAAGCCGAAACTACTTTTTAGAACTTTTTTCTCTTTAGAAATGTAGGAAAGAAGAATAAAATTTAAATCCATAAAGAATTGTGGAGAATATTAAATTTTATTTTTATTTATTATATTGTAATATTTTTATTTATTATATTAAATTTCAAGTTTGATGGATAACTTTTTAGTAACTCCAAAATTATTTTTTTGTAATTTCCCAACAGCAGCAAAAAAACATTTTTGCTCAAATAAATTCAACATGTTTGATAATTATTAAAGATTTTGTATCATAATTTTATCAAATAAAAAAATATATTAATTTGTCTTTGAACATTTTATATTAAAAGTTCTTGTGTGTATAAATTATTTCTTGTGGATACAGCCTTTAGTAATGTTTCCTCACATGAAAATTAATTGCAGTCTTTTCCTTCACAGTATCCATTCATTTAATCTGATCCATGCTAAGATAGAATTTGTGAAGTTTTGTTTGTATTTAATATTTGTTTCTTAGGCAAAGCAGATGAACAGAAAAATCTGAATGAGGTGAAAAATGTGCCATGATATTTGACATCTCTCACTCAGCATTCACTTATTTTTCTGCTTGATGTTAGATTTCTCTTTTTAATGCTTTCTTTTTTCTATTCTAATTGTATATTAAAATAATCATTATAACATTTTAATAAATTATTTGATTATTTTTCTTGTCAGTTTGAAGAAAATATTTATTATTGAAATCAGTTTTCATTTCAATGTAGTCAGTGTGACTTGATTTTTTAAATTTTGTTAAAAATTAATTTGCAACATGATTACTCATCACTTAAATACTTACAGATTTCTATTTGATTGTATGCACAAGAAATATGTTCACTCTTTTTATTTTATATTAATTATTGAAATAGAGTATATTTGTCTTGTCCTCTGAAGGTGTCTTCATTTTCAACAACAAATAATGGTTTTTCTAAATTATACTTGTTTCACTGCTGTAATATGCTCCAGTTACGACTGTTGTTCAGTTTTATTTTAGTCAGTTTTTAACACCTGCTTTACTAGTTCTGAAAATCAGCTTAATCTTCTTGCAGTAATGTTCTTTCTATTTGTGCTTATCTTTTCATAATGTCCGATTCATTTTATCAAGAATATTTATAAGTTTAATGAGCAGAATATATTGGGGTAAATTATTCTGAAAATATCAGTGGAAACTTATTTAAAATGGTCAAAGTTTTCATTTAATGATCTCTCTAGATATGAAAATCAATACTAGGAGGAGGTGAAAATTCTTGGTTCGACCTAAATCCCAAAATCCAAACAAATGACGACACATTTTAAAGGTTGAGCTGAGAATTTTCCTTGTACAACAGATTTACCCATCTAAATCCGAAACTCGACTACATGAACATGTTGAAGAAATTTCACCATTTCAAAAACTGTTCGATTTGCTCATATGAATGTATATTTTTATCTTACTTGCATTTCAAGCAGTGTAATTCTTTTTGCTGATTAGAACAACCAGATTTGATGCAATTTCAAAAGAAAGATCAAGTTAATGATTTTTGTATGATCTTCAGTTTTCCTTTTTGTTGAATTAAAAAGCACAAATTTTACTTTCAAAGAAATTGTTCACATTGCCTTTATTTTTTGTTTTAATTAGATCCATCCATCACTACCTCTTTGCCTTCTTTGTAATTTTCTGAGAAATATTTTATCATACAACCTCCAAAAATAAGAGGAAAAATTGTTTCTTTTGAATTTCCTTGAAGAATTATCAATTATTTATGTTTGACTAATATTTCTTTCAGATTATCTATCTTGCTATGTTTGTTTTTTCTTACAATTCTCAGACCATTCTGTAATGGTTAGCAGCTCAGAATGAGATATCAGAGAGCTGAATTTGAATTCCAGCCAGTTTCTATTCACTTGCATGCAAATACCTTTGGCAAAGTTATGAATCCATCTCCTCCCCGAGCTATAGTAAGGCTCATATGTGGAATAAATGGCTGCCATTCTCAAAATTTAAAAAAAAAATTAATGCATTATTTATTTGCAAAAAAGAAATTATTTTTATATGTTTTGCTTTAAATAACCCACAAAGTGTTGATAAATCATAAAAAAACAAATCAAGCATTCTGTAGTCATCAATAAGTAATACTGATGAAAATCATCACTTATTCTTTCCACTTCACACTGGTATTGATGACCGTGAAAGAATGGTTTCATTGATTCATTTTCTACAGCTTGTCAACCCTTTGCAGATTATTTAAAGCCAAAAAATATTTTAGATTATAAGAATTTTTTAAAGATAAAAAAGTCTTACTAATTAACCTCTAGATTTAGAGAAGAGGTGGATTTCTACTTTTCTCAAAGGTATTTGCATGTAAGTGAATATAATGAACCTAACTGGAATTGAAACTTGGCTCTCCGATTAACATTTCTGAGAGATTATCCATTACACCACCCTCACATCCAAGCTTACTGCACATGGTATTTGCAAACTGTCACCCATCTAGCTACTGACCAAGCACAACACTGTATAACTTCAGTGATTGTACAGGAACTAGTGTTTCAATGTGATGTGGCTGTACATAATAATGGTCTGAGTTAACAAAAACAAACCAAACACAACAGCGATAATACAAAAGAAATCTTAGTTGGAAATGGATGATGCTTCATCAAAGAACTATTGTACTCATCTTTGTTGTTGTTTTTATCATGTTTACCTGCAGATTGATATGCCCTTGATGAATGTTGGAAGGCACAACAGCTAAAATATTGTGATAAGAACAACAAAGACAAGGACATGTAAATAGTGATAAATCCTAATCCCGGAAAGTTAAAATAATTTTAATCCAACTGGTTAATGTAAATAATAACAAAAGTTTTTTTCTGTATTTAGTGTTCATGAAAATAAGCAATTTGCTGTAAGGTTAGATTTCAATGTTTGCAGTTGGGACATTTTCATGGCCAAATGTCTTTTGTAAGGATATTTTCTTTAAGGAGGAAAAAAAAACAGTAAATCTCACTGGTAGTTTTACTCTTTATTTCTGATCTTTGTTGTTGTTTCTTTTTGGTTTCAGGTCAATTATTACTTTTATTGTATTTGCATTGAGAAATCTTTTGCTTCTGTCTCATAATAGTTGTTAGTTTTGCACATACATTTCATACACTAAACATAAGTCATTATGGGCAAGTGGTTACTATTATTTATTCCCTCTTCACTTCATTACTTAGCACTCCTCTTTATTATGAGCACCATTGGTCATTTTTCTTCAAGTGTTCTGATTGACAAGATTACTTACCACCTGATGGTTTTATTCTCTTCTGTTTCAATGCAAGTCATTTATGGATTTTGATTTTCTCTCTCTTCTATTGTTTGTGCTTTATCTAGTCAAAGCAGCTTTTAGAATCTGAATTTTAAAAAAAAATACTGGCACGTGATGTACTTAGTAATCTAAAAAGTCTTCAAACTGTTTAAATGTCAGCCTGTTTTGATCACTTCTTTTTCACATTCCAAAAGCTAAAATGACATGGCCTCTGCACTTGCATCTTTGTAAGATTGCTTTCAATAGATGTCTTTTCTTTACTTATGACATAGAATTTTTCATTCTTTTTCCCTTTTGTATATAACTTTGTTTTTTTCTTGTGATGATTTTACGGCTTTAATGATATTGCTCCGCCAGAAAAAAAATCTATCAAGACACAACACCAGGCGATTGTTGCAAGCAGTATGTCTTCTTTGTCTTTCTACTCAATTTCTTCCATTGCTCTTTCTATAGTCTTTACTTATTTGTTTGCTTTTCAGATCTAGTGCTAGTAAGAATTTACACTGGCTTTTAATCTAGATTTGGAATGCCATCCTAGTGAAAATTTGGAATGAGAAAAAAAATCTTTCTATTCACTTTATTTTCAAAGACAAACTGGACTGTATTAGTTTTTGTATGGGTGCATTACATAAAAAACAAAACAAACTTAAGACACATTTAAAAATCTGAATTAATAGTGAAAATAAATGTCATCCTACTTTCAAAAGTACTAAATCTTATGTTCTTTTTCCCTTTCCTTTCCTTGCTGTAGGTATTGAAGGATTTACAATGGTACCATCTGTGAGAGCTCTTGAAACATTGCACAATGTTCTTACATTAAATGACATGGACAAGTTCCTGATGAATGCAATGTCAATACGCTTCAATACACCTGCCTCTTCACCTCCTAATGAGGCTTCCACTCCAAACTCTCAAAGACCTTCCATTGCACCTTTGGGGGCACTTCACAAAGGTATGTTTACTAATTCTTATCAATCACCTTTAGTTACTCAAAATCAATTTTTTAATGAAAAATATCAGCATTTTTTATTTTATTTTGTTTTTGATAATCTGTATCTCAGCAGCTTTCATTTCCAAAGCCAAGAAAGTGAGGATTATTTATATTCTCATCATAACTTGTTGTATACTCTTAAATCTTTGAGAATTAGATATTTAGCGAATATTTAGATAAATATCCACAAAAAAACAAAAAACAAAAAAAAACACACATTGTAGGTAAGTTGATTGCTAGTCTATAAAGAAGTATAATATTGATCTTATTACAGCAGTAAAAGTAGATATATTAAAATGGAATTTTCTCACAAAAAGAAATATTATCATAAAATATTAATACCGAAATATAACAAGTAAAAAGAAGAAAAAAAAAACAGCTAAACCTGCTTATTGGCTATCTCTCAAAATAAAAATCGAATTGAAACAAAAAACGTGCACAGCAACTAAAAAAAAAAAAAAAAAAAAAAAAAATCCATACAACCCCAGAAGACAAATGTCATCTGCAAGAAAATATAACATTAAAGACTATTTACAGATGGCTGGTAGGGCTTAAAGTACACTGAATTTATTACTTTGAAGTGATTAGTGGTACTATCTTTATTCAGCACTGAGATAACATGTCTGGGCCATAAGACCAGACACATTGTTGGCTTTTAATTAAATGTTCAGCTATTATTAACACAGCCATGTAAATTATCCACTCTTTCTTGTGAATACTTGCTGGAATGTTTTGTTGTTTAGTGCTTTCAACCTTTTGACCCGTTCTGCCTGGCATTGCACTGACATCTAAATTCATAAATAACAGAACTAATATGATTAGGCAGAAGATCCTTCCAGATTGGTCTCAAAGAGGGTGAATACCAAAAACAATACGTCAATTCAATTGGCAGAAAAGAACAGCTTCTTTCAGCAACTGAATTTTGCTTAGTAAATCTTGCACTCACCTCACCAATCCATGTTAAGCAAAAATGAGTCATTTCTGGAGAATAATCAGCTGAGGCTTACAAAATTTTTTCACAATACACACAGGATAACCATTCTCATTCAGAACCTTCTGAATAAATCCAATTTCAAAATCTTATTTTAGTAGCAAAGCTGAACAAACCAAGGTTTTAATCAAGTTGATTTTCTGCTGTTTAGAACAGAAAGAATCCCATCAGGTATATAAACCTGTAAAGGTTGGTTTCCGGTAGACTGATGTAAGAAATCCTGTGTCTGATCTGTGTACCAAGATCAAACACAGGATTTATTCTTCTTTTCACATGTGGAATGCAATTCCAGGGGTAATGTGAAGTGATTGATGGAACACCACAGCTTCAACCTCATTTTCAAACACACAAGACATATCTGAGATAATACTTGAGTCCTTCAATGCATGCAAACAAATCTTCCTCAAAAAATATATATAGTTATGTATCAATTTTACATTGCGACATGGAAAATTCTATGTTTCGAGATAGGTTCTTATCATCAGGCAATGTTGATGTGGTTGTGCAGATGATTTACATTTAAATGACAAAATCTTTTGGTTTGTTGTGAATATATGTGGTTGTTTTTTTGTGGCTAATCAGAATGGAGATTCACTTTGGGGTTTGACCCCGGAAGAATACATGCTAACCAACTTTTTTTCCTCTTTTTCCCTTCTTCCTTTTTCTTCAATCCTATTCTTCCCTTGTTTGTTTCCCTTCCTTAATGTTTTACCTTCCATTAATCTGATCTTATCATTTTCCCTTCATCCCCTTCAGTTTTATTACCTTTGATGTGATATTCCTTTTCAGTACCAACCCCTTATTCTTCCCTTGTTTGTTTCCCTTCCTTAATGTTTTACCTCCCATTAATCTGATCTTATCATTTTCCCTTCATCCCCTTCAGTTTTATTACCTTTGATGTGATATTCCTTTTGAGTACCAATCCTTTATTCTTCCCTTGTTTGTTTCCCTTCCTTAATGTTTTACCTCCCATTAATCTGATCTTATCATTTTCCCTTCATCCCCTTCAGTTTTATTACCTTTGATGTGATATTCCTTTTGAGTACCAATCCCCTATTCTTTCATTACTTATCCTTTTTAGCCTATTTGTTAAAGAAAAGATTTTTTTAAAAAGCCCTAAACTAATTTTTTTTAAAATAACACAGTTCACAAATTTGCAATGTGATTCTATAATGTCACACCACATGATAGCGTGATATGAAAACAGAATCATGTATTCAAATGCAGTGTAATGTGTTATGGCTAGATTTAAATGTGATTTTATTAAGTGTTGGTTGTTTGGATTTAATGTACATGGTAACTATTTTGGTAACTATTGCTGTTGCCTAGCGGAGTTTTATGTCAACACAAAATAAAATCATCGGAGATGGTGGATGTTATTGTGTTACCATCTCAATAACCTCTCTGAAGATGGCTCATGTGAGCCGAAAGCTTAGAACCAAATTAATAAAAAATTATCCAAATGTTGGAGAATTTTTGTCTTTATTTTCAACTGAAATTAAAGCCAAAATACGACGTTTAGAATGGCTCATGATTAAACAAAATAGACATTCATTGTCTCTTATATTTAACAGTATATGTTTAGAAAATTATTTGCTGCCTCGATACACTAAATATATATATTTGCCATTGTTGACCCTAAAGGACTTCTTATTGCTATCCCATCTATTTGCCTATACATGATTTTATTAAAGCTGAATTCCATAGAATACCTCAGGAATATTTGAAGAAGACACTACGATATATCAGCACAAATATCAATAGGTTTTTTGCAATGGTACGCTGGTAAACAATCTGCTAATATTAAATGAGCACATAAACATATCCTCAATAGTGAAAGTAAAGTTCTGTATATAGTTGGTGAATGTAAATTAATCTTTAACCCAATTACTTTGATAACATTCCAGTGCCGATTCTACCATAAATAAGATCAGTTGCAAAAGAGCATGATATTTGAGATTTAGATAAATGATACAGTCGTGGTCGTATGAAGCTCACCAGTTAAATAGCTTCAGTATTGTCCACCAGAACAGACCTATCTACTATTGTAATTAGATTTTAACACCTGACCTTCAGTTTCACTAAATCATGATAAATCTTTTCTTTTTTTTATATGAATTCTTTCTGATCTGACAATGTTTTTTTTTCTCTCTTTCTCCTCACTTATAGCTCAGAGCTTGTCGTCTTCTACAAATTCTAGTGCTGGTCCATCTTCCCCAACTTCTTGCTCAACACCAGTTGATCTTTGGCAAAGACTGACCATGTTCATCAGTGACAACCAAGATACAGATCTTGAAGCTCTTGGCCAGCCCAGTGCCAGTAGGTCTGCTAGTGAATCATCTGATGGCAGACAAATGGATACCAATAAAGATTACCACTGACTAAACAACAAACCAATAGAAAACAAAACCATTTTTTTTCTCTCCTATTCATCTTTGTTAAATAGAAACTTTTTTTACCTTTTAATCAAATTATTTTAAAAACTTAATGACATTGAGAGGTGACCCACTAAACTTAGATACCTTCCTAGTAAACACTCTTGTATATATTCTAAAGAGATCTTGATAAACAAATATCAGTCATTCAAGTCTCTACATCAAAGAATAGGTACCTTCAGTCCAGTGAATGCAACTCTGCAATTAAATACCCACCTCTTTTTTTTCCTTCAGTTTAATTTAATGGAAGAAGATTTTCAACACAAAACCTGAAATTATTTTGATAGTGTTTATATATATATATATATATATATATATATATATATATATTCTCTTGGGAATTTTTTTATTGCAAGTTGTCTAATTTAGTTTCAACTGATTGTGTCTGAAGTAAAATTATCTTTATTAAAAATTTAATCACTTGTATTTTTATTTTGATAAAATAGACAATATTCTTAAACCCTCTCCTCAAATAATGAGCTTGTGTTATATTAATAGAAAGAAATTTTAAATAGTCTATTTATGATAAAAATTATTGTTAACTCAAAAATTCAGAAAACAAAAAAAATTGTTTTCCTTAAAATAAGTTATAGTTTTAATCTGAGTATTGATCCTAATGTTGAATTATATTTTACAAAACCAATTTTTTGTTACAGAATGACTGTCTTACCAATTGTATTAGTCGAGTGTCTTTGACAAGTTTTATGTTTAAGATTTAATCTGAAAATCATTGAAGGAAATATTTGTCCTTTGATGAATTGCGTGTGTGTGTGAGTGAGTGAGTGAGTGACATTTCTTGAATTGCTTCTCTCAGCTCAACCAAAAAAAAGAAGTGTTAAAGAAAAACACAGATTCATTGTTCTTGTTTGTTGCTCATGGCAAACTGTTGACCTTTCTATAAGTTATGATGATCTCATTGTCTGTTTCACTTTTCAAACCTGGAAAGAGTTTGAAAAGGTTTGTTGAAACTGCTGACTTATACACATTTTGCCTAATTTTGTCATATCTTTACATAAGATGATCTTTCATTTTTCAACTCTTTCCACTATCGCTTGTTAATCATATTCACAATTTCCTGCCTTCATAATTCCTATTTCTTCATGTCAAGATCAAATCTCACCGCACTAATGTATTTCAGTTCATTTGATCAAAAGCAGATTTTTTTTTTTACAAAATAACTATTAAAGATTTTTTTTCTTTTAATTACAGTGAATCTTTATTAGTGAAATCAGTGACTTTTTATTCACTTGTAATTGTCCCAATGATAATTCACTTTAAACAAAGCAAAAATCCTGTTGAATTGACTTCTGCCTAATCTCTTTAATTTGAAAACCTTATCTTCTCTCCTTTCTAAATAAACTGACTTATTAGTCATTTAATTTTGGTTATTTCTCTCAAAATTCCTATTAAAAAAGGGAAATTCTTTCAGCTTTAGTTTTTTATAAAAATTGAGATACATTTTTGCCTCTAAAAGGCAAAATTGAATTCAATGCTATTGCAGTTGTTACTATTTCACTGCAAACCAAAATTTTAAAAAAGTTTCAACTTGTTGATATTTTTGTTCTTTTTTTCTCAGTTGCTTCATAAATGGTTGCTAAGCTTCTTTATGTGTGTGTGTGTGTGTATATATATATATATATATATATAAAATTTTAGAACTTTTCTTTCAGATTTGATGAGACTAATTTTTTTATTATTATTTTAAATTACCTATAAGAAATTAGTTTTTAAGATATACATTATTTTTAGGAATTAATTAAAATCTGGTATTTTGTTTTTACCCCTCCTACAACAACAATGTTTAATGCTCCAAAATTTTAATGGAAAAAAAAAAATTATGGAAAACAAAGCACATTGACTTTTAAGAAAAATTCCATGAATAAAAAAAAATTTAAATTCAATTTCTGGAGAGGAGATATTTTTTTACACTATTCAGATCAACATTTTTGTTCTTTTTTTAACATAGCACAGAAAAAAATCTATTATTATCTTTTGTATTGAAAAAAATAATTTTTTTTAAAAATAAACACATTTACCTGAGTAAGTGATCCACACATCCAGAGTCTGTGATATTCCAAGATTTGATCTTAACATTTACATGAAGATGTGACATTCTGTGATGATGATATTTTGTTAAAAGGCAGGGTTAAGATTTAACTCTTGGATTTTTGTAAATAGAAATTGTACATAAAAATTTCAATAAAAGTTAAAATTTGTTTATTTTTGTTTGCTTCCTTGGGAAATTGTTTTTGTAAAAATAAAATCTTATATTTTTCTTTTTGTTAGTAATTTTTAGGGTAATTTCATTTTTTTTTTTTTTTTGACAGCTATTAATATTTGTCTCTAATGCAAGATGCATGCCACTTTACAAATGCTCTACAATTGTTACATTTTTGCTATGTGGAGAACTTGAATATAAATTTAGTTTAAAAATACCCAATAAGAAAAGAAAAAAAAAATGATATAATTTGAAATTATATATTGTTCAAATTTTCTTTCTCCCAAACAAGAAAAAAAATTTCACATACAATAATGAAGGGATAGTTAATTTTGGACTAATTTTTCTTTCCTTATAAAAGAAAAATTTTCAATTATGTTAAAAGCTTTCTTTTTCCAAACCGTGTTACTTCACTTGCATAAAATAAACTGATTCATGTAAGAAAAACTAATAAAAAAAAAAAGCACAATGAAAATGCTTCACCTAAAAATTGAAACTTTATACAATTATATCTTAATTTTTTTTGTAAAAGTGTTTCCTTTTAGTTTTTAATACTTTGAAAACTAATTTGTTTTTGATATAAAAGGTAATTTATCGTTTGTAAATAACTTGTAAAGACAACAGAAAAACCTTGTCTTGAAACCTTTTATGTCATCAGAATTAATGATTTTTTTAATTAAATTCATTACTAATGGTTTTAAAATCAGATAGACAAGCAGTGAAAGCCTTTATTGCATCTATTTCTTTAAACATTAGATTAATCTAAATAATGTCTTTTGAAATATTGTTATTAAAAAAATATATAACACACAGATTTGTGCTGAAAAGGGAGAGAAACAAAATATGAAAGCAAGAAGAGCATAATAAAAAAAAAGAGACATTTTCATTTATAGGCAATGTTGCAATTTCTGCTGCTAAAGATACAGGACAACGATGACATTTCAATGGGCACAAATTTATTTATTTTTTTAATTTACAAGCATCAGAAGAGGAAGTGCAATTTTTGTCAAATCAGAGTTTGAAATTTGTGGATGCTATTAATAGTGCAAGAAACAGTTGTATGAGTGGTTTGAAAATAGTTTCAGTTAGGATCTGATCTTATAGTTGAATGTACAAATAATGGCCAACTGAAACATCTTTCAAATGTTATCATCATGTAGCCCAGTTATAAATTACATTTCTTAGTGCACAGAAAAATTAAAAATGGAAAAATCAGATTTCGATATTAGACATGAGATTTCAATGTCAGCTAAATGAGATCTGCAAATATAAAACAAAGTCAGTAAATAGTAATTTTTAAATAGTAATAAGTTTTGTTTGTTTTGTTTTTATGAACCCTCTTGGCTTTCTCTGAACTGAAAAACATTTTCTATTAGGTTGTCTTCCCAGAATACAATTAAAAATATAATCTGAAGGGAAGAGAAAATAGCAAAATTAAACATCAAGGAATATTTTAAATTGTCATTCAGCTTGTACTGTTATTATGAAGTGGAGCAGTTGTTTGTTTTTATTTATATGTATATGCTATAGAACAAAAGAAAGATTTGCAAATAAATGATGCTCAGAAAAGTAATGTTATATATACAAGGCACTTGAATATGTTTGTCCCCACCAAAAAGCAAAAATTAAAATATTAAAAAAAAATTGTTTCTTTTTACTGTGTGTGTGTGTGTGTGTGTGTGTGTGTGTGCATATATATATATATATATATATATATATATTGTAATTGATGGGGTTTTGTTATTTTTTATATGAAATGCAAAATCAGTCTAGATGAAAATATTTTTTCCCAGCATCTCCCCCACCTGATTTAGCATGACCGTTTTTCACTATGATGATGAATAAAAGTGTTATTAAAAAAAAAAAACAACAACAAAGTATTTGTTAGAAAAAGGTTCATAAATGCTAACCCAGAAAGTTCTTTTTTTTTTTTAGGGAGAAGGTCTAATTTTATTTCAACTACTAGCCTTATTTTCATGAAATCCCTTACCAGTCAACATTAGATGACAAGTTTTAGGCATCCACTTTACTGTTATGTTGGTGTGAACAACCATAAATGACCCACTTCCTAAATCACTGAATAAAATTTGTGCTGTATATATATTGTGTGTGTGTGTGTGTGTGTGTGTGTGTGTGTGTGTGTATACATATACATACACAAAAAAATGATAGTCTAATACTAAATTTTAGTAGCATCTGGGTATAACTTAAGTAGTTTAGTACTTAAGTAACAAACTTTGTCTGATATAAAATTATGCCTATTAATTGGTAGGATTGATTTGTACCTGATGGTTTATTAAACAGAGTAAGTCTTTTTATGTGATGAAAAGATGAAAGTCTCCATGATCACTTCCAAGATTTGTGAATCCTAATGACGAAATAATAGTTTCACACATTAAAACGAGAAAGTTGATGCAGTAATAGATTAAATCTTAATAAAGAAGGAAAGAAATCTAAAGTGTTTCTTTTTAAACTCCTTAAATAACATAATTCTCTCTATAGAAATACTAACAATTTCTGCACAAAATATTTGCAAGATCTTGGGCTGTTTATTTAGTTCTTCACCCCCTTGTCAGTGCCAAATCTGTAGCTTTGAGACTCGCATAAAATATATATTTTGGAATTTAAATAATCTGGTTATTAATTTGATTGATGAAAATATTTTTTCAGTAAATGTAATTTTAATGTTTACATGTGAAATGTTTTATGAGGCAGATTTATTTGGTTAGTTCATAGGGCACTTCCGTGGCTAGAATTCGTTTATAGATGAAGTAACCTGCCAATAAACCTGTACAGGTACCAAGAATCAACATCCCCAGACCAAGTCCAACCATGGCGCCTGAAAAAGAGAAAAAAATCTTGAGAAAATATAAACAGGATTTATGTAAAGCCAACCATCTTATCATTGTAGAAGATGGAAAACAATGACCACTAATATTCTCGTTCAAGTCAAAATAGTGTCACCAAATTATTAAGAACAAAATTTTTAAAAATAGTCACTTTTCTTTAATCATATTTTTAATATAAAAATTATTTCAAATACATTTTTATAGTTTGATTTTTCTATTTCTCTTTCAAATAGGTTACCTGTTTAAGCTTAGGAATTTAAGAAAGTCATTATATTTTGCAAAAAATCAATTTACATTCAATGTGATCCTCACATGATCCCATTGATCCACTTCTGGATCATCATCTTGTGTGCACATAATTCAAAATTAAATTGTCTTTTAATTAAATCATCAGCTATCATCAATGGTCCTGAAGTTATTACATCCTCTTATTTCACTTGACAATCTTCAAAAGCGTCTACACAGCCTTGTGAGTGATGAATTATTTTCCACTTCATCCACATGAAATGCGAGCCTTTTGCTGCCCTATCTCTATTTCCATAGCATACATTCTGACAAGCTACATTCTTTGGTTCCACCAACCCAGACCTTTGCAACTGCCAATCCACATACATGAGTGTGAATCATCTCCATTTCCTTCATAAATAAATTCCACTCTGACAGCTTCTTCCCAAGAACTACTGCTTTGTGGAACAGATTCCTGGCAGGATGTCTTCCCAATCACTACAATCCTGATCTCTTCAAGTCTAGGGTTAACCAACTTCTTGCCTTTTCTTAGACTCATACATCACACAGTAACCTTCTACCTTGAGTGGCTCTCGGGTGCATGAGAGCAGAGACAAAATCCAAAAGAAGGGAATAGCTACAGCTTGTTTGAAGTGACAAGGCTTCACCAGTGACCTGATACAAATGTAGCACAAGACCACCAGAATTGGGGAAAGAGAGAGGCTAGTCGTCATCTGTCCTATATTTTCACTTAGCTAATCCCAGTTAGAGACTCAAGCATCCAATAATGTTCAATTCACCATAATGCCATATTCTTATTACAGTCACCAAAATACCACAAAGTAATTCCCCTAACAAGTCTTCACTTGTACAATTTTTTGTTCCAGGGTGGGGGGGGTTAAAAATAACAATCAATATATATGTGTAAAGATTTTCAAAACCTAAACAAAAGAAGGTGAGTAAGTAAAATACTAATCACAATCCTAAATTACAGTAGAAATATCAGAAAATGATGCTGGACTAAATAAATATGAAATTATTCATTCAGTCAAGCAAACTGTGAAACAGACAAAGTGATGAAAAACACGTTAAATGCAAAAAGCATCCAGCATCCACTGGAAAACTGTCATCTAACAGGGGGAGGGAGGGGAAATTAAACTAAAGAAAGAGGGACAAAAATAATTGGGGCCTATGAGCATAGCTACCCTAGCTAAGTTAACTTGATTAAAAAAATAAAAACTGTAAACTATTTTATTTAAGAATGGATCACCATTTTTTTGGCCTGGGATCAGCAATATCCTAGATGCCTAACTGGCATCCAAATACAACTCCTAGTCAGCACCATTTACTTGACACAGACTCAAAACTCACCCACAGCTTGCCAGGTTTTGATGATGAGAGTTGCATCCTTTTTGTCTGGCACTTAAAGTATAAGATCAGTTGGAAAGAGGTAAACTTCTCACCATCATGAAATACTTTCTGTCATGCTCTCAGAATGCCAAGCACACTGAACACTTAGGGGTCAGTCCTTGTCAATGACAGTACTGCATTGATATAAACAAAACTAGCTTCAATAATGAAAGTATTTCTGTGCAGTGTGAGGACCATGAAGCTTTCAGGCAATCTGTACAATGGCTGTATGACACTGCTATGGATGAAAGCATGCTCAGTAGTCTTTGCCCACTCATCACAACAAACACATTAACTTAAAACCACAAAGCTTCTTGCCAACCCAGGTGACTTATGTCTCAATGAGCCATTTCAACCTGGGCACCTAAGGCCATAGGGAGAAAAAATCCCTCTTCGTCAGATCAAACTCATTCATCAAATCATCATGAACAGACCCTAACACTCAATGTAATGTTGTCTGGGACAATGACTGAATGTCAGAGAAGCCAGTCTTAATGTAACACTATTTTTAGCCTGGCCGGGCAGAAGTAATTATATTAGTGGTATTAGTAATTGTTGCAGATCATATGGAAGAAATTGTATTGGTTCATATTATTAATTTTTATAAATTAAAAAGAACCACCTAAAAAAAAAGTTATTTGTTCTAATATGAACGCAGGTAATAAAATTTATTCCAATATGAGCAAAGGAAGGTGAGGGGTCACAAAACCCAAAGTCGAAAAATATGAACGAATTCATATTTTGCGGGTGTGCCATTTAATAATCAGCTGGGTCAAAGGAGGTTATTGTGACAGGCAGGGACAGAACTGCTGGGGGAAATACAATTGATGTTTGAGATACATAGCAGATAAAAGTAAAAATTTTAAATCAAAACATAATTTTTGATCATCAGAAAGGAATGTCATCAATAAAGGAAATATTTGATAAGTGAAAACAAAAGATAAATTCTGACTATAGAAGAGAAGTGAAATTAAAATTTCCAAAACTGAGTTGCAGTGCAGAAAAAGTAAAAATTTTAAACAAAATATTTTTTTTTTAGTTGTCGGAAAGCATTGTCCCACATAAAAGGAAATATTTGATGAGTGCAAAAGGTTAAATTCCACGAGAATAAAATGAAATTTGAAATTTAGTTGGAAAAGATTTACATAACATAAAAGCGAGATTTTTTCGGCATCAAAAAGAAAAAGCCGAAAAAGAAATGATGTCACCAAAATAGAAGCTGCTTCATTGGTTGAACCAAGGGAAAAGAACAGAGAAAAAAGTGGCTCTGCCCACAGACATGGGCAAAAGTGATTTAATTGGCCAGAGATTGGACTTGCATGTTTGTCATCCCTCCCCCAGTGAATTTGGGACAAGCATAAAAATAGAGCCCCGAGGAGGCCAGGCAGAGAAGACGAAAATACCGCTACCCACCACATACAGCAGTTTCCATGAAGCTTCAGTGAAAAGCGAACAAAGACATTTTTTTTTTTAAATCGTCACAACTTGAAAACTTCGATTGGAGTGAACTGACATTGCCAACCAAAACTCAAATTAATGTTAAGAAAAATGTTTCTTTTGGATAAAATTTCCACTCCATTGTCGGCTAAGTAGAGACAGAGGATAGGCGATTGTTTATCTTCTAGTTTTTGTTTGCTGTATATAAATATATTTTTGTTAGCTGTATATAATATATATTTTTTCGCAACTATTCGGGTGTCATTCAGTTTATTTTTGCTGCTGTTTTCATTAACTCAAATTCAAATGTGCGTGTGTCCATTCTGGTTCAATTTGGTGGAGAGACAGCTAGCAAGATTTCAGTGTGACTTCCTTGAGATCGAAATTTACAGCGTGGGCAGGGGAAGAACACCATTGTAATAGTCAACTTAAAGACCAGCTACTGAATCAAAGACATCAACGACCAGGCGGCCAAGCATCAGTTCACATTAACCCTAAGGAAAAACTTCAAGGCCTTTTCAACATTCTTGATAGAAGGAGCACTCACTTCTGGGAAAACTTCAAGGACGGAAAGTTCTTACAGGCATCTTTCATCTTTCATCCAGTTTTCTCTGTTTCCATCCAATTATATACACATCTAATCAAGGAAGCTGAAATGGAATGTCAGTTGACAAAGCCTTCAGACGGAAGAAGGTAACAGATCTCACAACTCATCTTGGGAGCCTTGACTCTCCACGAAAGGGAGAATAAGACTAACTAAATCCATTAGTTGAGTACACGGGAGAGGAAGTATGGAGAGTTGGTAAAGAAGAATAGAGTGGATGTGTGAAGGCCAAACTTCCGCTCTCTCTTCACCTGCACCTCCAACCAGTTCATTTCCTTTTTTTCCTGGTGCCCTGACTACATGAATTTAAGCGTGCAACTAGATTAGCATCTGGGTCCCACCTGTTTACCATTGAAATAGCTAAATGCAACTGTCACTTCTAATCCAACAGTTTTTTTTTCTTGCACTTCCTGCCTGTGTAACTCCCCTCCATTTATTTGCTTCCCTCATAACTACAATCTTCAAAAATTTAAATGCGACATCAATCACCATCTATCTTCACTTTTTGTCCTTTCCTCAATCCTGCTTATACTCAAATTTTTCTCTCACTTTCTGTAATCTCCTGCACACTAGTGGCATTCCCTCTTCGTTGAAGTGAAATGATTAAGGGGAAAAAAAAAAAGTGAAGGTCAGAACCAAACCAGACACCAACTATCTTGCAAGACCCATCCTTTCAGAGAAAGGTACAGCACAGAATTGTTTCTTTGTGTAGTCATTTTCAGTAATAGCCAGTGGAAGAAGCGGAGTCACATCTTGATGGCAGTGTTAATTTTCATCATGCCCTAAATTTGCCATGTCCCCCAGCCCAACTGAACCTGATAACAAAATTGATAAAGAAATTGGCAGAGTTTAAACACAGCTCCAAGATTAAACTACTTTTAACCAACAGGGATGCCAAAACCTTTGCTGTTGATTTAAATGCAATAACCTTCTATGAATATCTGACAGGGTGATTTTGCTTGCGAAGCAAAACATTTTATTCTGCCACTGCAAGTGACTAGATGAATGAATGGTAACATGTTTGAATATTGCATGTTTGTGTTGTCATATCCTGCTATGGTAACAGAAAATGACCATGACTGAAATTAAATAGCGCAGTAGAGGAGCCTTCAAAAACAATGCAGTGGAAAGGAAAGTAGTGAATAAGAGTGTTAAAGGTTAATATAAAAAAAATCTTTTTCACTATCTCCACTTTATGACAGATTGTGCACTAACATAAGATAGCTCTCTCCAAAATGCTTGGCTATGAGGAGCAATATTGTTTTTTATATGATTATATAATACAATACCAGTCCAAGATTGCTGGATTGATTCACTGATCACCATTACTACTTAAGTCCATGGCTGCTCAATTCTCAAAAAGCTCAAGTTTTCTGTCCAAAGTTTGTAACTCATCCTTTATCAATTCACCCTCTGCCACTTAACAGCAGTTAGAACAATATAAATATTCTGCTTTGATTTTAGAAGAATCCGTAATCCTTTCATTAATGTCTCTGTGACCAGATTGTTGTTAATATTATACTGACTTTGTTTTAAATGTAAGAATATTTACAAATAAATAATGTTTCAATTTAAATGTTTATGCATCTTAGCTTCATTAGTGCATTCCCACTTTCCACCTCCACCTATAACAGATTGTTCTTTCTAAAGATGCTCAGCTGTGGGCAACTGTATTTTACTCTGGTTGCATGTAACAGTCCTAAGCTGCTGACCTTATGGTAGGCATTTAGAAGTGATCCCCCGCCCCTCTGATTTGGAAATCTTTGGTTTGACATTTTCATGTTACTTTCACCAGCCGTCTCTTCTTTGCTAGTTTCAGATAAAGCATCCCCTTCCAATTTACCCTAACACCAAAGTTGAAAAGATTTTTTTTTAAATGCTTAAAAGTTTCCCTCTTCCATAAGATAGTTCTATTCATTCAAGATAGCAACCCAGAATTTTTATTCTTGTAATATGACTTTTATAACAGATATTTTTCCTTCTCCTGCATAAACTGATCTCACTACAGCTAAAGGGCTCCATTTAACTGCCAAGATTCTTTTGTGAAAGACAGTAGAGATTTCGAATAATTTTCATTCTTTTAGATGAGTTGCCTTCCCAGGCTGCTAATAATGAATCCAGGTAGGACTTCCAAAAGCTGAGCAAAGTATTAAGATACATAGAATAAAAAGAAGAAACCCTCCCTGGATAAGCACCATCTACCCAATTTAAGCTAAATCAGCAATAAATAGTAACTGTCGATGTAAACAAATGAAAACTAAAATCATTGTGAGTAATCAAATTTTCAATAAAAAAAAAAAATAGAAAAGTGCTTGCCTTTTGTATGTGGCTGTAAAACTGGTTCATAAGCTCTCACCAAGGATTCAAATGTGTCCGTTTCAAAAGTAAATACCTGAAATAAAATGCAAAAATAGAGTTTACATTAATTTCTTTTATCTTTAAAAACACATGCTTTAACACTATCAAGTAGCAATTAGTGGTTGAGGTTTAAATTAATAATGAAATGACATCATTTAGTAACAATAAGAAAATCTATTGAAAGCAAAAATCAAATAAAGATGTCATAGCAAACAGTCACATTACCTTCTCATCTAATCCAGGATAAAATACTTTAAATGAAATTCTCTTCTTGGCTTTCATTGTGTCATATGCAGTTTGCAAAGACAATGGCCAATACCTTGGCTTCAAATAACCTAGAAAAAAAAAATCATTCCTTCACTGTTGATTCTTAAAATGGACAATATTTAAAGGATTAAGAAAAGATATTAAACAGCCCCCTTCCAAAAAAAAAGAAAAAAAACAAGATATTAATCACAGTGCAAAAGCAATTGTAAGGCTAAATTTATACAAAGAAAATTTGACAATGTTTAACCTTCATGATCAGAAAAAATTGGTGTGTCAAAGGGACAGTTATTCCTTTGACATCGCTATTAGTTTGGACTTCCTCAGCAACATTTATTGCGATGATGATAATTTTAGTAAAACCCAAACATATGAAAGTGGATTTATATATTTTTTTAATCTTGAGAGTTGACAATAAAAATATTAAACACTGTGTATTAGATTGGATAAAAAAATTGTTTTCATAGTTTTTTTTTATAAAATATTAATTATTAATGAACATTGCATTATAGTTTGTTTACATATTTTGATAATTTTGTAAATTTTCTTAATAAATTTTTGAATAAAAATATTGATTTTATAATCTTGTAAATAAACATTTGCTGAAAGAGTTAACAGTGTATACAGTAATAGCAGTGACAAGGGAATAACCATGCCTTTCGACACACTTTTTTTTTGCGGGTATGAAGGTCAAACATTGCTAAAAATTCTAATTAGAATTTAGAAATAAATATATTATCTATCTGGTTTTATACAAAGCAGCAAATGAGTGGCCATTAGTAAAAACAAAATTAAAATTAATTCTATCAAAATTGAAAAGATTAGTTATAGATTTATTAGCCAAAGTTATTCCAAATGCTTTGCATCAAAATTGATTTTGTATTAAGACACTATCAACAAATTGCTGGAGTTGTTCTGAAACTGATTGCGGGTGTGTATTTAATGCTGCGACCAAGTTTATGTGTATACTAGTAAAAGAAGAAACAATAATGTCCCTTGACTAATTCAGACCAACATCCTGATTTTACCATCTTTTTTTTACTGTTTATAATGATGCTTTATATGGCTTGATATCATTCTATCCACAACGTCATCTGTTCCATTCTTTTCTCTTAGCAAAATTTCACAGCCTTGGTTTTTCATCTCAACTTGAGAGAACCAAAAGTTTATCCTTAAAGCCAAACTCAGAAAAATAACTTTTGACAGTTAAAAGTTGAAAACAGAATTCATCATTGATGGCTTGATCAGTGATTTTGGTCAGATTCTTGATGCCTATATAAATTTACATAAATTAGCAGTCAGAATTATAGAAAATGTTATTCAAACTTCATTCTTTCTTTACAATTTATACTTGATTGGAAGAGCCTTCACAGAGAGACTCAGACATTGGCATGCAACCATGACATATGGGAAGAGTTGGTAAGGTATTCAGCTGCACAGTGACCCTATGACCATACCTATGACTGATAATGATTATGAGGATTAATGCCTTGCTACATAAATATACCAAGTTCGTTTTACTTTGATTTTTCAGTAAAGATCTGTATAATCAGAATGCATTTTCCTTTATGTAGTGTTCCTTCAAAACAAGGATGATAATCGCTCTTGCCAACTTTTTCTCTCTTATAGCTCCAAGCAACTTTGAACTTCTTACCATACTTACAGGTCCCCCTCTGTCATATGTTCATGTAAACTCATGTGGTATGTTACTTGTTGTTACTCTGTCCTGTGAGTGTTAAATTCTAAATTTTAAGTATAAGCATCTATTTTAGTTTTTGTTTTTCACATATGCAGTCCATGGTACTCTGAGGATCCATCTGTGGAATCAGATCTCTTGTTTCAAACCCCTTGTCAAATTTATGGTTGTCTGTCACTATACAACACAAAGAACTTTCTAGCTTGATTTCACTTTACAAAAAAAAAAATGCTTGAATCTATTTTCCTTTTTATTTATGGCTCATTTTGTCTTGACTCCATTTCTCTCTACACACACATCTAAACATCAAATTCCAGAGGTTTTCTGATGAGCACAATGCAGGGGCACAAGAGAATGACAAATGACACACTTACTTGGAATGACAGGAGCATCAAGAAGAGTAAAATGAATGATCATCAAGTCAGCCGAGAGTCTCCCAATCTGAAAAATGAAAACAGTCATTGCTTTTAATTATATCCAAAGAAGTCATTCATAAATTCTCTGTGAAATTAAATATCTTTGGTATTAATTTAACTGATAATGTTCAAATGCCATCACATTTTGTGAGGATTTTTTTTAAATATGATAATTATTTTTCAGATATTTTGAAATAAAAAAGAACACCAAAAAGTGCACAATTAACATTGCTCAAATAGACTGGTCCACTCATAAAAAGATAGGGAAATATTTTTTTATGATTAGCATTCATTAGACATTCCTTAAACCACAACACTTGACAGATTAAAACAATTACTTTTTTTTTTTATCATTTTAGAAACAGGATCATGTTCATAATATCAGTACAGTGCAAAATCAATTCTCGACTTTTTAAAAATATATCTGTGCATAATTGTTATTTACAAATGTCAAGACTCAGCTGCAAAGTCTGCCCAAAATGAAACCTTTGATAATAATTTTATGATCTGTTATACAGACATGAAAACTGAAGTGAACACTTTCATTAAATGGATGTGGCAGAGGTGCTGGACTGTCAATTCAAATAATAAGTTTTGTATAATCAAACAGGTCCAGGGTGAATGGAGGCAGGTGTCTAGAAATGGAAGAAAGACTGAGATAATGTTGGCTCAGCTGCACATGGATTACATGTACCACACCTATTCATACTTACTGAAGACCATCAGGTGCTTATTGATCTGGGTAATCTTCACAAAATTTTGAACTGAACTCTTTATTTAATCTACAAAGTAAGAGTGTTCTCATTGTATAGATAATGTCTAGTGCTATCTTGTCTATTTTTTTTTTTTTAGTTCTTATTGTTCATCCTGTTTCCATTGAATTTACATTGTCTGGCTCAGGAATTAAACTCATGGTTACTAAAATATATGAATCTTTTTAAAAAATTTTAAATTTCTGATCTGAAGTTCTTAATCGATACATGTAAAAAACTCAAGATTATAAATTTGAAAAACATATTGTTTTTACATTTTAAGAAATTATGTTGTATGAACCTATTTGTATTGGCTTCCATAAAGAGGATCATGCATGATGTCAACCCTATTCAGAAATATCTAAACTGTCAGCTGTTTACAATCACTTTCTAACATCAATGGTCAAAGTGAGTGAAACTTGTGGAAACTTAGCAAAGATCATCCTGCTTTGAACATTATGAACTGGCACTACAGAATCACAAAGAACTGTACCAAATAACAAAAACGACGTCACTTGAGAACTTTCAACAACAACTAAAATAGATATCTCATGTAAATCGAAAAGAAATTAATGACATAACTGAGATGTTGACATTCCACACTACATTGAACAAAACACTTAGGAAGGAAATCTCTATAATATTATTTTTCCTCCACAGGACTAGTGCTATAAGTCCTACTTAGTTAATTCCTAACCTGGAAGAGGAAAAACAATACTACAAACATGAAGTAAATTAAAGAGAAACTGAGCCTAAATATCATTTAGACATTTATTACATGTTGACATAATGCAAAAAGACAGGCACATCACAAGACATAAAAAGTATGTTTAACTCACTGAGTGTAGGTGTTCATTTCTCTACGCTTCTCGTAGGATATATTTTTCCTCATGTTTTTTATACGTTCCAACATAGTGGAAGGCCTGGCGCACAAGGGAGGTCACCCTCCTCGGTGTCTTTCTTCGTTTTTCCCCACAACCTCATCGATAGAGGAAAGAGCAATAACAGCTACTGAATTTAAGAAAGATGTTTTTCTGAAAGATTTTATAAATTTCAACCAAAAGTAGTGCTGGCCAATGAATACCAAATGTTTCCTTTTAAGGAAACAGATAATATTACCTTGTCCATTTGCAATTCTCTCTTTAAATGCTACAAAAATTGCCAGCTTTTACAAGAATGATCAGAAGTGTTTAAAAATTAATTGTTTACATCTATGTGGATTGAAAAAGATTCTAGAGAAAGTGAAATGAACTGATTTCAAACAGATTTATATCCAAAGAAGGTGAAACCTTACTCTGAAGAAGATAATATAGTTGAGTAATCTCGAACTTGAGAACGCAAAATAGTTCTTCACAAAAAGAGTGTAGATTAGTAATCTCAAATTTGAAAAAAACAGCAAAAGTTCTTTCCAAACAAAGTGTAGATCAGTAATCTCAAATGCACAAAAGTTCTTCCCAAATAAAGTGTAGATTAGTAATCCCAAACTTGGAAACGCAGCAAGATTTCTTCCCAAAGAGAGCGTGGGTAAGTAGTCTAACACATGAGAAAACACCCCCGAGTTCTACTTAGCAGCCATATTTATACCTCCTCAAATCTCGTGGTAGCCGTGAATTTGCGGCACTTTGTCTACATAAAAGCAATATGACTTCTCAAGAAGATTCTTTTACGCACAGACATCCATGAGGTAAGTTTTTTTTTTCACACTACAGATAATTTATTACAAGCTCCAAAATCAAGTGTGCTTCGCAGTGGAATCAATTAAAATGCATAAATTTGTGAAAAACATTTAGAATTGGCCAATCAGAACAATGTCATTTCCCATCAAGACAATGCCAAACCTCATGTTTCTTTGAAGACCTGGCAAAAATTGCTACAGCTTGGCTTGGATGCCCTACTACATCTACCCTTGCACTTTTGGATTACCATTTATTTCAATTCCTACAAAATCCTCTTAATGGAAAAAAAAATATCAATTCCCTGGAAGACTATAAAAATCCCTTAGACTAGTTCATCACACAGAAAGATGCCAAGTAATAGGTGGATGGAACCATTAAGTTGCTCAAACTTCAAAATTCATGTTTAGGCATATTTATTGGCAGGGGACATGAACTCAATACACTTTATGACACAGCAGTCTTTGAGATCAGAAAAATATACTGTTAAAATTGTAATGGATTTAATCATTATTTTTCATCTAAGTACATTAAATTGATTCAGGTGCAATTAGAATATATAAATCTTTATAATTTAAACAAAAATTAAACATTTCTGTTTGAGAAAGAAATAAAAGAAACACAAAAAAGAAAAGAAAGAAAAAGAATAAAACAAAAAGAAAAAAATGCAAAGGATTTACCTGGATATTGCTGATTCTAACTGAAGAAATATTTGCTGCCTTGGCTAAAGCATTACGCAGAGCTGGAAAGACAATTGACTGATAGCCTTTGATATAGACATCAAATTTACCTATAGAAAAATAGAAAATAAACAAAAAGTCTTTAAATGCAGAAGACATGCATAAAAAAAGATTTTAAAAAATGGATGTCTAAAATCTAAAGAAAGAATAGAAAATCAAAATTATAGTTAGAATCGGAAAGAGATAATCGAAACTACTGGTACACATAATGAGGAAAGATGGCTTGGAGAATTTTAGCATTCTCATGACTGAAAATAAAAGTGGCAGGAGGAAGCAACAAATAGCCTACATAATGAGTTTATGTAAATGGATGGCAGAGCAGGGTCTAGAATTTGGTTTGATTTGTTGTTTCTTTTTTGTTGTTTTAGGGTTTATCAACCCTTTGTTGGTTATTTAAAACCTAAATACATTTTGGACTTTTAGAATAATTCTTTGTTTTTTTGTTTTTTCAACTTAATATTAAATTAACAATGATTTTTCCAGATACAAGTTCCACTTAACCCATAACTAGGTGAAAAGATGGAGTAAGTCTGGGAAAAATGCTAAGAAGATAAACGTTGATTAGAGCTGAAAAGATTAGAAAGTTGTAGAGAGCCATAATCGCCCACGTCCTTAGGGACATGGTATTAAGTAAAGAATACTACAGAGATAGAATATAAACACAGGAAGCTCTACCATGACAACATAAAAAAAGCCTAAAAAATCATTGGATACTGACAAGAGATTAAGCTAGCAGTACTGGCAAAGATGAAGAGGAACAAAGCATTAGGACCACATAAGATTGTCAGATGTTGACAGCCTTAGATTATTTTGGGTCATAAAGTTATCAAAGTGATAAACAAAATATACAACAATGGTGAAATACTGGAAGATCTTGGCAAGTCTATCTTCATGGTACTGTCAAAGAAACCAGAAGAACAAGTTAAAATTCCATAAAATAATCAGCTTGAGTTATAGAAGAATATTAATAACTGAACAGAGTTTGTAACTGAATTAGACTGGAAATAGGACAACAACAATGTAATATTATTCAAGACACTGAAACAAGAAATGCAAGTTTTCTAATTGCAAAGCCATCAGAATGAGCCACAGATTACATAAAGGCATCTGATAAAGCATGACACGAATAACTTTCTGTTTCGTTATTAAATCTTAGTCTGCATAGAAGAGATAAAAAAAAAAATTATCCATAACTTGTATTGGAAATAAACAAGTTTTATAAAAACAGAGAATTGGGAAAGTGAGTATATTCAAATAGAAAGATAAGGGTAACAAGGATGTATTTTACCTTGTACAGTCAGGCTGTACAAGAGAACAAGAAATCCTCACAGACTAATGATACAGAATCACAAAGAACTGCACCAAATAAAAGAAACAATGTCACTTAAAGGTCTTAAAGGTGTCTTTCGTTGATCCCAAATATATTTTATTTTGACCATTTAAATCCTATACTTTTGCCTTGTAAATGACTTCTTTTGTATTACAAAGTCCTTGAAGTGGGCATTTATTTTTTAAAACCAGGTGGTTCAATCACAAGTCTACATTCAAAATAGAAAACTTAAAAAACAGTACAAAATTTTCTAGCCATGTGTGGAAATTGAAATCAAAATATGGACAAGACCCAAACATAATGTGGAGCATAGTGAAAACAGCCAAATCTTACAATTGTGGCAAAATATGTAGACTGTGCCAGTAAGAAAAGTTAGCGATTATGCTATTCTCAAACAAAAATGAAAGAACAGAAATTATGACTAAGTGCAACCATACTAAAAAATACCTTATTAGATTCATACAACCATGAATGAAAACGTTATAATTTCTTGTAATTTTAAAAATTGCACATTCAAAAATTCCCCTTCACATGAGCCTTTAAAAAAAAATCACCGTTACGTGAGCGTTCTTAAAAAAATTGGTAAACAGTAAAATCAGTTATTGCAACTCACCCGAAGACACCACATGGTAGAAACCTAGGTCATGTAATAACTCATTTATAAATGAAGAATATTTAAAACTAGTACCAAATAATTGTATTGAAAACTTTTTAATACAAATGTGCACTTGTCTAATTTTATTATGGTCAAAATCTAAGTAATTAAACAATCAATATATATATATATATCCCTCCTGTCATGCTCATGGAAAGAGACAGCTAGTAAGTCAGGATCAGCTCAGTTCATTCTCTTTACTACCAGTTATGAAAGCTCTTGCTGCTTGTTTGCACTTTAGCAGATCTTTATTCTTTAATTTTTTGCAATAATTATGTTGTTGAGTAGTGAGGAATATATATATCCTCATTATTATAATGTATGTGTGTGAGTGTGTGTGTATATATATATATATATATACCTCCCATCACACTTAGGATGTGTGGAATTTTTTTTTCTGACATCTTTATGTAAGATACTCAGCAGTACGTACATCAACATATATGTTGATGTCATTTTCGATGGCACATTGATATAAATATTTTTCCATCATTTTTGACAGATACACATTTTACTATAAAAATGTATTTTTTATACTTATTTAGTATTGCATTGATTGTCATCTTGCTACAAAAATGTATTGCTGCTTATTTTATTATAAAAATGTACTGTTGATTTTTGTGTGAAGGTACTATTTGCTAGGACCCTAAAAGGTGCTACCACTCTAAAGCAATAAAATATATCAAACTACTGTAAAAACTGTAAATAATGAAAAAAAATATATTGGAGTAACTGAAGGACCCTGGATACAGAGAAATTATGCACACAAAACATTCTTTACCAATATTAAATACACAAACAGCACCACCCTTTCTAAACACATATGAAAACTTAAAAAAACAAAAATGACTAAAAATATGAAAAATAATGAAAATACCATCAACCTCCAGCAATGAATCCCAAAACTGTAAACTTTTTATGGAGGAAAAAATACCTATAATTACATTGTGAGACCAACAAAAATTAATAAATGATCAGATCTTATCTCAAAATGCAGACACAAGAGCAAGTTTTTACTACATTACTTAAAAATCAAAAAATAAAAATGGATACATTGTAAAACATCAAGAAAAATGTTAATATACACACTATATTCAATGCAGATAAATTTTTTTTAAATTCAATACTTTAAACAAACAATCAAATATGATAACTCCTCAAAAGAAAAATAAATAATAAACAAATTAAGTAAAGAAATAGCACATGAGATGCCATGACAAGACCACAGCAATAGGAAGAAGAGAGAAGACCACATGGTACCACAAAAGACATCATAGATACTAGGAACCTGGCTTTTTTCCTCTTTGGAAAATATGACAAGACCCTCTCAATTTTTTTCTCCCTTTCACAATGCTTGTTGTATTCACATGTTAAAGTTTCTGTGTGAAACAAAGAGTGACAGGTGTATATATATATATATATATATATATAGATAGATATATATATATATATAATTTCTTGTCTGACATAGTGGAATAAAAAATCTCTAAGAACAATGCCTGTTTGTCATTTCTTTCTTTCAGCTATTCTATTCTGTCTGTTGTGTTAAGATGTCAATATATCACGGATATGCTAATGCCTATAAAGGTAAAATACAAATTGAAAATGCTCTCTCTTTTCTAGTACTTCAATCAGTTTTTTTTCTCACATTTCTTCTCACTAGTGGAACTCTCTTTTGGTTTCTTACTTCTCTGGTACCTACAATCTTCCAAAATTTAAATGCAACATCAATTAACAATCTTCTGTCTTCCTGAACCCTACTCATTTGTAGTCCTTTCTCCTCATAAAAGTCTTTCTCATTCTCTTTCACTCTCAGTAAGTCCTTGAATCTTAGTAGTATTATCACCAAGCATGGGACAAAATGATTACAAAATAGACAAAAAAATAAAAATAAAAATAACCCAAAGTAACTAAATTAAATAATAATAATAAGAAGAAGAAGAAGAAGAAGAACTGTGCATGTCTATATGGAAAACAATCCTTTACCTCAATCAGGTAAATGGAACCTATAAGTCTGATGAAATAAACATCAAAAGAGGTATATTTCAAGATGATTCTTTGTCTCCTTACTATTCTGCGTATCATTAATAGCACTAACCAGTCAACTTAACAAAACAGATTGTGGTTATAAAATAGCCCAAAAGAAAATAAGCCATCTATTTTACATGGATGACTTAAAATTGTATGCTAAGAATGATAACGAGCTAGAAGGTCTTCTGCAAACTGTAAAATGCTTCAGCGAAGACATTGGAATGAAATTCAATTTGAATAAATGTGTTAAAGCTGCAGTTTTACATGGATCACTACAACAAACATCCTCAATTAGCTTAGACCCTGCTGTAACAATAAAAGAATTAAAGCCAGAAGAAGCTTATAAATACCTAGGTGTAAATGAGAGTGAAAAAATTCACCATAAAAAAATGAAAGAAATAGTGCGTAAAGAGTACTATAGAAGGCTACGACTGATATCAAAAACTGAATTGAATTCTCAGAACAGAATTATGGCCATTAATAACTTTGCCATCCCAGTTGTCCAATATAGTTTCAACATCTTAAACTGGACTCTAAACAACATCAGGCGAATGGATTCTAAAACAAGAAAGCTTCTTTCTAAGCATAAGATGCATCATCCAAAGGCTGATGTAGACCATCTATACATACCCTGTAAAGAAAGTGGAAGAGGTCTTATTCAGCTAGAATTGTCATACAAGACAACAACTATTGGCTTACTAACATACACAGAAACAACAAAAGACTGGATGATACAATTAGTCAAGCAACATGAAGAAAGAAAGAAATAATATTCAATAATAAAAGAAGGCAGTAAATACAAACAAGATTTACAGTTAGTAGATTCTGTAGAAAAGCAAACAGAAGACAAGAACCAACTATTGCAGCAAAAAATATGAAAATGAAAGCCACTAGAAACTTTCAGGTAATTATTATACATAATTATGTGGATCCAAAATGCAGGTTCTGTGATAAACACCAAAAAACAATAGACCATCTAATCTCAGGTTGTTCTGTACTTGAACCAAATGAATATAAAAATCATCACGATAGAGTGGGGCAATATTTACATTGGACAATGTGCAAACACTATGGAAAATCTGTAAACACTGGTATGAACATCACCCAGCACTGGTTATAGAAATAGAAGATATCACCATTCTATAGGATTACACCATCTATACAGACCGAAAAATTGAAGCAAGCAGGCCAGACATTATTGTTAAAAACCAGAAAGTAAAAACTTGTCTATTAATTGATATATATTACCCCGACAGTAGTATCCCAAGTAATTTCAAAACTTGACCCCCATAAGGCAAGCAGTGGTGATGGAATCCCGGTGATAGTCTTTAAGAGGTGTGCTCCTGAACTCTCCCCTGTCCTCTCTAAACTGTATAACTACTGCCTTTCTGCTTCCTGTTTTCCTGCATGCTGGAAGTTCTCTTCAGTCGTTCCTGTATTTAAGAGCTGTGGTGAACCCTTGGACCCATCCAACTATCGCCCCATCAGTCTTCTACCAATTTTCGGGAAAGCATTCGAGGCCATAATTAATGCTGAAATAGTTCAACACCTTACTGCCCACAAACTCTTCTCTGACAGGCAGTATGGATTCCGCTTTGCCAGGTCCACGGCCGACATGCTAACAACCGTTACAGAGTACATGCTCCAGACCCTTGATGAGTCAGACAAGGCTCATGCTGTTGCTCTGGGCATCTCCAAGGCTTTTGACAGGGTATGGCACTCTGGCCTTCTATGCAAGCTACGAGGTTACGGTCTTACCAGACGCTTGCTTGATCTAATCCAATCTTTTTTAAATAACTGCAAAATGAAGGTCGTTTTGAATGGGCATGTCTCTTCATCCTACAGCACAAATGCTGGTGTCCCACAGGGCTCTATCCTGGGCCCAACGCACTTCCTTATTTTCATCAACGACCTCCCAGATGAGATCAAGTGCCAAATAGGCATCTACGCAGATGACACCACAATTTACTCCTGCATCAGTAAGAAACCCATCGTGGCGGACAAACATAATCTCGCTGCTAACCTTGAACGGGATCTACACTCTGTGGTGAATTAGGGCAAGAAGTGGCTTGTCAATTTCAATGTGTCTAAGACCAAGCTGTTGTCTGCCAATCATCTCCTGCCTCCCATAAGCATGGACCAAACGATTCTCCCTGAGAGCAATACACTGCGCATCCTCGGCCTTACCCTCTGTTCTGATCTCACATGGAACCACTACATCGAGTCCATAGCTAAATCCACTGCTAAGAAGGTTGGGTCACTGTGTCGGGCCAGGACGTTTTTCTGCCTGAATCCATCCTGCATATATACAAGTCAACCATTCGTCCGTGCATGGAGTACTGCTGCCATATATGGTCAGACGCCCCTGCCGTTCACCTCAGTGTTCTCGACAGGCTCCAAAGGAAAATCAGTAATGTGATAGATACTGACTTGGTGGCTCGACTGCAGCCACTTCCCCACCGACGAAATGTGACCTCCCTTTGTCTGTTCTATAAATACTTTCATGGCTTCTGCTCGGACAAACTTAAGTCACTGGTGCCTCCTCAACAGGTGTTTACTCGTGCAACCAGATTGGCAACTGGGTCCCACCCATTCACAGTTAGGTTAGCCAAATGCAGACAACAATTCTACTCCTGCAGCTTCTTCTCTCGCACTTCCTGCCTGTGGAACTTGCTCCCATATTCTTGCTTACCTGACGGCTACAACCTCCAGGAATTTAAATGCAATTTAAATTCCTGGAGGTTGTAGTGCGACCATAGCAGAAATAGAAATATGATGAAAAATGACATAATAATATTAATAACAACCAACAACAAATAATAAATAAATACAAAATAACCAAAATAATCAATAATTCTTTTTTCTTCTCAGAGGTTGGTTATTCTGTTGTTTTAGTTTAAGGTATTGACTGTCTAAAATATGTTGAACTATTTGTGTTGTATATAGTGTATATATTTGCATTAATCATGGTGTTATGCAAGGTATTTATTTTGCAAATATATACATTATATACAACACAGATAAAGCAAAATAGACAAAATACTTTAGACAAAGCCAATATCAGAAACTATAACCAAGAAAAAAATAGATAAAATAACAAAGAGATGATCACGTGAGAGCCTAGAGTCAGTTTTGGGATAGCAGGTCAAGGTTGGTTGATCCAGATACCCTTAGTAATAAATGTCTAGACAGGAAATAGACATGGAGGTCGTGAAACAGCAGGAGGTAGAATTTGTGCCAAAAACAAATCACGTGGAAAGCAAAGTTTGGAAGTCAGTTGCAAATTGAATCTTGAAGGAGCAAGTTGTATTTACTGGGCGCTGATAAATGATGAATGAAGGGAAAACGCATTTGTGATAATAGCGTAATTTGACCAATTCATCTTAAGCAACTCTGGATAAGAAAAAAAAGAACTTATAAATTCTTATTTGTTAAAACAGAAGAAGACAAGGCCGAATTGTTTTTTATCAAGGAAGAAAGAAATATAGCGACAAAGATAATATAAGAAGCTGTAATGTTATTCGTACACTGATTCCTGTTTGTTCAAAGAAGAGAAAAAAATGAAGCTAAGTTGTTTATCAATGAAAGAAAAGAAAAGAAAAGAGAGATAGCAACACAGAGAAGTCAACATATAAAGGAAGATATTTTGAAGATAAGAAAAAGCAGAATTGTTTGAGTACAGAAAATACGAAGCTTGTTTGAATAAAAGAATAAAGAAGAGTGTGGACATTTCAGAAAATTTGTATGCTGAAAGCACAACAGTCAGCTGAAGGAAAATAGAGACAGTTGTAACTACATACATTTCAAGTGTACTGCGTTTGAGTCTGAAGTTGTATAAAGAAAGAGAAGGAAGAGAGAAAAGAAAAACAATAAAATAAGAGAGAAAGAACTGATATAAAGATAAGTTATTATATTCTTAGACCCGTGTTAGAACATGCATACACTTCCATGAATATTATGTTACCACATACACCATACCACGTGCTTATGAATTATATAGTTCTCCATTTTTATTTTGTGTTAATCTCTTGCATTCATATTCACCTGTATTCATTCATATTTGTTGATATATGTTGTAAATTGTTAACAACTACGTTTGGTATCTGAATATAAGTTTTGAGGTTCATGTCATTGGTCATTCTTATTCATACTTAAATATTTTTTTTATTTTAATATTTCATTACCTATTAAAATTTTATATCAAAATCGTCTTGTCTTGTCGTTCATCCTTGAATTGTTGGTCAGCACCCATGTTGATATTGAAGCAGACCTGGGAAGATTGCCATTTGATTATATCAATCAAACAGCAATCTTATTTTTATTATTTTTGTTTATCATTGTCCATTTGTCATGATCTAGGATAGATAACCCGTATCTGTCCACAGATGTGGAAATATAAATATTCCTGAATCGACGTGTAAGCATTTAATGATTATCGTTGAGGCAGGCATATGACAAAATATATATATACAGTCTTTGACATTTCACTCACCTGATCAACTCAGTCGATTAAAAACTTTAAAATTGGCCGATTAAAGTTTATTGTTTGACTCACCCCCGGTTGATTAAAGATAAAAGGAAATCTGACTTCTTTTACAACGCAGAAGTATGCCACTGAAGATTCGCAAGTTATTTAGAATGACCTACAATGACATTATTGAACACTTGGCTTTTATCGTCCCAGTCAGTGTAAACATTCGTTTAATTAACGCATCCAGAGTGGAGCCAAAATGTCTCTGTCGCCCAGATTAAAGATGCATACAGATTTTTAGAAACTCATTTTGAAATATTATCCTATCTTTCCTAACCACTTATGAAAAGTAAAAACGGATATTTGAAAGAAAGAAAATACGCTAACTTCTTTCAACCACGCACCAACAAAACAAATTATACAAGTAATTTTTTTATAGAAAATCGTTGAGAAAATCAGATTTGTTATTTTTTATCATCTATGAGATCGAGGTTGTAATCAAACAGAAGAAAGAAACTACAAATTTAGTTACCTCCACTCAATTGCCAAAAAAAAAAAAAAGACCCCAGCATATCATAATGTAAAAAAGGCTCAAACTTAATAAAAACAAAGTTTTATCATCAAAATGTTTATGCTATTATTAAGAGGAAAGATCAAATTTTGTTATTATTTTTTTTAATTTTTTAAATCCTTTCTAACACATTCGAAATTTTAATTAAAATTTTATTTTTTGTTTTCCATTAGCAATTCACACTATGTTTACATAAGCCGACTATTAAGAAAATGGAGTCGGTCGAGTAAAATAATTTTGGGGCGAGTAAATTTTCCCTTGCTCTTGACTGCCATTCGAGTGATTTCTTTTTCAAATCTCAAAGGCTATATATATTTATATATATATATCTGTAAATTCAGATAAAACTTAGTGGAGAAATAGCTATTTTCAACATGTCATTTTAAGACATGCATTTTTCAACCCCTTATAAACAGAGAATGAGGAAAAATTCTAAGCTCAGAGGTTAGCTCTAGTAAAGGAAGGGGTTGGGAGGCATTGGTATTTATAGGGTTAAGCTATCAGAATTTTAGTAGTAATTTTGTCTTTGGTAGTGGGAGGTATGTGGCTTGACCCTTGAGTTAGTAGTGGTAGGTGGTGGGAAAGTAACTGCTTAGCCAATTTTTTTAAAAAAACCTTCTTGTGACTAATTGGAAGAATAGGATAATTATTGTAATTTATATTTATTTCTATGATGACACATACTAATGATCTCCCTTCGTTTATGTAGGAGTATATTTTGGTATTGAAATTTCAAAATTTTAATTTTTTCTGTCAAACATATATTGCATCTATCTCTTAAGCTATTAGGGGTTCTAGTCTTGCCTATGAGCTTCCATTTTATCTGTGGATTTAAGTTATTTTCTTTTAATTTCGAGAAAGGGCTGTTTGATATCTTACACTAGGATTGGTGAAGGAGTGCCTGTGGGTATAAAGCCATTGCTTCTAAATTCCTGCTGAAATTTCAATATAAACATTACATTTCTCCTTATTTTTCTTAGGGTAGATGGTGGCATGATAGATTACATTTGCTGATCTACATTTACCCTCAACTAGACAGTTATCTTTAGATCTACAATTACAGGGGGGGTATACCCCCTATTTTATGCATTGGATTCACTACACTTCTTCAAGATTTGCTTATTGTGGAAGCTAATAATGTTATACATATTTTTAGTACATGAATAACTAATCTTGATAGTTTTCCTATTGAATATTTTACTCAGGAGTTATCTCCATGAAAATATTTACTTATTAATTTAAGAAAGATCTTACCAATGTTAATAGTTTATAGTCTATATATATATATATATATATATATATATATATATACACACACTCAGGCGCACACACATTGGTCTTTATTATAATAGAGAGGAGATATATATATATATATTCTTCACTTGATGACATAATTATTGCAAAAAAAAATAAAATAATAAGACACTGTTAAAGAGCAAACACACAACAAAAGGTCTAATAACTGATAGTAAAGAAAATGAACTGAGTTGACACTGCCTCGTTATTGTCTCTCTCTCTCTCTCTCTCTCTCTCTCCCTCCATTAGTGCTACCGAGGAGATATATATATAACACATGAATACACAACGACCTTTATCATGATAGAGAGAATAATCAGTGATAAATAAGCAAAAAGTTAAAGTAACCACATTCAGATCCACAATTGTCTCTACTTAATTGCCTCGTGAATAATTTGAAACATAATTGTCAATGCTTACCCAATAAATGTTAGGATAATAGAACAGACCTTACTACCCATAATGTACCATTGACCAGCATATATAAATAGTAAAGCCAAAATACAACACTCACAGCCTGAAGCTTGTATTCAAGCATGAAACCATCTATCACCATTTGGTGTTGACTTGAGTGTCCACTTTTATATTTACATACATTCTATCTCTAATAATATCACTTTTACCCATAAATATTTTATTCTTTATGAGTCATGTCTCTTCAGGACGTACGCAATCATGGACTTCCACTTGTTGCTCTCAATACTTGTCCTCTTGGTATCCCTCCCAGAACCCTCTCCACCAGTCTTCTATTTTCTTTTAATATTGTCCATATATTTTTCTGGCAGATTCATGTCAATCTCTGAAATTTCATCCTTAATTTGCATATAACTGGAAGGTAGTCGTTTCTTCAATCAGCACTTGAAGTTTTGCAGTGAAGAACTGTGTTACTGAATCTATTATTGATGTAGTAATAAAAAATATAGCTTTAAGGTTTGGTATACCAAAATTTAAAGATCTATATATATATATATATATATATATATATATATGTGTGTGTGTGTGTGTCTACAATGGATTCTGCCATCAATTTTGCCATATGAGGATCCAACAACCATATTCAGTTTTTATGTTTGTGCTGTATATGACACTTCAGTCCTACTAATGACCTGCGTACAAGTACATGCGGTTACAAATAAAATATATCTGTAAAGACAATATAAATAAAAGAAAACAGAAAACATTTTTATACCAATGTGTTTTGTTCCTTGAGGCAAGAGTGCCAATTTTATTTGGTGACCGGTATTTATATGGAGAAAAATAAGTTTTTGAATTTTTAATTAGAAAATTCTCTATAATATTCTAGAAGCTTACTGTGTAAGAAAAAGTTCTTAAATATTCTTATCAAAATGTAAACATGTCCTGAATTTTTTCAAATATCTCTATTCTTAAAAGAAATGCTCTTTTCTCAAGGCAACATAAGTAATCATAGAAATTTATTAAAGATTAAAAGAAAACAGTTAACTCACAACTTTTAAAAATTAAAAAAAAATGAAGTAATAAATAAATAAACAAAATAAAATGCACAAAAATAAATTATAATTACATATAAAAAAACTCAATAACAACATTAACTCACTTTCAGTTAATAAAAAAAATGATGTCACTGAGTATTCGCCATAATTTATTTTTCTTTACACAGTAATTTTTAAAAATATATTTTAGAATATTCTATAATTCAAAATTTGAAAACTTAATGGTATTTTTTATCCATGTTACTTATGTGTAGAAATACACAATGATAAATTTATCAGATAAATTTGTCAAATGAATTTTCCACACTTGCCTTGATAAATTCTCTCAAGTAACAAAACCCTGCACAAGAAAGATTTCTTCTTGTCTTTTTATTGACACTCTCATCAGGGTTACCCAGCAGTGAGACATGACTTAGTGAGCTTGTGACAGTTACTTTCACGGTATACAGAAAATTTTGCTTGAAATTTTTATATTCATCAGCAGAAATTATTTGAATGTTTTCAGAGCAGAATCAAAATAGTGAAGCTAATTTAACATTTTGGTAACAACATTTCAAACTTAGTTAGGATCCCACTGAAATTAAGGAAAAACAAACCATCCCAAAAACAATCACAGGAAATCAGTGCTTGGCAGATTCAAAATGAAAAGATCTGTGGGTTTTCCATGGATCATCTCAGAAACATCCAAATACTTTGGAGATCTCAACTGATCGTGCCGTTTCAACTTTGGGCAAAACAATGCATCATCTGGAATTGTCAGACATAACCTTCCCTACTGTCCAGTTCTTTCCAAAGTTCTTTTTTTGAAAGGGAAGAAATTTATGACAGTGGACGAGATTAAAGCGAATGTAATGAGACAACTAATGATAATTTCAAAAGGTCTTTGCAGGCTGTTTTAAAAATTGAAAGAAATGCTGGTATTTTAAAGGAAGCCCTACAGACAACAGCAAAAGAAGTCCTTCCAAGAGAAGTAAAATAAAAAAGTGAATCACATCATCATAGTGTCTGCCCTTCACTCCAACAATCCAGATGTGGTTTCCTGAAAATTTTGACTTTTTCCAAAGCTAAAAACTGATCTGAAAAAGATTTTAGACTGTGAACAAGATTAAAGAAAACATGATGAAAACTAAAAGATAATTAATAATAATGATAATTAAAGAAAACGTAATGGTTAGCTGCTACTTACCTCAAAAAGAGAACTTTGAAGAATACTTTGAAAAGTAGGAGGAGTACCACGATAAGTGCATGAAGTTTCAAGGGAAGTATATAAAGAAAGAGGACTAAGCTGCCATTACCTGAGGTAGGTTACTTTTTCATTTATATTCAAAGGTTGGATCATTTATAGACAGACCTCAATCATACATAAATATCTTCAGGAATTTACTCTAAAATGTTCATGCTTACCTTTCATGCGAAAGTTAATGTATATTCTGTCCGTCATCAAGAAACAAGACTCAATATTGAAATTATCCAAATGGACGTGGCCTTTTGCATAACCATACAGATGCATCCACGATTCATTGATTACTTCATTATTCTAGAAATTTAAAGAAAAAAAATTATATGAATTAAACATTATAAATTTCTTTTCTTTATATAGATTTAATATAGATTTAACTGGAAAAAAAATTAATCAAATGAATTATCAAAAATCTTTTCAATGCTTTCTCAGTAATCAGGCATTTGTTTATGGTCACATTTTTCTTAATCAGGAACACCCCAAGTAAGACAGTAATGCCATTAAAACACAAGGAGTTACATCGTGAGGAAGTATTAGAAACAGAAACATTAATAATGAGTGAGAAGAGGAAAGAGTAATCAAGAGGACAGATGAAAGCAATTACCATTGCATTTCATTTTTTGCAGATTAAAATTGGCTGGAAAGCATGAAGCTGGAAGGGTGTTCCACAAGTGATAAGTGCAAAAAAAAATGTTAACATAGAACTTCCAACTGCATCTAGCCAGTTCAACTGTAAATTAATGAAACATCATCACCAGTTTAGTTCTTTGCTTACATTCATAAAGTGTAGGTACCAAAGCAAAGAGCACATTTGAACAATTATCATGAAAGTATTTACAAAAAATGCAAAGAGAATCAACTTTGCAGCTGTTGTTAAGTAACTGAAGCTGAGCCACCAGATCAGGATCAATAATATTGCTGATTCTTCTTTGGATCATATATGGTAGGGATATTCTAAGCATAGCTGAATAGTAAACGTATGATATGAAAGATAGATATCTGAGAGAAAAACTGTCACACCAACACAGTGAAACAACTTTCTTAGCAGCTGATCTAGCAACGAATTCAATGTCAGCTGAGAACATTAGCTGAAGAAGGCACGAGTTACTTTCCTGGAGGTTCACATCAGCCATGCTAATGGAAGGCAGAGTGGGGTTTTTTCTGATGATTAATGGAGAGAAGTTTAGTTTTGAAGGTATTAAAAGTGACAAGCTATCTTTTGACCTAGTTAACAATGGTCTTGAGGTCATTTTTCTCATCTGCTGCCATTTTGACGTTGTTGGACTGATCACCTTTATTATTAAGGTAGGAAGTAAATGGTTATGCCATCAGTGTAGATGCCAACCTGAGGGCTGATGTCATCAGGAACATTGTTAATGAAAATTTAAAACAGCATAGGACCAAGGATGGAACCCTGAGGGACACCCATGTTAGTACAAAAGAATCCAGACAAGTGACTGTTCAGGAAAACTTTTATTTCACAATTTGATAGGAAAGACTGGATCAGTTCAAAAATACATCCAAAGACACTAACTTTTCAGCTTGTGGAGAAGACCTGTATGCCAGACCCTGTCAAGGGCTTTTGAGATGTCCAATGATACAGTCTGGGCATCACCATTTTAATCTAGAGCATTTTTATAATTATTGTCAGTACATCAGCAGTTGACCTGAAGAAACCAAAGCCATATTGCTTGTCTGACAAAAGGCCCTGCAATGAAAGATGATGAATTAATTTAGTATTGATTAGGGTCTCTAGGAGTTTGCCAAAAAGAGATAGAAAGCTTTCTTTATTATTTATGAATTTTCATGCATTCTTGTGAAATGGTTTTTTGTTATCTTTATTTTATGGCTTTGGCTGTGTCAGATGTGCTAATGACCATCACTGAGTAGATATATCAGGCTCTTGATATGAACAGCAAAGCCCAGGCTGTTGCCCTGGATATCTCAAAAGCATTTGATAGGGTTTGGTATGCTGGCTTTTCGCAAAAGCTACTGGGTAACAATATAACTGGACAACTGTTCAATTTAATTCAGTCGTCTTTTTTTTTTCAAATCGTAAAATGATGGTCATTCTGAATGTGAATATTTCAAAATCCTTTCATGTGAATGTGGATGTCATTCAAGGCTCTATCCTAGGTCTTACACTCTTCCTGATATTTATCAATGACCTTCCTGATGTAGTCATTCCCACCATCTACTCTCGTCTCGATATAAAATCTGCCAGGGCTGACAAAGTAGATCTCGCTTCTGTTCTTGGAAAAGACCACCAATCTGTGATGGATTGGAGTAAGAAATGGCTTTTAATGTTTTCAAAACAAAGCTGCTCTTTTTAACCACCATAGAGAACCTTTCCAATCTTCCATTAATATGGGTCATACTAGTCTCCCTGAAAGCAATATGCTGCACCTCCTTCAACCTCAAGTAGAATGAATACATCAAATCAATAGCCATATTCACTGCTAAGAAAGTTGAGTCACTGTGCCGAGCCAGGAAGTTTTTCTCGTCAGAAACCATTTTCCACATTTATAAATCTACCATTCATCCATGCCTTGAGTACTGTTGCCATATCTGGTCAGGTGCTCCTGCTGTTCATCTCAAGGTTCTTGATAAAATCCAGAGGAGTATCCAACTCAGGACCAATGTAGTTCAGAATGTGGCTTCCCTCTCTCTTTTCTACATGTATTTTCATGGCTTCAGCTCCCACAAGCTTTATTCCATGGTACCTCGCCCTTATGATCTTACCTCTGCAATTAGATTGGCAACTAGGTCCCACCCTTTTACAGTCAAAATAGGCATATATAGCAATCAGTTCTTCTCTAGCAGTTTCTTTCCTTGCACTTCTTGCCTGTGGAACTCCCTTCCCCATACTTGCCTCCCTGATAGCTACAATCTCCAAAAGTTTAAATCTGCCATCTTCTATCTCCATGACTCCCACCTCTCTCTTACCCTTTCTACAACATCAGCTGTATTGTTTTCTTTTCCCTCTCCTCTCATTGTAACCCCTGTACACCAGTGGTAGTACTTCATTGCTTGGGGTGAAATGATTATAAAATAAATAAGTGGGATAGCAAGAGGAGATACATCCTTGTGCTAATTAAGTGAAACAAAACAAATAATGTCTTCTTAGGATCTTTCATACTTTCTCTGATCACATATTTTGTCTCTTGGCATTGTTTTCCTCTTACAACTACACTTTTCTGTACATTTTGGACTGATGGATCCAGTTTGTTTCTTCACCTTGATGACACAACTGACAGTTGAAAGGCTGACACCAACAATATCTCTGTAAGACTTGCCTGTGTATTCATGCAGTATTACAATTTTTGTATACTTCCTTACAGTAACATCCATCGCAGAAAATGGCCATAAGACAGTTGAAACAAGTGTTTGGGCATGATAAACATCTGATGCAATCATGGATTACACAATATTTTTCAAGGTCAAACAAATTTTACCATTTTACTGTTATAGAAGGTTTCAATCAGAATCTAAAAGCAATCGCCAATGATACCTTGCATTTAAAAAAGGTTTCAATCAGAATCTAAAGACTATCATCAAGGATATCTTGCTGTTATAATTGTTTTTAATCAGAATGTAGATATGATTAGCAAGCACCCCTCAATGTTAGAGTTTTGTTTAACAGCATATCAACCTCTGTGGGTTATTTAATGCCAAAAAGGTGGGATTTTAAGGTATTTTTTTAATGTTCGGCTATAGTGAGAAGGTTGATTTAATTAGATTTTAATGAAGATTTTTTGTTTTTATTTTTTTTTTATTTTAGAAAACTGAAAACATCTAGTTTTGTATTCAAAAATGTTTTGCTGAGAATAATTTTTTTTCCTTCAAAAATGTGCTATAGTAATAATTTTTTTTCAAAAATATATTGTTGGTGATATTTTTCTTCAAAAGTCTATTTTTATGTATATATTTCTATAAAAGTGTATTTTTATACTTTTATAGTGCTTTGATCCCAGTTTGGGGGTTAACTATTTGCCCCACAGCTGGGACCCTAACAGGTACTGCCACTCCAGGTCTGGGTGGACCTGAGAACAACAGCATTAAGAGGTGGTTCCATGCTCCTCACAACTTCCCAATCAGAGGCCTTGCTGCTAGATGCAGTTTACCATCATGCCCAGGACTATCAGTGTTAGAAAATTTTAAATCAAAATTTAAAGTCAATGGACAAGCATACATTTTGCATAAAAAAAGCATTAAATCAAAATCTAAAAATCATCATTTAGGATACCTTCCTGTAGAACTATAATTAGGCCATGTCTTTCTTATATGATAGCTACTATGTTTTTGGTTGTTTGTTTTTATATTTATTAATGTTCACATTATCCTAGGCTCAAGATACACTCAAACTAAAGGTTTATTGTGTAATGGTGTCTGAGTGCAAGAAAAACCGAGGAATAAAGTTCAAATATTCTTTGCAGAAAAGGTAACTGTTAACCCTAGACTTGAATAGGTCAAGATTGTAGTTATTGAAGAAATATCTAGCCAGGAGTTTTTGTCCATAAAGTACTAGTTGTTGGGAAGAAGTTGTCTGAGTGGAACTTACTTCTTACTAATGGAATATGAAGGGAATTGGGATGAATTACCATTGTGTACATGGCATTGCAGGTCCCAGGTGCAAAAGTGTTGGTGGAACCAATAAATGTAGCTTATCAGAACACATGCTATGGAAATTGTACTAAACTAGCAAAGGGCTTGTTATAATTTGACTGCAGGAAAGGAGTTGTAGGGTGGAAAATAATTAATCTCCTACAAAACAAAGTAGACACTTTTGAACTCTATCAAGACAAGCAAGCTCCAGCAGAGATATGGCAGCAATCCTCCATTTCTGGTTTGATCTGACTCTTGTAAAATAATGAGTGCACCAAGACAAAAGGCAAACACCAAAAACAATTTTTGCTCTTCAACTGCAGGTTTTTAAACGACTGATAACTATAATTTATTCTAACTCTTTCATTTTACAGTTCAAACTGCCATTTCTCAATCTCTTATCCATAATACCAGTACATTGTAGTGTAGTCATTGGAGATAAAGTGAGAGCAGTAAATGCAAAAAAAAAAAAAGAAACAAAAAAAAACAAAAACATTTCTTTGTATTTTCAAACATTTCAGTATGAAGACCAGGCATATTTTACACATTTTTGAAGTCCAAAGAAAATGAATCAGTTGTATGAATGAATAAAATTTAAATAATAGGGAAGTGAATAAAAAACTAGAAAAAAAAATCCTACACATTTTGCATTTTGTCCATTTTACATGTAGAGGATTTTTTCTCCATTTTGTCATTCAATTACTCACCATTAGCCTGATGTTTAGATTTATATACTGTATTTCTTTATTATCATTTCCACAAACAAATCAGTTTTATTTGGATATTTTTGTTAATGAATATGGTTAAAAAGAAAATATGAATATGACAATTACAAAGATGCAAAATTTTGCAGAGGGTTGGATGTGCACCCATCAATGACACAAAGAACACTCCTCCACCATTACCTATGACAAAGAGTATAACCAGTGTATGAATAAAAACAGTAGGATGTCCCATAATAATTGTTACATTCACATACTAATTTCATCCACCAAATGTAGCACTATTTTGGTACAGAGGTAGAAAAATGAAAAGACAAGATAGAAGTGTTTAACATCTCCCATCAATACCCCATAAATAAGGGACTATCAAGCTTTGATCATGTAGAAAAAACAGAAGAGACATATCAGAGATGCTACTTAGTTTCAGTGAGAAAACAAAAGAAAGAAAAAAAAGGGAAAATAAAAAATTTGATTGTCATAGAACTCACCATTTGCTTTTCCAATATTTAACTCAAAATTTAAAACTCATCAGAAAATTCAAATAGGAAAACCATAACATTTTTATATGCATTTCTAGCTATTATTATTATTAGTAGTAGTAGTATCAAATGTATTAATGTCTCAAATTATTATGTGGCAGAGGTAGTATTATTTAATTTTATATTTGTGCCATAATAATTGCTACATTTGAATATACATTTCATACACTAAATGTAACAATGATTATGAGACAGAGCATTTTCTGCCTTGTCTTGGTTGTTTTTGTGTTCATTTTATTGCAACAAAAGTAGTGACTGTAAATACTCACAGTGTTGAAGACTTTTTGGTAGATTCCAATCGGTACATGGAAATGGTTTGCTCCAGACTGAAAAAGAATTAAACATAAAATTTTGTATAACACAGTGTGTGCTGAAAAATTCCCAGATTTGATTCTCAAAATCACAAACATTAGAATTTAAAAGAAATTATTTTTTTTTTTTTTTTTTTTTTAGAAACCCTTCTTGGTTGGGCTGAGATTTTTTCAGCAAAATGATTTCAATAAAATATTTACATTCATTTACATATGACTGATAAATACTCAGCCTAACCACTTCTATCCATGTGACCATCAGAAGAATTTACTCTTGTTAACTGGATATATATTATTTGTGAGGTGAGGTCTGTACATCACACAAACTTTTACAGAAGGAGATCAAAATATTAAACAGGCAGAAGCAATGGTAAATAGAAAGATTGAAAATATCTGTCTGTATATTATGTTTAGATCTCTCCATAAGCAAACTAATTATTGACATTAGAATGTTGGTTTATTTATAGTTGAAGTTGTTTAGATTATAATTTACTTTTCCTCAAGTTGGTTTTTTCATTGTTTTTGAAAATTTCTTTAAGGCTATTCAAATATGTTTATGGATAGAGGCAAATTCAGAGTAGACCATCATAAAAGGTTTTTATTGTGTAAGTCTCCTGGCATTAGGTGGGTCTTCATCTTTTAGAAGAAATGAATGTGTGATATTGGTATGACCAGCTCTGATTCTTGCTAAGACTACTGCTCTTCGAGAAAGCCTGGTGTTATGGTTGTTTTATCCCAGGTGTTGGTTTGATTTTGCACAATTTATTATTTGGCTGAGTATTCCATAATTCTTGCCACTTAATTTACGATATATGTATTAATTACTGTTTTAAAATTTGTGTAAGGGTCTTCTGTTTTTGATATATTTATTTTTAGTAATTCTTTATCTGCCTTTCCATTCCCCTGGATGCCTATATGGCTAGAGATCCAGCAGAATATGTTGTTTTTTTAGTTACAAAGTATATTGACTTTGTTTAAAAGTTTGGTCTTTACAGGATTGGTCATTTTTTTATACTTCAATATGTAAGCTCTTTTGGAGTATGGTTTTGTACAGCTGAAAATCCAACTATCAATATTTTTTAAGCTGTCTGTATATATACTTACATTTTTTTTAATGTTTTTGCAAGATACTATAAATTTCTTCCCTGAATACAGATGTGTCAGTTTTGGAGTGTTTTGCTAAACTTAATATTACAGTGGGCTGTTTTATTGACTAGTGGGGAGTTTTTGAGAGAATAGATTTGTAAATGAGAGAAGTTTTTATTTCAAATTTGTTGAAATTGTTTTCTATGTAAATGCCAAGAGGCTTAATAGTATTTTCCTTTAAATTATATAATTCTTTATATTGAGGTTGAAAAACACATTTGTATGCTGAATAACTATCATGGAAGATGGTTTGCCCAAGCATCTCAGGGATACAAAAATGGTATACTCAGGTTAAGTATTTATATGTAGTCATCAATAATTTTTTTAATTCATCTACCCCTGTAAAGTTGAATATGTTTTAATTTTGATGATACATATTAGTTATAACCTACAACTTGATTGACCCTTGCTACTACCTTCTAGTATCAATTTGATTAAATTTGGTTGGTGTGTATATGATTTTTTTGTAGGTTGTGAAAGTTATTGAGTTTTTGGTGGGTGGAATGGTACTAGGGCTTGACATAACTAGCTGATTAATCAGATCAGGCCTTTCTGACTGCTTATATAACCCAAGTAAGGGCCAAAGTAATGTGTTGGAATTCAGAAGTATTCTACCTAATGCCTGAAGCCTTCAACTATCAGGATAGGACCCTGTCCTCAGGCAACATGGTGGTTTCATTGGTGGTGGTGGTGGGGGAGGGGTGGGGTCTTATCCATCTGCAGAGTTGCAGTAGGCATATTCTGAATCTCCATTTGACAGGATGGTCAGTAGTTTGTGGAAGCCACTAATTAGGATAGGAGATACAATGAACTTGGGATTCCGCAGTCGTAGTTCAAAGAATGGGAGTGTATGTAAAGCTTGGTAGGAGATCACAAGGTCAGTGCAGAGGTCAAAGAAAAGCAGACTCAAGACTCAAGAGATGCAAAAACCAGACATTAATGGGAATAAGATACAGATGATCAATGAGAATAAGATCTAACAACTTCCCAGAATACAACACTTTAGGTGAAATGGTCAAAAGGTTGTAAAAAGAGAGAAAGATGAGTAAATTTGTTTTATAAAAATCAAATCTTATATATATTTTTCAATCTATAAAATCCTATCAGAAAATTGACTTGATAAACAATCATTACAAGGGCAAATACTACCAAAATACTTGCAGGCATAGTTGTAGACCTACAACATGTTATTTTTAAACTATTTAAAAAATAACAATAGTAACTCCCTCCCCTATTCCCACAAATTTGCGAAAATAACCTTTTATTCATTTCATTTAAAAGATGTGCTGTTAAATGTTTAGAATCCTGATACTCAAATGAAAAAAACAAAAAAAAACCTGGGTAGACAGATCTCAGGAAACCAAATGCAATGATCAAAACTGGTTTAGATAACACTTGTAAACACATTTGACAAATCTGATCTTTTTATCATTAATTTCTCCATGGCAAAATAAACCAACAAGTGTTTTAAATTAAGCTTGTGCAACAATGTGATACCCTTAATATTCTATAATCTGTCAGGAACAAAGAGCTTCTATATAAATAAAGAATTAAAGGAGTAAATCAAAATAAAAAGATGAGAGTAACAAGGATATATTTTCTCTCCAGATTGAACAGATGATTCTGAGAGAATTAGAAAATTTACAAGGATTTACTGTTGCCAGACATAAACCCCTAAATACTATACAAATGGCAGAATGTGAATGACAGATTCAGAAGAAAAAATAAAAACTATTAGACAATGTTAAGAACCTCCACAAAAAATCACATTAACTAAGGTTTAAAATTAATTTTTAAAAACTGAAAAATCTTTCCTGAAACATCTATTTTAATTTTAGTTGCAAGTTAATAGACTAAATTTTATATTTCTGATAATCAAAATACTTTGCTGTATTTCAATAAGTAATTTAAATTTCTGGAAGAAGTTTTGTTTTTTATTGCTAAAATAGCTGATTAACAGGTTTTTTTAGTCATCCTTTATTGCAATGTGATTCTCTTTATTAAAAAATTTTCCAAAAAATATACTTTTCTAAAACTTAATTAGCTGATTTAGAGTAAAATTAATCTGATTTGAAACAAATATCATTTACTTTAAGTTTAAAATAACACAGAAATGCATTTTTAATCCATGTGTTTTTAAACTAAAAGTAGCTGTATTGACAGCCTGATGATAAATCTAATGTTTTATGGAGACTTTGTCTGTAAAAATTGAAGAACATGACATGAGTGCTGTTTGTATATAATTTTTAAGTACTCAATAATACTTAAACATGTAAGGAAAATATTCTCTGTAATATAATGTTTTATTGAATTTTAGTAATTTGGACATTAAATTTACTATAGGTATTGCTCTTATTTTTTGATAATGTCATGTATGACCACACATACAAAAAAAAAAAAAACAGCAAAAGAAAAAAAAAGAAAAATTCAAAATTCTTTGAAAAATATTGGTTTTTAATGATTTGTATTAAGCTTTTCAATTTATGAGTAGTAAATATAGTTTTCACTGATTAATATAATTTAAAAGGTTGAAATTGATACAGAATTTTAAAATATTTAAGACTCAATAAATTTTTCTAATCAAAATTTTAAAAAGTGAAAACAATACTTGTAAAAATTCATTATTTATCAAAATATATTTTTCATAAGACAGTAGTATACTTAATATATTTTATTTATAAAAGCTTTTCTAATAAAATAATATCATAGTTTTATTGCATTTTTTTGTTATTATTAAGAGCAGATTTTCATTAAATGGTGTTTTTGTTTGACAAAAACAAACTGATGATTTAAATTCTCCAAGGAGTTCTGCTTTTAATTAATATAAATATGAAAAGGCTGAAATTTTAATTTTTCCAAATTTCATAATATTAAGTAAGTGGAAATAACATATGTAAAGAAAAAAAATTCTTAGAAAAAATTATTTAAAAAATAATTTCATTGTCTGTGAATAAGTCTTGAAACTTCATTAAAATTAAACAATTATTTGATTTTTGCAAGAATTTCCAAAACAATGTTTTTAAAAAAGACTAAAATTCCCCATACTAATTTTTAGCCCACAAACTGATGCTTGCATTACAAGATTTTTAACCAAAATCTCAAACATGCTAGAAAATATTAAAAAATTAAATAAAATAATCAAAAAATACTTTTGTTTTTCCTCTTAATAATAATATTTTTTACTTTGTTTTTTTATAAAGTTCAAGGCATTTTTTTTATCATGATATGCATTTTTGAGAAAATTTTTGTAGTTAGACAAAGATGGTGATAAAAGCAAGAAGGATGGACTTGCCACAAAAAGAGAGAATGCATGGTGCTAAGCAAAAGAGACCGCAAATAGTGTTAGCTACACAATGGGGACATCAAATTAAACAAATGCAGAAATTCAATTATATGGGCAACATAAAAATCAAAGGCACATAAATAGAAGAAACTAAGCAAGGTATTTTTTCTATGTGCCATTTCCTTTCAGGACATGAGCGTTAATGGCTCTCCAGAACTTCCTGTCCTTTGTAGCTCTTAGTAAAGTTTGTCTTTCTGCTACATTTCCTAATCACTGCATGTGAGAAGTAAAGAAGTTTTAATAGAAACTACAAAGAAATTGCAGCTAAGAGAGAAAGGGAGAAAAGAACTAAAATTTTAGGGCACATAATGAGCAAAGAAGAGTTGAAGAATTTAACACTCATAAGGCCTATCAATGACAAAAAAGTAAAATGTAAAAACCTGTTGACAATTTTAACAAATGGATAGAAAGACAAATAGTATAAATTAAAAAGACAGGTTATAAAGAGAAAGTATCACAGAGAGCAACAAAAAAAGTTGTGGAGAACCATGATTGCACACCTCCTGAAGAAACATGGTTGATACAGAGTGAGAGAGAGTCACATCATCTATACACTTATCTGTTTATTGGTAAAAAAAAAAAACAGTTTGTAAGTAATTTTAGTGAAAGCTAAATTAATACTTATTAATGTAAAATTATTTCATAATTACTGGGCATAAAGTGGCCTGGATTAATTTAGGCATTAAAAATGTTAAAGAAAGACAGCAAAAGAAAAAGTTAATAAAGTTAAAGAAAACAAATAAAAAAACTTGTTTGCTTAATAATAAAAATTAAAATGTTTTTTTACATCTAAGAAGTAATATTCTCTGTTAATGGTCGTGCCATCATCCATGCGGTATTGTTTCCCCCAGACATCTGCAATAATTCCTCGGAAAATGAGCTAAAACAAATGAAAAAATAAAATTAGTTAGGACTTAGATATAAGTGGAAATATAAAGCTTTTATTAAAAAATTGAAAGAAGGTTGAGGAGGATGAAAATTTGCCCTTGTCAAAATATTCAACTCATTCACAAAGAAAAAGGAAAGGAAAAATAGAAAACCAAAAGTGCAAATACAAAATTTTTATAATCAAGAAATTGTTGAGGTGATTTTTACAAAAAACTTTTTTTCTTGTTTTTTTAGTTCAGTTTGGTTCTTATGAAAACAGGTTTTGCACAAGTGGAAATAGATTAGTCATAGGAATATTCCTTAATGGCTCCTCATACGACTGTTACTGTGACTGCTAACACATCACTCAATATGTCCGGGGCCTGACATATGGATGGTAATAAAAAAATTCATATGAATTTTATAAAGTACTAACCTTCAAATGACACATAACAAAATTTGGGCCCACTCAGATTAACAGTTTACAAATTACAGCTATTTAAGTGAATCTACTTTTGTAAATTTTCAAAACAATGTAAAAATCTGAAATTTCATGTGTTGATAAAGCATTGCAATCTGATAGGAAGAAATACTGTTCAAGCAAAGCAATGGCTTTATAAGTGTTATTTGGACTCTGCTCTGTTGGAAACAATGATTAACAGGTAGTATGCTGACTTTAAATGCAATCGTACAGACAGAAATGATGCTGAACGCTCGGGTTGCTCAAAATCGGCAGTTGTCCCAGAAAACACCAAAAAAATCCACCAACTTGTTTTGGCCAATCGTAAATTGATGTTGCATGAAATAGCAGAGGATTTGAACATATCAGAAGGCAGTATATTTACCATTTTGCATGAACATTTGTCAATGAGAAAGCTATGTTCAAAGTGGATACCGTGTTTGCTCACAGTTGATCAAAAACAAGACATCAACGATTCAGAGTGTTGTTTGCAACTGTTTCAATGCAACAAGAAGGAGTTTTTGCATAAATATGTGACAATGGATAAAACATGAATCCACGACTTTACTCCAAAGTCAAATAGACAGTCAGCTGAGTGGACATGTGCAGGTGAAAGTCATCCAAAGCAACAAAAAATGCAAGCATCAACAGGCAAGGTTTTGGCCTCCATATTTTGGAAAATGCACAAGGTATTTTGTTCATCAATTACCTTGGAAAAGGAAGTACCATCATTAGCAAATATTATATAGCATTATTAGTGCATTTGAAGGAAGAAATCGACACAAAATAGTCACAAATGAGGAAGAAAAATGATCTTTCACTGAGACAACACACCATGTCACAAGTCAATTGCAACGATGGTGCAAAACTACGTGAATTGCACTTCAAATTGCTTCCACATCTACCCTATTCTCCAGATCTGGCCCCCAGCAACTATTGGCTGTTTCTAGACCTCAAAAGAATGCTCCAGGGAAAGAGATTTGGCTTCAAGGAAGAAGTGAGGTGTATTTTGAGGCTGAAGACAAATCATTCCACAAAAAAGCATCGAAATGTTAGAGAAGCAGTGGAATCAGTGTATCATGCTATAAGGAGACTATGTTGATCAATAAAGTTAAATTTTACCTAAATGTTGTAGTTTTATTAGTTAGGCCAGGGATTTATTGAGTGATGTGTTACTTCAGACTGTCGTTTATTTATAACAAACACACTTTTTTTTAAAGTCCAGTTTCTTCTTTGAAGGCAGTTTTCATCGACAGGAAATGGGCAATATACAGCAAGATTTCTTAATGACTCTTCTTACGGCTTTAACTAGGATTGTTACTCTGATTGTTACTCAGAGTATCACTTTAGACGGTCTATTTGATACATTATTTATACCAGACACACGTCCAATTTCTTCTCATTAAACAGAAAATAGACAAGACACTGGAAGATTCCTTATTGACTCCTCTTACTACTTAGGCTGGCTACTTGATATATGTAGCATCATTGGAAAGTGCCTGAAAACCATACCACAGGTTGATCCAAACCTTGTAAATTAAACTGAGTGGATAGAATTGTTTGTCAATGGTTATGCTAGCATGAAGTCACAAGTCATCGTATCCGATGGTTGGGCATACTGGCCTTGTTCAGACTGTTGATCATGCCAGGTTTTGTTCTCACTGCCAGAAACTATAACTAAGGTTTGCTCAGCACAGTTGCAGTATATTCCACAGGTGGGCTCTGTGGGTATTGATAACAAATGTGTCTGAGCAAGCATCTGTATTGGAGATTGGCTACCTCCACCCCTAGCAGACAAGCATTCTCAGATATGAATAGCCTACTATAACATTTTATATATATATAGCTGACCATTAATTTTCAGCTCTACATTTTCTTATTTGTTTTTTTATTGTTGCTACTTTGAAGTGACCATTCTGTGCCATCCTTCTTTATATATATATCTGGTAAATTTAGATGTTAAACTTAGCCTATCACATTCAGCTTGTTATTACTTTTTGTTTGTTTTTAATTATATCACCAGTAACTTTGTGTAGAAAGAACAGATATGAAAAATTCTTTTTAATTTTATCATTTGCTTACTCATCATTACTCTGATATAGATGTGTGTGTGTGTGTGTGTGTGCACGCACATGTGGTTTAATAAAGAGTGGCTTGGAATTAAAAATTGGAGAGCTATGTTCAAATTTAATCTGAGTTTATTACATTTATTTATGTGCAAATACCTTTAAGAAAAGTATGAATTCATCTCTTTGGCTCCCCTTAGATATGGGTTAAGCAGTATGACAAATTGAGCTTTTTAGCCTTGGTTAGTAACTAGGAGAAAGACAACTCTGAATTTAAAGGCTGAAGAAGGTCGTTTGGAGACCTTGTGGCACACTATGTGCACTACTTCTCCATATTTGGTTATTCTGAAAAATGTGGATAGTTCTGCACAAGCCTTCACCACTATAATCATATCATATATGTAAGTAGTCCAGTTCTAAAAGCGGTTGCCCTCAGAACCATATATATACATAAAAAATGATGGGAAAGTCCATTATATATATATATATATATATATATATATATATATATATATATACAGTAGTGGCCATAATATAAGAAGCGGAAACAACAAAGACATAAATATTTGTATTACTTTAAAAGTAATACATGATTATCAATGAAAATTTTACCGAATAAAGATTTGGGTGTAATGCATAAATATTATACAAAGTTACAAAAACTTACATAATAGTTTTCCTTTAAATAAAGATTAAATGGAACAAAGGAAATAAGCTACTGGACAAAAGTTAAGGAACGATCTTGTTAATACTTGATAGTGAACAAAATATCAACAAAATTTAATATTTGGTAAACATCCCCTTATTTTCAATGACTTCTCTGCATCGTCAACCATATGATCTAATTAATTTCTTGCAAAAATCAGCAGTAATTCCCTCCCATTCATGTTTCAATAACTCCCATAGGTGATCCTGGTTTTTGCGGGTTTCTTTTCTGAGCCCTTTCTCCAATTATCTTCCAAACATTTTCTATTGGATTCAGGTTGGGGCTCTGGGCTGGCCACTTTATTAGGGCGATTCATTCTTCAAATAAAGCAATAACCTTCTGAGCCTTGTGGCAAGGTGCATTGTCCTGCATGAAAATAGGAGATTCATAAAGATTATGGTGCAATCTTGGTACCACATGCTGCTGAAGAAGCCTTTTGTAAATCTCAGCATTGGTATTGCCATGTACAAAGATGATAGGGCCAACTCCTGCAGATGAAATCATTCCCCACACCATCACACTGCCGCCACCAAACTTAACAGTTTTCTTGACACATTGAGAAGACAGTCTTTCACCTGTTCTATGGCGTACGTAAGTTTTGCCCTCAGAACCAAATATAGTAAACATGGACTCGTCACTGGAATGAACTGTATCTCATTGTGCGTCAGTCCAAACAACATGTTCTCTCGCACACTCCAGGTGTGTCCTTTGGTTTTGCTTTGAAATGAGAAGCTTTGAAGCTGAAATACAGACATGCAACCCTGCATTTTTAACCTGCAAGCAACCATTTTCCTTAAGATCTTATCTGGGTTTTCATTAAATTTACGGGCAATTGATGTAGCAGTTTCAAAACGTTTTTTTTGTAGATATTCTAACAATTCTTCAAATTTCTATTTGCGATGTTTTTGGAGGTCTGCCAGTTTTTGGTTTTGCATCTAACATTTTATCAGTTTTATACCTGCTAATTACATGATGAATGACACTTTTAGACCTATGAATATCAGAAATTTCTGAAATTGACTTTTTTTCTTGATAGCAATGATGAATTTTTTTTCTTCAAAAGAGCGTTTTGCATGTAGAATTTGCGATATTGCTTAAAAATAAAGTCCTAATGATAAATGAACTTTTACTTATTGCTGAAAAGCTCCATAGAGTTTTTTTAACAATGTAAATTAAATGTTTATGCAAATTATCAATATCATTCCTTAACTTTTGTCCAGTAGCTTATTTCCTTTGTTCCATTTAATCTTTATTTAAAAAAAAAAAATTATTATGTAAATTTTTGTAACTTTGTATATATTTATGCATTACACCCTAATCTTTATTCGGTAAAAATTTCATTGCTAATCATGCATTACTTTTTAAGTAATACACATATTTGTTGTTTCCGTTCCTTGTATTATGGCTGCTACTGTATATATTTGATAGTAAAGAAATTTTTTTATTTCTCATTGTTAAAGGTCACAAGTGGTGTCCCTAAATTCTGATTTTTAAGATTTTTCTTGTCAAGCTTTCATTTGGTCAAAAGGCTTAATATATAATAAATATTATTTGTCTTATCATCAATATTATTATTTTTGTTGTTTTATATCTCTCGAATTCGGCCTACTATATCTACAAGTTGATTGAAAAGTAACTCTCTATTTTATGTATGAGTAGCCAGCCAGGAGTCCTGACAACACCCTGTGACTCTTTTTTTTTTTGAATGGGGATGATTAAAGGAGCAATTCTACTATACCAAACTAAGACATTGGAAGAACTTGAAGGGTTAATACAAGAAATTATATCTTTCATACCACAAGAGTTCCTGGTGAAATCAGTTGATGTGAGAAGTCTCAAGAAGCTGGTAACAAAATCTGGTGCCTATATCGAACTTTAAATAAAACCTCATGCTAAATGATTTCTTCTCATATGTATTTCTTTCAAAAATTATAATTAATAAATAAATTATAAGTATCTTAAATTGGTCAGTTACTTTTCAATCACACTGTATATCTACTATGAATATAAAATATTGCACATAGCATGCTGGTACTATGAAAATCATGCTTGATAGTACCTCTCATTCCCTATAAAACATTAGGCTCCTTTTGACATTGCATTTGTAAAGTTGACCAAGCATAGAAGAGATCATATTTGTTTGGATGTGCAAATAGTAGGCATTTCAGTGGGAATGTAGATTTACAAGCAGTCCCTAGACAGATGTATACACACTTTTAGGATAGAGCAATCTGGTTTGAATTCAGCATTTCCTTTTCCTAGACTGGTTTCCACCCAAGGCTATGGAACCAAGTCTATCCTGCTGTTTTACTCATGGCTAGAGGAGAAGAGATGGATTCCTACCTTTCCTGAGGGTATTAACACTTCAGTGAATGTAATCAACTAGACTGAACTCGGCACTGATTTTTCAATTCAAGCTTTTAAGCCTTACTCTAAAGCCTCCATTTGTATTACCAGCCACCACATCTGTATGAGTAGATGGACAAGATCTTGTTAAGGAGAAGATCTGACATAGCAGAAGTTGTCCCAAGTATCACCTACCTATCCACCCAGAAAGAGATTTACGTTTTGACAATCATTCAAACTTGCTCGTAATACACAGAAACAAAACTGGAGATAACTTTGATTTTACAAATTCTACCCTAATTAAAAAAGAACATATTCTTTATATAAAAAGAAATAACAAAAACTATATTATAAAATATAAACACATCAAAAATATTATATTACATCACCAACCCTTATTGAATCCATTCTTAAAGAAGATAATGTACGTTTATCTAAAACAAACAGTATGTACGTACAAACATTCTAAAATCAACATGTGAAAAAACAACAAATATAATGCCTACTAGACACACACACACACACACACACACACACACACACACACACACTTACAAATATAAATTATCATCTAAATCCCACATAGATAAATTAGAATAATCATACACTTACATACATGGAGCAATATTTATAGTTTTTCAATTAGGCTTGGAATATATTAATTTTTTGGACATGTTACCTCTCCTTAAATTTTAAATGCCATAAATTATACTAACATTTGTTTAACAAGTTGAATCTGCCTGAAACATGGTAAACCAATGAAAATCAAACAACAGAAAAATAATATGGAAAACTGAGTTCACATTCTCATTTCATGACATGGCATTTGTTTGTCATCATGTTACCTTGTGTGTATGCAGCATGCTCTTCCTTAGCCTTCTGTGCAGACCGAAGATTGAAATGCAACATGGGATAATCATTGGCTGGTCAATGAAAAACTTGGGTGATGGTCACATTATATGTTTACAAGGAAACTGTAAATGTTCTCAATGATATCAGATGTTTTTTTTTTGTTATGGTCAAAATTACTATAATTAAATCAGATATCCAAGGTGTTAAATAACTAATGAAGATTAGCCAAAAGTAGAATCATCTTTCAAAAAGATCAAGCAGCAGAAACAAAATAAAAATCATAAAGAAACAAATAATTTCAAGGACATAAATTCTAAAAATAAACAAAAAATAAATTAAAGGCATATGAAAATAAGGCGTTGATAATGATTTTGACAGTGATCATGATAAGGTGTTGATAATGATAAAAATAACAAAATGTTGAACATAAAATGTTGATAATGTGCTGAGAATAGGTATTCTTCATCAGGTTTGTTGAATCAAGAGATATTCATACCTGTCCTTTGTATGAAAAGGTTTTAGAGTCCAATCTCATCACGCTATAAATATCATCCATATGTAAGACATCAGTCCAGGTGAGTTTTTGTCGTTGTACAGGTATACCTATAATTGGTTTTACAAGACATGGCTGGTATATGCTGTCAAGAACATACTGGATGCCTACAACAACAACAAAAGAAAAAATTCTTTTTCATAAAATTTGTCAAAAACAAATTATAGAAACCAACATTTGTTCCCACTTCTCTTATATATAATTGATACAAATATAAAGTTTGTCACTTAAAAGATTTTATTACTTTCAGCATCCTGACTCCAGAATTTCATGAACAAACCCTCCAGCTATTGCTTCATCAACTCATCAAGGCGTATCAGTAATTGACTATATATATCTATATATATATATATATATATATATATATAAAAATTTTAGATAGAGTACATTTGTAAAAGGACAATATGAAAAAAGACAAAAAGGAAACTTATCTTAACTGACACATTTTGTTCTGGGGAACTTTATCAAGGTAAATGTCTTGATAAAGTTCCTCAGAGGATGAAATGCATCAGCTAAAATAAGTTTCTTTTTCTCTTTTTGCATATATAAAAATATAGTTTTAAGGTATGTTATATTTATTGGTAAAACTGCTCAATAACAGTGATAGAGCATATATAGATATAAAAGTCAACGCTGAGGTTGTTGCTGGAATGACAACTTTTGTCACAAAGGTGAAATGGTTTTATTTTATACCTCCTGATTCACAAACAATATTTGGTAGACTCATGTTAATCCGGATAAAATAAAACAAAAACATTGACTTCATAAAAACAGTTAATGCTTGTATTAACAAAAGAGAGACATTATATTAATGTTCATACAGTTGAAAAGAAACAGAAGACATTAAAAACTTAGCTATTAACTATTAAAAATTGTGTATGTCTACGTGTGTTACACACATACATGTATGTAACTGTTCAGTCATCAAAAGAAAGGAACTTTACCCAGCAGAAACATCATCTCTTGGATTAAGAGGAAGGAAATGTTTGCCTTTTTATAGAACTTAAATAGTGCCACCTAACAGGCATTTTGGCAAAGCCAAGCCTAGTAACCCACAAGGTCACCAGGTGGCAAAAGTCTGTTTCATGCTTGAACTGTAGTTGCCCTGAGTTCATCCAAGTGTCCACTCTTATATGTATACATTTAAAGAACAAATAAGATACATTTATCAATCTAACATGTTTCACTTTTATTAAAGCTTCATCTGATAAATTTAATAACAGTGAAACATATTAGATTGATAAATGTTTCCTATTTGTTCTTTATCTTATAATCTTGTAGGACTTTAATTTGTATTTCATCCCAATTCATTTATATGCGTGTATGTTTCATTAAAGTTAACTGACAAGGTATTAAGGTGATTAAACTTTTTATTCAATTTTTCTTATATTTTTATAAGTGTTTTCTTTCCTGTACATTAAAAATATATAGAACATTCAAACAGTTTTTATACACTTTACATCGAGAAAGGAAAACATTTATATGAAAAGAAGAAAAATTGAATAAAAAGCTTAATAGCAGTATTTTATCAGTCATCTTTAATGAAACTTGTATGAATAAGGGATTGCTGTCAAAATGAACCATTATATATATATATATATATATATATATATATATATATATATATAAAGTTTGATTAAATACTATGGTAAGTTCTTAGTTAATATTTCTATTGTATCTTTTTTCAATGTTCAAGAACACGAAAAAAGTAAAATAAAAATATAATTAACAAGGAACATTAGTTTGTTAACAAGACAGTGTCTTTGACCAACTTATAAGTACACAAAATATTGTTTGGTAATTTGCAGTAGTAAGAGACTTGGTAATTCTGAGTGAAAGAGTAGAGATATTAGAAGGAGAAAAATATGGGAATGTGTTAGGTTGGAACCTAATGAAAAAAAAATTGTTTTAAAAATATTCATTTCAACCTATAAAATACTTCTGAGGAAGGTATTGAGAAGATTTTAACTTAAAATAAATCAAAATTCAATAAAATCCAGTATAACTGAAATTCCCTGTTCAGAGATGGTTGTTGCTAATTCATCAACAACATCCTTTTTGTTTGTTATTTATACAAAGGTATTTTATTGCATTAGTATGATATTTACCAGCTATTTTCTTTATCATATCTCAAACAAATTTAGTTTTTGTTGCTAAACTAATTTTGCTTACATAATTTTTCCAGCATTCCTGTTTGTTAATTTTGATTACTTTGTGAGCTTTTGCTCAAAGTTGCTTAAATTTCAGCAAGTTATCTGTTGCAGGAAATTTGTTAAAGACCCTCAATGATCAATTTCGTCATTTTGCTCCTAATTTTGCAGGCAAATTGAAAAATGATCGCTACCACGTGCCCATCAGTACCTTCCAGGTAAAGTTCATAAAAATAGAAGGATCACACAAAGATAAATCAATCGCAGAGTAACTGTCAGAGAATGAACACATATAAGTTGGTGATTTATTATTATATATATTTTTTTAACCATTTCACTCCAAGCAAGGCAGTTTTACTGCCACTGTTTCACATGGGGTTACATAAGAGGAAAGTGATAAAAAAGAGGCATAGGTTATAGAGGGTGTCAGGAAAAGGGTAATAGAAGGATGAGAATACTGGTGTGATGAGGTGGAGCAAATGGAAAAAAGTGCTTGAGAGAAAGGATGTGAGTTAGTGAGATAGGAGATGACTATTGACCTTACATTTAAATTCTTGGAGATTGTAGCTGTCAGGGAAGCAAGTATACAGAAGGGAATTCTACAGGTAGGAAGTGCAAGAAAAGAAGCTGTTAGAGTAGAAATTGCGATTACATTTTATTGGTTTCGCTGTAAAAGGGTGGGACCTAGTTGCTAGTTTAGTAGCTCAAGTAAATTCATACATAGAGGGCACCAGTGAGCTAAGTTCATTGGAGCAGAAGCTGTAAAAGTATTTGTAGAAGAGACACAGGGAAGTCACATCACGCCGGTGAGAGAGCGACTGCAGCCGAGCTGCTAAGTCGGGATTGATCATATTGCAGATTCTATGTTGGATTTTGTCAAGAACCCTAAGGTGAATAGCAAGGGCACCCGACCAGGTGTGGCAGCAGTATTCAATACACAGGCGGATGGTAGATTTATATATGTGCAAAATGGATTCAGGTGGTAAAAACTCCCTGGCCCTGGACAATGAACCAACATTTTAGCAGCGGATTTAGCTATGGATTATATAGTCATTCCACTTGAGGTCTGCTGAGAGTTAGGCCAAGGAGGTGCAGTGTTTTGCTCTCAGGGAGGCTAGCCTGATCCATACTAAGGGGTAGGAGCAGTTATCTATGATGGTTAACAGATAGCAGTTTCATTTTGGAAGCATTAAAATTTACAAGCCATTTCTTACCCCAGTCCACCACAGATTGGAGATCCTTTTCAAGCTCAGCAGCGAGGTTCATTTTGTCAGCCTCAGCAGATTTTTGATCGAGGCGAGAGTAAACGGTGGTATCACTCACCAGTGTATATGCCTACTTGGGAACTGATTATGTCAGGGAGATCGTTAATGAAGATCAGGAAAAGCGTAGGACCTAGAATAGAGCCTTGAGGGATACCTGCATTCATATAGTATCATAAGGTATGTCCGTTCAATACTACCCTCACTGTGTGATTCGAAAGGAATGACTGGATTAGGTCAAAAAATTGTTTTGTTATACCATAGCTCCACAGCTTGCGTAGAAGGCCAGCATGCCAGACTCTGTCAAATGCTTTGCGCTATTAAAGGCTTGTTTATTTTGTCTTTTCTTTAAACTTGTAATGGAAGGTACTGTAAAATTGTTATTTTGGCATTGAAGGCTTTTCTTGACTTATAATTAAAACTTCGTAAATTTTTTATTTTTTAAATTCTAGATAGATCCTTCTATCGCCCGGTTCACACTCTACCCTCTTCTTTTGAACATGAGTAGAGATGCATGCCTTGTTTCTTGTTCAGGAAGGAGTTCCTGGTTTTCTTTCCTCTCCTCCGGTCTTAGTGTTAGTGCAGTCACAAGTTTTTTGCAATATTTGAGGATGGTGGTAATGTCTCTTCATTCCGAGGGTACTAAGTTGGCAGTTTCCTGGTTGCTGCTTCCGGGTAGTTAGGAACTTGATCTCTTGTGTAGCATCTTGAGAGACTGTTCTGATCAACAGTTGAATAATATCAGAGTTTCTTGTAGTGCCATGTCATGCATGGAAGGGTGTCCCTGCATGAATCTTCCGTGGGCAACCCTGAGACCACATTATGCTGCAGTCTGCGCCCATCTCCATCCTACACATGCTGCATACAGAGACCGACTGGTTCTACTCTAGTCATCTCTCATTATAAACTTTCTATGAATACACACAATCAAAATAGTAAAACTAAACCAGCTAATCAAAAAACATCCAAACCTGTCAACATCTCATTTCGCAAACATATGAGGTATACATACTAACATTTACAGTGTAGAATCATTCTTCCATATAAACTCACCAGACATCTTAGCCCTCTGTGAAACTAACCTTGACCCTTCTATCCCCTCTTCTGAGTTTTACGTTCCTGGTTACTTTCCCCTCTTCAGGAAGGACTTCAATGTCCATATGCATGGGCTTGGTGTTTATGTCAGTGAACATCTCCCTCTAGCTAGGGTGATCTCTCTTGAATCCCTAGATCATTCTTACATGTGTTTCCATCTCGCACTTCTAAGCTCGGTTTACTATCTTTCCATTTTCTACCGCTCCTCCTCCTCTCTTGACTGTTCTGTACTTGACAGTATCTCCAATAATATCAATAAGGCCAAGACAAAGGAATTAATTCCAGAATTGTTTCTTGATTTCTGATTGGTTCACAGAGATGACTTCTTTGACCCTCTCTTTTTCTTTACCTACATTTTAGAGTAATGACTTTTTGGCCTTTTCTTTTTCTTTCTTTATAGCAAACCAAAATGATTTGCCAACTTTTAGTTTTCTATTTTTTATTTTTTCAAATAGTAAACATTTTATTTTTCTATCACTGCACACACTTTCCACCCTAGTAAATTAAGTTTGGAAGAATTATTTGTTCACAGTTTGAATCCATAACTTTAGTTTAATAGTAAAAATGTGTTTTCCTTTTTCTATTTAATCCTTTTTCCAGATTTGGTTTTGACTGTTTGATTTTGTTGTTCATATTTATTAATTCATTTTGAATTTGAGAGTTACTTCTTTCTGGTTGCATTTAATGGAACTTCTGTTGGTCTTAATTTCTGGAATTAATGCAGGTTTCAACCTGTCAAATGACACATTATTATTCACATCATCAGAAATTTTTATGGTAAAATATTTTTGACTGTGATATAATACCTTAAATGGACCCGTGTACAGAGCTTCCAGAGGTTTTCTGCACCCAGTCTGTCCATAACTAAACATGCTTACTAGCTTTTAAGTATTTGAGGACAAATTCAGTAAAACAAAAAAAAACAAAAAATCTAGATGACTGTTAGATAATTTGTTGGATTCAAATTTCTTCATCTTTTTAGCCAAATTCTTTACTTGTGAATTTGTTCTTTCAGTGTCCTTCTTGTCTGTATCGATTAATATTTGAGGGAAAATCACAGCAGTAAATACAGGACAATGGTTGATAGCCACAATTCCTTTCTGGCAATAATTGAAATTGATTGTGCTGAAATTTCCATCAAAGAACACACATCTCATATTAGCAAACATCAATAAGGTGAGAAATAGGGGCAAGTAAGGTTTTTAACTGGTCTTAAGGGACCAGCTATATCCTGGTGCACTGTTTGAAAATGACTAAAAGACAATTCAAATGACTGAACTTCACTTTGTATGCTTAGTTATTTTTACTTCCAGTCAATAATGACATTCTTTACATCTTATTTTTATTGATTTGCTAATTTTGGGCCAGTAGTATCATTAAATCATTTTTATCGAAGCTAATATTCTGGTGTATTCTTCTTCTGCTTTGCAAGTACAACGACCTAAGTTTGACATTCTGCAAGGCATTATCGTTATGAATTGAAGCAGATCTTTTGCACTGAGATGAGGAATCTGAAAATAAAAATTGGCCAAAATCGGCATTTCAAAATTTTAAGTCCCCACTATTCATTTTTGACTATATAAGCAAGACAAAAGGAAGTTTATATTTTTCTGCTTATTTTGAAAAAGAAGTATTTCTGAAAAAAACCAAAACAACAAAAAAGGGGACTTAACCCTTGATGTCTACCAAAAACAAAAGTAAAAAAAATGGGGCATTGATTTTACTATGAACGTGTATGATGAACTGAGCACCCCCAGAAAAATGTTAAATTAGTAAATTTTTCGAAAAAATTTTTTTCTTTACATGAAAGTTTAGTGTCTTATTGATAAAAAAAAATAAATTTATTTACTAAACCAATGAAATAAATGGAATGTCAATAATAATTTGTTAAAAAAATTAATAAACTTTTTTTTTAAAAAGGGAAGGGATTTCTGTTGTTTACACTCGCCAAAATAGAAATAATAATAAAAAAAGGCTTTGTTTAACTTAAATGTGGAGTTTTTATTTTACTTTTGACTGTTTTATGTATGGATCAAGAATTACAGGAATGTTTCATTTTCCAAACACAGTGTGCACATTATGGTCATGTTCATGGTTGATATTATTGAGTGTTGGCTTTTTCTTTTTTATTAATAACGTTTCCATTATTTTTAGCCTTTTTTATTTTTTTGGAAAACATGTGGATATTTCTATTATATTTGTATTATTGACAAGTATGTTATGGATAGAGTTTCATAGATCTCCATGTGTATTTAAATGAGACCAAATAAAGCTATGGTCAGAGAGATGTGAGTCTTCTTGTTAAACATGTGTTGTAGAGTATCCAATGTAATTATTTACAAATTTGAATTGATCAAGAATACAGTTCCTTAAAGGACATGTAAATTCATAAATAATATTGGTTCTCTGTAATTTAGACCTTGCAGGTAAATTATTACTTTTAACATTGAGATTAGCAGTTTTAAATTTTTTATGATAGACAATTTAATTTTCTTGAAAAAAAAATTTTTAGGATCACATGAAAAATTATAAAAGAAAATTTAACCACAGCACGTTTTAATGAAATTTGTTTTTATATATGTATATATATATATATATATATATATATATATATATATGTGAACACACACACTTTCTTTTTTAGTTAATAATGATTTAATAATACAAATCTTACTAATTAATCCACAGCTGGAGGAGAAGAGGTGGATTCATAACTTCTCCAAAAGCATTTGCACATGCGGGAATATAACAAACCCAACTGGAATTGGAACCCTGCTCTTCAATTAACAATTCCAAGCCATTATCCATTGCATCACCTGCACACCCAAGCTTACAGTGCCTGGTATTCCCAAGCAGTCCCCCATATAGGTACTGACCAATTTGATATGGCTGTAACCCCCTGGAGAATAGAAAAAAAGAAATGGATTCATGCCTTTTCCGAGAGCATTTGTGCAAAAATGAATGCAATAGACGAGACCAGAACTTGAACTTGGAATGCAGAAAAATGTTATTAGTGATGAGTCAAGAATTCTCAAATATATTCATTAAATTAAAAAAAATATAAACTTTGCATTCAAATTAAACTTCATCCAACTTACCAAGTTTGTAATCCGTGATAAGACGTATCGATTCCCCTGATGAAGAATTGGAATTTATTTCTGGATAAAGCTCTGTACGTACCAGCTCATTTGACATATCAAGTAGAATCTAAAAAGGTTTAAGAAGATAATATCAAAAAATTTATTTATAGCTTATCATTACAATTTTGCTAATATTTCAATGTTTATTTACAGTCTCATAAGGGTAAAAATAAATAAACTAACCATAACTTGTTTGAAATAGTGGTGGACCTGGTCTAAAATATTAGTTACCAGGAGACAGAGGGCTCAACCACAATTACAAATGCTATCATTTAATTTTTATTTTAATTTTTATAATAAATAAATAAAATTTCTTAAGTTAGCATGTCCAGTTTGATACCAGTCTAGTGTTACCATTTATCACTGCCCCATTCCATCGTATACCAAATGTTTATTTCTTTGTGTATAACAATATTTTGGAGCGAATTGAAAATAATTAATTTTATTAATTAATTATTAACTTTAACTAGAAAATCTTCTAATTGCTATTATAGATCATAAGAGAACGTACTAAGAGAAATTTTCTTTATTCTCTGAATATGAGCAAAAGAAAACGGAGGTGATTAATTTTGTTAATTAATTATTAACTATAACTGGAAAATCTTCTAATTACTATTATGAATCAAGAAAACGTACCAAAAGACTATAGGAGCAAAGGAAAAGAAGGCAGAGATGAAAGATAACAAATGGTATTTCTCTGTTGTTATTTTAAACCAGAGAAAGAGAGAGAGAAGGAAGAGGAAGAAAAGAGAAATGGATTTGTTTAATGTCATAAAGTCAATTTTGGCCCACCTATGAAGGCTAACAATTGTCATTCTAAACCTAAAAGAAAGATAGATTCAATTGTTATTTTTTTTTTCTGGGTATCAGAAAGGGAGATTTCATTTTCTATCTGTGTCTCACTAGCATGAATTGTGAAAAGAATGTTTTGATTCTGAGTCAAGGTAATTTAGAGAAAAGGTATTTCCACTTGACAACAGGGTAGGCCAGATAACGAAAACATTTCCCGTCGGTGACTCAGAAAATGGATATTAAAAACATAGGTGAACATTTTTTATCTGGGTAACACTGTCAACAGAATCGTGTCAGCTTGTTTTAGGCGAAGTCAGTTCAAAAAGTTTAATAGCGATTGCTTTAAGAAAAAAAAAAATCCCCGAAATTGTTTCGTGAGAAAGAAAATTTTGAGAGAGAAAATTCGGTTAAGTCCAGGGGTATGGGAAGATGACGTCATAAGACAGAGAGGAGTTTCATTGGTCCTGTAAACAAGCCCCGAAAGGGGAAACAACTAACAATTGACGTCATGGAAAGAAGACTAATCCCATTGGGTAAACGAGAGGCAACAACAAGTAGCAGCTAACCTTGGCATTCTATTAGTTGCCAAGATGGTGGGGTTAGACACCCAGCGACCGTCGGCCCAACACCATGGCATGGGCATAAATACAGGGTCCCGGGGGACCAAAATCAGAAAGTTTCAGTACAAGTCCCAGTGGCGGTTCGAGGCAGCTGAAGTTCAGTTCCAGTTACCGGCCCAAAAATGTAATGACGAAGACAGGTATCATGTTGTTGGGCGCCAACCACAGAGCCTGCCAGCCAATCTGAGTTAAAGACAGAAGAGATGTGATTTTGCAGACAAAGTTTTGAGTTGGATCGGAGAAAGTCCCAAAGATGTAACAACAAAGATAGGCACCATATTGTTGGGCGCCAACCATAGAGAGGCCTGATACCGGCCAGCCAGATTTAAAGACAGACAAGAAGAGAATTTGCAGACAAAGTTTTTGAGTTGAAGTTTGAGTTGGAGTACAGTCCAGTCGGAGTGAAGTTGCAGAGATCAACAGTAGATGCAGCTCGAGTGGCAGAGAATTCGAGTTGCTGGTCCAGAGACGCAATGACCAAAGACAGTTCCCAGTTGAAGAAGTAAAGAGACAGAGAGATGATTGCCATGCCGTTGGGTGCCGACTGTAGTGAAGCCTGTCACCAATCAACCAACCAGAGTTAAGAGAATTTGCAGACAAAGTTTGAAATTGCTAAATGAAGAGAGTAACCCAGCACTTCGGCAATTTCCGTAACATTCTGGAAAACAAGCAACAAGTTGACTAGACTTACAATGAACTTAGAACACTGTTCGAAGCAGCAAGCTGTGGCCAGCCAGATTTCTCATTATTGCTTAGGAGAATAATTTGATTTGCTTAAGAAACTTCCGTTCCAGTACCAGTTTAATAGAAGCAGGGATTGGGAATTATCCAAGAGACTATTGCATATATTCTGTATATAAAGATGTTATTTTACAACACTTCAGACATCGGTCCACTTATTGCTATATTTTTTTCTTTTATTACTCAATTGTGTGCACGTTTCCCGGTTTGGTTTAGTTTGGCAGAGAGACAGCTAGTGGAGAACTCACGTGACTACCTTGTGATTAATCAACACAACGTGGAACAAGGGAGAACACTGTGACAGAGTCAATCTACGACCAGGTGACTGGATTGAAACCAACAGCGACCAGCTGGGTAGTGGCATAGTGTTTTGATTTGGTATTATATTATAATATAGCTGGAACCACTTTTATACCAAAAGGAAATCAGTTGAACTTGAATAATACCTTGTGCATATTTATAGTTCTTAACTCTAAATATTCTTCTTCAGCCATTATTTGTAAATATGCTTCAGAAAGATCTGTCTTTGAAAAAATTTTTCCACCATTTAACTTCACAAAAATTTCCTCTGAACTTGGTAACGGGTAGTTATGGGGGTTCTAAATACTTGTTTAACACTGTTGAAAAATTGGCACAAACACAAATTTTATTATTTTCTTTTCTTTGTATACACTGCTGGTACTACCCATTTTGAATGGTTAATCTTTTTGATTACATCTATTCATTTAAAGTAGGTACCTCCACTCATTCGCTGAAAAAACAGAATAGCATGATGTTAAAAGGCCCCAAATTTAATATAAACAAAGTTTTATCATCAAAATGTTTATGTTATTATTAAGAGGAAAGATCAAACTATTTTTAAGTACTTATTTATATTTTTTAATCCTTTCTAACACATTTGCAATTTTGATTAAATTCATGTCAGTGAGTGACAAGATTTTTACCAGACCTAATATTAAGCAAATTACTTTTTTTTGGAGGGGGGGGGGCTGTGAAAAACACATTAATTTGAAAATTCTTGCAAAAATCAAATAATGGTTTTATTTTGATGGAACTTATTCACAAATGACTAAAATTATTTTTGAAATAATTATTTTTATAAAATCTTGGTAAATATATATATATACACATACATGCTACTCATCTCCAATTGAATTCCTGAAATTTCTAGAAATTGACTACTGTCATAAAACTGTTTTATTAATTAAATGCAGAACTCCTTGGGGAATGTGAATCACTAATTTTTTTTTTTTTTACAGTCCCTCTTTTTCAGAAAATCTGATATGAATAGTGAAAACAAAAATGCAATAAAACTATGCCATTTTTTATTTAGATAAACTTATAACTGCTTTTATAAAATTATATCAGTCTGAAAAGAAAAAAAATTCATTGAATAATGAATTTTTTACAAGAATTCTTTTCATTTTTATTTTTTAATAATAATAATTTATAAAGTTTCAAAAAATCTTAAAATTTTTTCCAATCACCATCCCAATCAGTTTATTAAGTTAATAAATGAAGACTATATTTACTAATTGAAAATTGAAAATTTAATACAATTCTTCACACACCAAGATTTTTAAAATAACTAAAATATTTTTTCTGTGCAGATATGTTTTTTTTCATGGTAGGCCATAAGTGACATATCATTAAAAGATCACATGTTTCAAGGGTTGTCTCTCTTACAGAAAAAAACCCTTATATAAACTTTTTCCAGCAGGGTACAATTCTTTCATTTCACTTCCATGTGTGCATTTCAACGTTCAAATAGCACATTCAAAATTTAAAGTAAATTTTATTTTTTAATTCCTAGTTTCATCATTGTTCAAATTAATTTTGAATGTAATTACCTCCACTAATTTGTGATATCTAAAGATTTTAAAACATTGAAAAAAAAAAAATTCTTTTTCTTTATTGTTTAGGGTAAATAAAAGAAATGCTCAACAACCTCAATATATTTTAGAAAGACATAAGAGTAATCAAGAATCTCAACAGACAGCAAACTGCCTGCATACAGACAGGTAACAAATTCAGCAGATATACAAAAATAGAAAGGGGTGTAAGACAAGGATGTGTCTTTTCACTAGATCTATTCAAGTTGTACAGCAAGACTATTCTGAGGACCCTAAATGTTATGACAGGATTTGTCATTGGAAGCCACAATTTGAACAACATAAGATATGCAGATGATACAGTGCTGACAGCAGACATGGAAAGGAAACTACAAGACCTCCTACAGAAGGTAGCTGAAGAGAGTGACAAGAAAGGACTACAAATAAACTAAAAGAAAACCGAATACATGGTCATCAGCAAAAAATGTAGCCCAAAATGCCAAAAACAGGTGGGGAATACTAAAATCGAGCAGGTACAAAAATTTAAATACCTGGGAAGTGTTTGAACAGAAGATAGAAAGTGCAACACAGAGATCTGAAGAAGAATTGGCATGATGAAAGACAAATTCCAGAAGTTGAGTAGAGTATTAAGAGACAGGAAAATTCCACTAAAAACAAAGAAGAGAGTATTGGATTGCTATGTGATGTTAGTTCTTCAATATGGCAGTGAATGCTGGACAACCTCATCAAAGATGAAGGAAAAACTTAAAGCAACTAAAATGTGGTTCTACAGAAGGATGCTGCAGATATCATGAACTGAGCATGTGAGCAATGATGAGGTTTTGGAAAGGATGGAAATGAACAAGAAATTAATACTGAGCATCAGGAAGAGACAGCTAAAGTTCCTAGGACATGCAATGAGGAAGGAGGGCTTGGAGAATCTGATACTAACAGGCCAGATAGAGGGAAGGGGAGACAGGGAAAAACAGCATGTAACATACTTGACTGGCCTGAGTGGGTAGATGGCAGAACCGGGGGGCTGCATGGTGTAACAGGAGAAAGTGAGCTAAGAGCCGTCAAGGACAGGGTGACGTTGAAGGCCATGATCGCCTACGTCTTGAAAGGACAAGGCACATAAAAGAAGAAGAATAGTGTAAACAAATATGTAGTCAATCATAAACTGTAAAGTACTATAAAAATTTAATAATTAAGATAACTTTACCATGTCATAAACATCATAACAATTACTATTAATAAAGAATGATATGAAAAATAGATATTAAAAATAAAAATTAATAAATACCATAACATTTCATAAATTATTGAGTTACCTGTCAGGTTATATAATTTAATTTTCTGTTATTAAATTTTTAAATTAATTTTAAAAAGTTTTATATTATTTTTATTTTTCAGAAAGCATCTTCAAACATAAAGCTAAACTGACTAATATCCTATAAAATATTAGATAATTGCTGAAAATATTATGATAAACTTTTAATTTTACTATGTGGTTAAAAACCAAAAATGAAACATTCACTTAGATTACATAAATTTATGTCAATTCTAGTCAACCATACTCAGCTTGTCATCAATCATTTCACACATCTGGCTGTCATCATCTACTTCAAAGGTTAGAAACATCAGAGCTTCATGATTAAAAAATGCTTTTATTTAAAATTTTATGCTATAAACAAGTAATACTTGTTTCAAATCAGATTAATGTAACATTAGATTCATTAATTTTCCTAAAATAATGTGTTAGTGATGTATATTTTATTTTAAAGGTTTTCAAAACTGAGAATTAACTTTTGGTTACAAATGTGTTGATTGCCCAAAAATGTTTGAAAAAGTGAAAATTTTTTAAAAATTCAATTTTATATTCCAATCTATATAATTTTGTTTGAAATACACCAGAGTATTTTGCGTACTAGAAATAGTAAATTTTATCATTTAGCTTTTAATTAAAGCTAAAATTAAAGCTTCAAGAAAACTTTTTATTTATTAAAATTAATTTAAAACATAGATATCAAAAATGAGTGCAGGTTCATATTTTTAAGTTTGTTTAATTCTTTGTTGACTTGATTCAATGCTGCAAATGGTATACTCTATTTCGGTTTAAATACTGACATCAAATCTTTTTGCAAATGAAATTTCACTTTGAATTTGGAACACCAACCAACTCATCTGGCAGAATATCTGAAAAACATTTTTCAATTTTTCCTTTAAATTTTCACTGTTTTTTTCTATTTTTTTAAAAACTGGTTGCTTGTCTTCATACATTTTCACAATAAGCATTTATATGTAAATCTTATAAGTCAAATAATTCCATCCAGTCAGTATTGAATACATTTGTAAGTATTTTTTAACACATAAACCTTAGCTTTTACACCCTTGTTACAGAATAAGACACACCTGGTGACATTCAAAGTCCTTTTTAACATAGGTTTTCTGATTTCTTTCCATGTGACTTCATTAATTTTATTTTGTTTTCTGTGATTATTTTTTTCCATCACAACACTGTGTGCAAATATTTTTCTGAGAACTTTTCCTTATTTTAGTTTTACACTGTGATTTTTTATGTCCTACTTTCCCACATATGTAGCATTTCAAATTCTTAAAGGCACAGTTGTCACCGAGATGTAAGCATCTACATCTGATTCATGGATTATTTTCCTTTTTGTATATTTTTCTTTCACTTGTAGTTATGCTCTTTCTTTTTCCTGAGTTTCTTCAGTATTGTGTCTCAAATTTAGAATTCTCTGACATTCATCTGATATTTCCAGTAATGTAAGTTTATTATTCTGTTTAAGTTAAAATTTTCACCCATTTTTCTGCATCTTTTTTGCCATTAACCCATGAATGAAAACTAACTCTTTAAACATATCCAGAGTCAATTCATTTAATCTGAATCTTTCACACTCTTTGTTAGCAATTCCAGCATATGTGACAAAATCTTTGTCTTCTTTTTTTGTCAGATTCAGATATTTCCAATATTTATTGAAAAAAAAAGAGCTTTTGTAGCTAAAAGTTTTTGTCAGAATATTTACTGTTTCTTCAAAACAAATCTGTCCTGTATTTTTTGGTAGTACATACATGTTTTCATGTTCTACCACTGCTAACTTTCTCACCAAAAGTCATTCTTTTCTTGGCTTCCCAGTTCCTGCATTCTTCTCTGAAAATTTGCATGTATCTTAAAAAATAAGCAGAAGGGCAATTAAATCATCTGAATTGTATGTAAATTCTAATATGGTGTTTGCCACGGTGTCAGAAGTAAAAAAAAACTTTTAATTTTTTGTGTTCTTCCATATTATTTCAATCAACTTTTGCTGTTGTTTCTTGAGTTCCAACAATTGTTTCTGTTGCTGTGTATTTAACATTTGAGCTAATATTTCTTCCATATTTACCAAAGAGAAAAAATTAAACCAATATGGTTCAAAATTTTTGTTGTCACTGGTATCCTATGCACCACAGCAACAAGTATTTTTTTTTCCTACTAGTTATACTCAGTATGAGTTTTGATATTCTTGTCAGTCCTATTATAACTCATATGGGTTTTGATTCTTTATTGCCACCATTATAACTTGTTTTCTAGTGGTTATAATATTAAGTCTAATATCAAGGCTTGTTAAGGCTACTCACGATGAGAACTCTCCTCTGTCCTCTCTAAACTCTATAACCTCTGCCTATCTGCTTCCTGCTTTCCTGCCTGTTGGAAGTCCTCCTGCGTAGTTCCTATATCTAAGAATTCTGGCGAACCCTCAGACCCCGCCAATTACCGTCCTATTAGTCTCCTTCCAATCTTTGGCAAAGTTTTCAAAGCCATTATCAACGCCGAGGTGACTCAGCATCTCATGGCCAACGGGCTTCTCTCTGACAAACAGTACGGGTTTCGCTTCACCAGGTCTACTGCTGATATGCTAACGACCATTACCGAGTACATATACCGGGCACTCGACAAGAATGGTGAAGCCCGAATCGTTGCCTTGGATATCTCCAAAGCATTCGACAGGGTTTGGCATGCTGGCCTCTTGTGCAAACTGCGAAGCTATGGGATAACTGGACATCTGTTTGACCTCATCCAGTCCTTCCTCTCTAACTGCACATTGAAGGTGGTATTAAATGGGCATGCCTCCCAAAACTACCATACGAACGCGGGCGTCCCTCAAGGTTCTATCCTAGGTCCCACACTCTTTCTGATGTACATTAATGATCTCCCCGAAACCATTAAATCCCAAGTTGGCATGTATGCCGATGACACAACAATCTACTCTTGCATCGATCAGAAACCAGGTGTGGACAACAAAGTGAACCTCGCTGCCGTACTTGAAAGGGACCTCTAATCCGTAGTGGCCTGGGGTAGGAAATGGCTGGTAAATTTCAATGCCTCTAAAACGAAGCTGTTATCAACTAACCACCATAGACAATCACATCTACCTCCCATTAGCATGGGACAGGCTAGCCTCCCAGAGAGTAAAATACTACGCCTCCTTGGCCTTACACTTTCGGCAGACCTCAAATGGAATGACTATATCGAATCCATTGCCAAATCTGCTGCTATGAAAGTCGGCTCCTTGTGCAGGGCCCGGAAATTTTTTCCACCTGAATCTATTCTGCACATATACAAATCTACCATCCGCCCATGTATTGAATATTACTGCCATATCTGGTCGGGTGCCCCTGCTGCTCTCCTTGGGCTTCTTGACAAAATACAAAGGAGGATCTGTAATGTGGTTGATACTGACTTGGCAGACCGGCTGCAGCCACTCTCTCACCGGCATGATGTGGCTTCCCTGTGCCTCTTCTACAAGTACTTTCATGGCTACTGCTCCGATGAGCTTAGTTCACTGGTGCCGCCTAAGCACGAATTTACACGAGATACTAGATTAGCAACTAGGTCCCACCCTTTTACAGTTAAACAAATAAGATGTAACCATAAATTCTACTCCAACAGCTTCTTTTCTCACGCTTCCCGCCTGTGGAACTCCCTTCCACAACTCTGCTTTCCTGACAGTTACAATCTCCAGGTGTTTAAATGTAGGGTCAATAGACACCTCCTATCACACTAACTCCCAATTATTCTCAGAACACTCTCATCTACCCAACCCTCATTCTCAGTATCCTTACCTGCCTATCACCCACCCTCTGACATTTCCTATATTTAATCATCCTTTCTCCACTCTACGTAGCCCCCTGCGCAGTAGTGGCAGTGACATGCCTTGCTCGGGGTGAAACGCTTATTAAAAAAAAAAAAAAAAAAAAAAAAAAAAAGATTGATTTCAATGAATTTTTAGACACCCTTGCATCTTCTTCTAAACTACTTTGTGTCACCATGGGTATATTATTTACTTCATAACAACTGTATATTTTGGTTGGATTATATTCAGGCTATTGGTGAGAGCATTTTTACTTGTAAAAATCTGGTTACAAGCATTTCGTTGGAAACTGATTGATTGGTTTTGAGGTCTTAACCCTTTGTGGGTTATTTAAAGCTGAAACATTCTTTGAATTGTAAGAACAAGTCTTTTATTTTGTTTTGTTTTTTTACATGTAAATCCAGCATAAACTATTTTTATTTGAGAATAACAGTGACTTTTGAAGATACAAGCCCTACTTTTTAACCCATAGCTGCAGAAAGAAAAAATGATCTCATAGCTTTCCCAATTTTTTTTTCTGTGCAAGTGAATGCAATGAAGCTGACAGGAATTTGAACTTAATTATCCATTCTCATTTCAAGCATCTATTCCATTGTGCTATCTGCACATCTACATTGTAAGGGAAATTGATTGCAATAAAGTTGATTGCAATAAAGTTGATTGCAATAAAACACATTGTAAATAAGGCTGTAACAAGAATTAATGTTAACAGTAAGAATTCTATCAGAATTTTAGATGTGAGGAATTATTATTATTATATATTTTGCTATTCACACCAACATGCTCATGTTGGTTGTTACATTTACCACATTTCAGTCATTGTATCAGTCTTCTTCAGGTCTACATTTAATTATGTAGTTTTGCTATTAAGACCAGCATGCTCATCTTGATTGTTATGCTCACCTTTCAGCCATTGTTCCCTTTGGCTTTCTTTTATTGGGTTATCACATCCATTCCAAACTGGTCATTTTTGTCAGAATTTTTAGGATGAGGAACTGTCATTATTAACGGTACTTCCTATTTAAGTGATGCCAGCTTCCCAAAAAGCCAAGACATTTGAGAAACTCAATTGGCTTGGAATGTTTGTATAAATATGAGCTCTGATATTTTTACACATTCAAATCACAAATTTATAAAGCATTTCACTTTTCCTCTACATCTATTTTTGTTTCCTTTGTTTATTTTTTCATTCTTTATATTATTATTTCTTCCTGCTACAGTCGATTTGATGCAATTGTATTACTCATAACTTTTATTTTTTGTTTTGTTTATAATCATTTGTTTCTGTTGTGGTTTATTTTAAAAATTGAGATAGTGTTATTTTGATTTTATATTGTATAATTTAGACATTATATAAAAAAAACAATCAAAATAACATTGATATCTATTTTAACAGATATATTTACAAAATTATATATAATCCTTGCTTTCAGTTCCTCTTTGGTGTTACAAAGTTTTGTTGGTTTCTCACTCAACTGTGTCCCACACATGATAATCTAGGGGTTTGCAGTCTAGGAAGTTAGGGGGTGATGTGGTTGCAGAAATTGTCTGACAGCCATGACTGGGTTCTCATGCTTGTGTGGCATAGTACAGAGTCCTGTTGCCAAGCATAGGGTCTTCCAGCAGCCATGCCCTTGATCCAGGGCAGCACCACCTTTTCAGGGTATTTGATGTAGGTCTCCATGTTGAGTCTGAGACTCTGTAGGAAGATGAATGTAGGCATAATGTTGACATCACTAGTAATCACTCCAAACACTTTAGTAGTCACCATTAGATTCATCCAACTTTTTCCAAATCTTCAGCACTGTTCTCAGATTGATATCCAAACACTCTGAACTGTTCACATTCAAGCTTTCAGCAGGAATACCAAACAGTACAGTCTGCCATTTTTAAATTTCTGGCAGAGCGAATTGCATCATTGTGCTCTTTTTCTCACAGACAGGTGCTCAACTGACTCTACTTTACTGTGCAGTCAACAAAATCAGAAACAATGTGCATACATGAAATTAAAAATATAAAATAGAGATAATTTGCCAATCACACCCTGTGTAAAACTACAACAATTTGCACATCTCACCTTGTAGCTGCATTTAATATATTTTCTATCACTTTTTGTTGATTGACAAATCTTTTAAAGAGAGTTCTTTTTTTATTTACCTTGACAGAAGAGAATGAAAAAAAATAATTGGAAGTTTGTTCAGCAACCGGCAACATAACTTTAAAAAAATATTTATTTCTTCCTGCTGTCTTGGGCTCATATTTTCCACTGACATGAAAGGTAATAACTATATTGAATCAGTTGCTAGTTTTAGTACTAGGAAAGTTGACTCACTGGGTCACACAAGGTAATTTTTTTTATCAGAATCCTTTTTGCAAATTTATAAATCTACCATGCATTGAATATTGCTACCATATGTAGTGTTCCTGCTATATATTTCAAGATTCTTAATAAAATCTTAAGGGTTTGTAATGTTATTGGTCCTGACCTGGCAGCTCAACTTCTGTCACTTTCCCACTGCTGTGACATGGCTTTCCTCTGTCTTTTCTATAAAGATTATCATGGAAATTGTTCTGATGAGCTTTTCTTCGTTGTATCTCGACTGCTTGAATTTAAGTGTACAACAAGATTAGTAACTACATCTCACCATTTTATAGTTGAATTTGTTAGATAGTAAATTCTATTCTAATATTTTTTCTTGCCCATTATGTCTTCAGAACTCTTGAAGTTTTTTGCTTCCCTGCCACCAAGAATTCTCAAAAATTTAAATGCAACACCAATCACCTTCTTCCGTCTTCCTGAATTCTGTCCTTTCACTGTCCTTTCTCCTCACTAATGTCTTTTCATTCTATTTCAGTCCTAGCAACTCCTTGTATCTTAGTGGCATTATTGCCTTGCTTGGAGTGAAATGATAAAAAAAAAAAAAAAAGAAATATGTCAAACTATTCAGACCAACATTGTCATTTTGGTTGTTATACTCACAACTTTTCAGCTATTGCTCCCACTGGCCTTCCTTCATTTGCTTTTTAAATCAAGTCCATTCTAATGTGACAATTTTTATCTGAATTTTTTTCAGATGAGGAATTATCATTATTAATGGTACTTCCTCATCTTGGTTGGTATACTCACAATGCTTCAGGTTTTATACCCTTTCAACTTCTTCAGGTATCTGTCTTCATATTAAGTATCCTTAGAGTTTTGAATTGAACCCTTTATTCCATTCACAAGGGTAGATAGCCCTCATTTTGCTTTCTATGCTTAAAGGATGACTTCAGAAGATTAACAATCTACCCTCTACCTCAATATATTATGCAGGATGTTATAATTACAAGAAAGAAAAAAAATTAATGCTCTATATGCAAAAGAAAAATGGATTACCTTGAACACTGATAAATGTTTGTTGCGTGTATTGATAATTTCTCCGTGTGTTGTGAATTGTGGCAATATTTTAGGAAGAGGTTTAAAATAAATACTTTCATTGCAAACAACACCCGCAGGGATCTGGAGAGATAACAAAAATGAAAATAAATGACAATTGGCTTCTGGATTTTAAAATTAAACAAATAAAATATTTTTTTAATATTTTATTTTGATTAAACTCTCTTTAACAAATTGGCTTCTGATAGAATAAAAATAAGGATTTAGAATGAAGTGCAAGAGTTTCAATTTATGACAAGAAAGTTTCCCAATCAGTTACTTATATAAAAAAAAAAGGTATAAAATTTGTTCAGACATTAATAATAAAAGATAAATTATAGTCTGCAACCAATTGGTAGCAGATGGTAATTGTTATTATATATTATTTCTTATATCATGACCATCTAAGTCAGGGGTTGTCAAACATTTTCAACCAGATATCCCCTTTTTTTTCTTTCTTCCCCAGCGATCTCCATTTAAAATATTTCTGAACCTTAAAACTTGCATGGATGTTGGAAATTAAAATGTTATCTAAAATGTATAAAAAGTTAAAAAATTAAGATCAAGCTCTAAATATTTTCCCCCTTAGTGTCATCAGCTTCAGAATTTCCCCCCTAAGAAAACATTTAAGAAATTATATCAAATAGCCCCAATGAATCAAGCAAATAATATATTACGTACTCCAAGGCTAAATACAGCCGATGTTGTTAAACAGAAGTGCATAACCACTACTAATATCCAACTGCACAACTGTACTAATTAAATAAATATTGCATCATACTTGATGCAATCATACCAATGAGACCAAATGACCTTCATAATCAAACTATTTTACAGTTAAAAGTTGAAAAAAAAAGATTGCTATCTGAAATCAACTTAGAGCAATTAAAAAAGAGCAATCAATACTCAATGTAGCATTAAATAACTCATCAAAGTAAATTAAAAGTAACTTGGATAGATGTAACTAAGGATTTTTATTCTTTTGATTGTCAAGCTCAGTGCCTTTCTTTCATCTTCACTGAAGAATACAACATAAATATACACTAACTAAAATTTAGCTCAGTGTCATTCATACACAACCCCACTTGACCCCTTCACTATCACTGACCCCAGGAGGTTAGTCGCTCAGACCCTATTAGATGACACTCTCCTAAGTCAAATTTATTCTCAATCTCATAAAACTTTAGGCCAATTTAGATACTAGTTAAAAACTACTATCTAAGTTGTCCTTGTAAATAATTAAAGAGAAAAGTTAACTGTAGCAGAAGTAGAATTCCACTTTCACAATTATAAATATTTTATTATCAACATCATATTTAGTCTCATAACTGGGAGTGGCTGTAGGGTTGCTGCACAGCTGACAAGTTCCTTCCAAATATCTGGATTGAAACTCAGAAGAAGTATTCATTCATGCATAGTATGTCTCAGAGTAAGACTGGCAGAGCCCATCCCTGTCACAATCAAAACAAAGCCAATGACCACCAATTGAGAAGGCTCACCTTGGTCATGAATACAAGGTCATTGATTCCATTGAGGGAATACACTGCCCTCACTGTTGACTCAAGTCTAGAAAGTCTGCCCAGTGATGCTGCATCATCACCACACTGGCAGCATATATAGTTATGAAGTACACTCTACCCCATTGTACCAAATGGCTGTTGATCCTACAAAAAGTTTCATCCACCCTTTGTTTTGTTTTATTTTTAATCCTACTAGATGTCTGGCCACCCACCTAAACACAAAAAGTTTGGTGGTAAGTACCAGTTCAGTTGCAGATGACATGACTATGTGGCAGATAGTACTGGTTTACATGGTACCAGTAACACTCTTAGAGTGACTTAGCATAAAAATGATTTCTCTTTTAAATTAAACTTTACATCAACAAAATTCTATGCCTTATGTAATTCCTCTTGATTTAATTTAGAATAATTAGTCTGTTCATTATAGTCAACCAAAACATTTCATGTAGATTACTCAAATTTCATATACATTTTTATCCGACTCAGAATAATGTAAAAAAAAATCCATCTTGTTTTGTAAAACTCTATTTCATACCTTTTATGTGGATCTATTTTTTTATAATAACAATTACCATCTGCTACTAATTGGTTGCAGACTATAATTTGTCTTTTATTATTAATGTCTGAACAAGAAAAATATTTGTGTACTTTGAAAGTGCAATACCCCAGGACAATTTTTAACACAAAATATATTTTATACTTTCCATAGTATTTTTTCATTGAAAGATTACCAGGATAACAGGGAATCTGATTTGTTTTTCCTCTAAACTACTAATTGTTATATATCTTTAACAGTCAATGAGCAGTGTTGCTGAAAATGAAACTTGATGTATATAAATGTGAAAATTGTGAAATAGACAATTCTTAGTCATGTGTTTCATATGTTTGTAGCAAACTTGGGTTTGAATACTGAAATTTTTTTTTTAAATTATCAAATTGTTTGAGGATTTAATTCTGTCATTTTCCCCTACAGGTTTCCTTTTATTCAATTTTCAGTTGTTACAAATGTTAAGTATTCATTGGACAATATTTTTAAGAATCATTAAATTTTTGGCAGTGAAGTGTATTTGCGCTTGGTGACAGATATTTTGAAATTTGAGTGAAATGTACTTTGTTGAAAAATGTCATGCAGGAGAGCAAAAGGCTTAGGATTTTTATTTTGTCTACCAAGGTCAAATGCCAACTCTTACCCCAGATTCAGGTTTGTACCATAAGACAGCTATCAATGGCACAAAAGTGAAACCAAGCTGACAGAAAATTTTTAGTAGTAAATTGCAATTTTGATTTTGCAGGAATCTGAATTTATCCATCAAAGTGGACGAATGTTCTAAAATCAAGGTCTCCCTATTAGGGGGAACTGACAATTCTGACCAAAAGAACCTCTTACTCCATGGCATGTCACCAAAGATGTCTTTGTATGAAAAATAAAAATAAAATATATCTTATATTTTATTTACAAATGGGTCCGGTCTACTGTTTTTCAATGGGGGCGTTTGTTGCAGTTTATTGTTAGTGACGAGGATGACAAAGAAAATAATGAAATGTTTATGTGGAACATATTTGTGTGAAGAAGTCGGGTTGAGTGGTCTCTGATAAAAGGATTTATGATTTGAGAGATTGATCATCTCCCAAAGATTTTGAGTTCCAGAAATTTGAGAAGTACTGTCGTCGTAGTGGCCACAGTGAAGACTGCTAAATTTATGATGTTTAATGTTCGTCACTAGTCATCAGTCCCAGATTTGCAGTCATTATTTGTCTTTTTACCAGCATCACTGATTCAGCACCAGGGACCCAGAATTGCAGCTTTGTATTTTCCAGCATTGTGTTTGCAGGACTATTTCGTCTTCGAGAAAGGGTATATAACACAAACCCACATCCAAGCTAAGAGTTCATATCTAGGGTCATTGCTTACCCAACAAAATATTGCATTCTTTTCTCAATCATGTTCTGATGAATATTTATGAGAACACTTCTCATTTACATTCAGGGGTTTCTTTCTTAAACATCCAACATGTAAGCACTTTTGTAATTGACTGACAAGTATAGTATCTTCTATTTATTTTTTAACCATGTTCTGCCTTGTCAATGCCCTTAATTTTGCAGTGATTATTAATCCTATCAAAACATGAAAATATAAAAATACATTAGAAAATTAGCAGCAATACATTTTTGGAAAAAAGAAAAATACCAAGGCTCACAAGAAAATAAATTTCTGGTATTAAATGACCTATAAAGAGTTGATATGCCACTAAACAAACAAACCAAACCTAAGTTCATACCTGGTTGAAACTGGATTGAGCCATGCAGGTGTAATTCTAATTAACTTTTTTTTCCTAGGCAGTCCAATTTGATGATTCTGACATTACTTCCCTAAGCCCAATAGGGAAAACTGATAGTTATTTAACATGCCTGTACAAAATTGGACTAAGTTTATAAATAATAAAGATAAATGCATGAAATTTTCAAGAAGGCTTTAAAAAAAAATCATCATATTTACAGTTTATTGGAACAAATAATTTAATGTAATAAAATATGAGTAAAAAATGAAAACAAAATATCAAAACACACACACATATATGTAATAATGTGAATGAATATATGTATGAGGGTGCACATGTGTATAGTATTATTATTCAGGTTCAGGTGTTAATAAAACAGTGCTCAATGTAGTATGAACAAAGCTATTTTATATATATATATATATATATATTAATAATTATATATTTTGTCCTATGTCGATGGCACGGTTTGGAGTTTCATGCGTTATGCAATCATCAGGTGCATTTTTCAAACTGACAGTTTAATAGATTTGAATTTAAGTTCACTCGATGTTCATGGGAATTAAATCTTATAAAGTTAAGTTACTGCTTTTTTAATAACAAGAATAAAAATTTTAAATTCTAAGATTACATGTTGAAAAAACTTTAAATTTAAAATCAGAATTAAAATTTAAAAAAAAAAAATATTAAAATGCAGGGACAAGAAATCAAAGGAGTGTAATTCATAAAATGTAAAAATTTAAATATTCTAAGATTACATACAGATAAAAGATTAAAATTCTAAATTAAAAATTAAAAATATTTGAATCTCGGGAACAAAAATTAAAGGGGCATAATTCATAATTATTAATAGTAATATTTGGGGGGGGGGGTAAGAAAGAAAGAAAGAATGAAGGAAAGTAAACGAGTGAGGAAGAAAGAGAGAAAGAAAGGGGCAAACGTATAGAGGAATCTATATCAATCAGGGTTTAAGAACTTAAGTCAGTCTTTTTTTCTATGGCAACATGTGGTCATTAAATCACTAATTTTGTTAAGTAGATTAGGATTATTTAAGATAACAAATTTTTCTAAAAGGCATAGGTTACATCAATCTTCTTTTATGTTGTAAGATTTGGATTTAGCAATGATATTCCAGGTAATATTTGGGTTCTAGTTATTGTTTTTTTTACTTTCCAATAATATATGGATAAAGCGGTGCTTTTGCTGTATTTACTGTTGTTTAATTACATGTGATCTCATCTTCCACCTGTTAGAAGTGCTTCCAAAGTAAAATTTATCATCATTAACTTCCTTCAAATTCTAGCTCTATAGAGTGGCCAGTTTTATTTTTTCAGCAATTGCAAATATTTTTTGAAGGGTCACTGTTGTTAGTAGTGAGGTGACTGATATTATTTAGGTGGGCCAAGTATTTATTTGATATCATAGTATTATGTTGTGAAATATATTTATCTATGTTCTTTATGCAATTATAACTGACTTTAACATTGTTTTTCTGGAAAATGTTTTTTAGTGTGGGTGAGTTTGGGAAGAATTTACTAATGTTTGTTTGAATATTATGGCTGAAGTGTGGGTTAAACCAAATGATATAAGGAAGTTTGTTCAAATAATATGAGGAAAGTGTTGAAGGTGATATGATTTGAAACAATTTTTGGTTTTCTTAGAATGTTCTGTTTGGTACTCTGTTTACTTGTTCTCTTTTCCCCCAAATCTACAGGTTGGTGCAGGCCAACCTGGACCTGAGAAGCTTTTTCCTAGGCCCTTTTTCTTTTATAAAATCAGTCACCTATTAGTCAATGGGCCAGATTCATTCTGAAACTCAACCGAGTGTATTCTTTGTCTTTGCTTTTTTTTTTAACTAGGAAGTTGTGATTTAATAACTCTTAACAATACAAATGATGAATATATCTGCCACGGCTACAATAAAATAAAACATTTCTACCATTTGTAGGACTTCCTTCCAATGCAGTAGTTGGTTCTTAACTGGTTTGCAGGGTCAACACCGTTCATGTGCTTATAGGTTTTTTACTACCCTTGGACATGGCACATTGCATTGTTCCCATCTTTTGTTTTTACTGAACACTTGTCTGATCATTGGGACTGGCATTGGTGGTCAAAAGTGTGACAGTTCTCTTATGCCAGGCTGTTGCCACCAGGTTCCCCTTTTGTCTCTGTATCAAGTCAGCATGCTCTTTCAGTTTGGCTGAAGTGAAAACATTTGGCAAGCCTCTTCTATGTTTCCATATTGTGCCACAAACATAGTTTCCATTCTGTAAGAGTTTCTCAAAGAGTTTAACAGATGAGAAGAAATTGTCACAAGAGATATGGTGGTTTTGCCCAGTTATGTTCCATGTGAGATCCTTCACAATTTCCAACCAAATATTAATGCACTTGCTATTTCTCAACACGTCCTTCTCATTAACAATGTTAACTGATTCAATAAAAAGGTGTATTTATTCATCTTTAATGTGTTTATTATGGTCTATATTATTTATGAAGATTTTCTCATAATTATAATTCAGACTAAAACGTCTATTATAGGAAGAGAAATTGAAGTCAAAAAAGGAAAAACAAAACATAAAAAGTAAAAATGAAAGAAAAGAGTAAAAAAATTTCTACCCTTAATTAAAATAATTTTTTTTGTATACATCTAGGGGTTGATGAGAGATCAAAGATTCCATGAAGGTGTTGATGGTCTAAAATATTTGAGAACCTCCATCACAAACATATGCAAGTTTTTGAACTTACTGAACTTACTCAAATGTTATATTAGACCTGAAAAACTTGGAGATAAAAAGGACAAAAAAAAAAATAAGAATATTTAAAACTTACCTCAAAAATTTTTGGATCAATGGAAACTTTATGTTCAAATGTCAAGAAATCATAAACATGACTGAAAGGCTGATTTTTACCATCAGAAGCTAAAACTAAAATAAAAGAAAATAATTTCAAGACTTGAAAGAATGAACAATTTCAATAAAAAAAAAACAAAATAATTTAAATTCTCAAAAAAATAAATTTCTTGAACAGAATTTCATATTTTTATCTTGTATATTATGAATTTATAGTAAACATTTATTGAGTTGGCTACATGTAATCATAAATTCTATGCTAACAGTTTCATTTCTCACACTTCTTGCTTGTGGAATTCCCTTCTGGCTCCATGCTTTCCAGCCAAATTTAATCCAAAAAAATTTAAATGCAATGTCACTCATTATCTACTGTGCTCCTGATAACTTTTTATGCTCATTATTAATGTTTCTCTTCCTAATTCTTCCACACACTGTAACTCTCTTGTGTCTTAGTAGCTTTACTAACTTGCATCAATTAAAAAAGTTAAAAAATATCCATTAGAAAAATCTATTAGAAAGCCGAGCTGAGGTAGACAACCATTTTTGTCTGCCACTTACTATAAATTTTTTAGTTAACATTAAATGCAATTGAAAATAAAAAAAAATTTTTAATTGTAATATTTTCTATTTAAATTAAACCTTTTTGCCAATGCCATTGAATAGCAATGCTATTTTTTTTATCAATTTTATTAGATATTTATTTTGTATAAAACTGAAACATGATCTCCTATTTGATCAAACTTCTTTAACATCTCAGTGGGGAAAGAACTGGCTTGTTACATTTGATACCTCAAAAACCAAACTAGTTACACCCCAGCATTATCGATCAAACCCCAAACTACCACCAGTCATGAAAAAGGGGAGGTCCTGTGCCTTGAGCAGCTATTAGACCTTAAACTCACCCCTGACCTCAACTGGAACTCTTACACACAATTTATTGCTAAGGATGCAGGAAAAATAGTCAATTCACTGTACTGCACTGGTAAGTACTCAACTTCTTGTGTTAACCTCTAACATTACAAAAGTCAGATCAGGCCTAAAATGGAGTACTGCTGTCATATTTGGGCAGGAGCTACCCAGTCCTTACTTTAGAGTTTCAATAGAGTCCAAAAGCATCCTCATCGGTGAAAAAAAATTTCCCACTCTGCAAGTCCTCTCTCACAGACAGAATGTGACAAGCCTCTCACTTCTCTTTTGCTACTTCCATGGAATATGCCTGGACAAACTGCATTCCTTGGTTCTGCCAGTTAGACCTTTCATGACTAGGACATGTCATGTTAATCACATTGTAGCAAACCACTGTATTTCATTTTTGGAAAAGTAAGCTTCACCTTTGCAGCTTCCACTGCTGTCTGGAACTGGCTTCCAAGATGATATTTCCCCAATCACTACAATCTTAACATGTTCAAGTTTAGGGTTGTTATCTTCACCACCTATTTGAATAAAATTTTCTTCTGACTCTATAACCCTCTACCTCAAGTGGCTCCCAACCCTTGTACAGGGTGAACCTCACTCTAATAAAAAAAAAAAGAAAAAAAAAAGAAAAATAGAGACCTCAACTGCAATTTCATATATACAATTCATCACTAAAGATGCTGGAAAAATAGTTGGTTCCTTGAACCACTCTAGAAAGTATCTGACCCTCATCATACTCTATCTTCAGAAGAGCCAGATCAGACCGAAAATGGAGTATTTCTGCCATGTCTGGGTTGGAGCTGCTCAGTCCTCACTTTCCAGCCTTGACAGAGTTCAAAAATGTTTGTGCGGCTTAGTGGATAATGAACTGTTTTCCACACTAAAATGCCTTTCCCCACAGCCAAAATGTTGCTAACTCCTTGCTACTTTGTACATGACCACCAGGTCATGTACAGTTGACTCATCATCATTCCCTTCATATTCCATTGGTAAAGAGGAAGTTCCATTCAGACAGATTCTTCCTCAGATCAGTTGCCTTGTGGGACAGAATCCAGAGACTGCTTCCATGATCATTACAATCTTTGGATGGGAGGTGAACAGTATTGTTTAAAAAAAAATACCAAATAACTGCAGGATAAAGGTGTTCCCTAAAACTAACATACTTTAAGGAACTAAATTTCATCAGATTCTTTACTTGTGATATGTTAATTTCTTTCACAAGTATCCCCCAAGTTTCAAGTTAAATAGAGTAGATCTGGCTCTCTAGCCAGTCTAGAAGACAACAGAAACCCACTCTTATTTTTCATAAGAAATCATGACAATTCACAGAAAAATCTTTATTATAATATAGAAAAGAAATCCTGGCATATTTCCTTTGATTAATGTTATCAATCAGTCATTAATGCCTCAAAGAGATCACGTGGATTCCTCTGTAATTACCTGTAAGTGTGCATCAAAATGAAAATAAAAAATTGTTTCATAAGTTATTTTCAATGAACCAGATATTGCTTTTCTGCTAAATTATGATAGGAAAAATTATGACAAAATGGAAAAGTTATTGTGTGCCATGTTTTGTCTATTCGGATGTCATCAGACTAAACTGACATTTATGTTGATGTAACTACACATGTGCATGAAGGAGATGAGATGCTGACTATTTTTAATTTTTGATTTTTCTTTTAAAGTTCACTCAGAATATGTAGTCTTCATGTTGTTTGTTTGTGGTTAATGTTGCTGACTATCTCTGTTAATTTTTTCCCCTAATTATATTTTTGTTTTTGTCCCTGATTGATCACCAAGGAATAATAATTGGTTAGCATTTTTTTTTGGTAATTTTTCAATTTGTCATTTTACAGTAAATATTTTTCTTACTTGCTCTTCTTTTCCTTGTTCTGATATATTCATATGTATTATATATTAATACTTACTTTTTTTGTATGTATTATATATTAATATATTATATATCTATTTATACATTTAATATATTATATTATTATGTCTTTAAAGATATAATTATCATTACTTTTAATTTCTGAAAATGCAAATTCATTTTACCTGTGCCTTTAACTTCAACTCTAAGTGGAAAATTGGTATCTGCTGATGGAATGGAACTTAAATTATACAAAAAGTAATCCAAAGTAGCATTCAACTGGTCCTCACAGACACATGTCCGAACATTCTTTACTGGTATACTTCGAATCTTTAATAAAAGACAAAAGAAGAAAAATTGTTAACTTATCATACAATATGATCTTGAATGAAAGAATTTTTTGACTTTTTTGACTTTCTTAAATTCCATAATTGGTTGCATTGATAAATATTACTTCTTACTAATCAGGTGGATTTGCTGGTGGTGTAATGGATAGTGGCTTGAAATAAGAAATCAGAGAGCCAAGTTCAAATTCCATTCAGATTTGTTACGTTCACTTACATGAAAGTAGCCTTGAAAAAGTTATGAATACAACTCCTCCCCAGCAATGGATTAAATAGCATATGGAAAAATCATTGTTATTCTCAAAACATTTGCTACTGCAATATTCACTTGTAAAATAAAAGAAATATTTTTACAATTCGAAAAATGTTTAGGTTTTAAATAACTCACAAAGGGTTGATAAACCATAAAAAGTAAAATCAAACTTAAATGAGAAAAAAAATGTTGTACATATGTAATTATGTATTAGATTTGGCAGTGAATGTTAGATAAGTTTCTCACAGATGAAAATGAAACTTGAAGTGACAGATAAAGTTCTATCAACAAAATTTATTTTCAATCATTTCACCCCAAGCAAGGTGATAATGCCACCAAGATGCAAGTGGGGGTTCCTGGGCATAAAACAGAAGAAGACTTTAGTGAAGAGAAAGGACAATAAAAAAGCAGGACGATAGAAGATGGCAATTGGTGTTGCATTTACATTTTTAAAGATAGTAGTTGGCAGGGAAGCAAGAAATCTAAAGGGAGTTCTACAGATCCTAAAAAAAAGAAAAAACCCTAGACAGAACATGTGAGCAGCAAGGAAGTCTTAAGGAAAATATTAACAAGAATAAATATTATGCCTACAATCAAGATAAGATAACTAAAATTTCTGGGACACAAATGATTACAAGAGGGCTTAAAGAATTATCACTCAAGACATCCTGAAGGCAAAAAAAAACAGTGAATATCCTACTTCACAAGTTTGTGTTAATGTATGGCAGAACAAGATTAAGGGAAATAGTAAGTCAAAAGTTACTGAAATCAACAAAAAACAGCAAATTGTGGAAAGTCATAATCACCCAAAAACATACATAATATAATTAAAAGCATCATCAGTTAAAATTTTATAAACATTTCATGTGTCCTTCTTGTGATACTTAAATATTGTTTCAATAAATGTGATAGACAAGAAGTTTTTTTTTATTCAGTTTTTCTAGTATTCTTGCAGTTTTTTTTATAAAGACTCACAGATTCTACAAACTGTCCATAGTGATGACTGTTCAAAATGCCTTCAGCCAATTCATTGGCCATTTTCAAGGGGTCTGTTGTAAACATATTTTTTCTGTGTCTTAAATTTTTTTCTTTTCTGGTTTTCAATGGAAAAAATTGTTTAAGTTTAGAGGCCTGGAAAGTGATCTTCTAGGCATGAAAATGTTATTGCATATATCTAGTTGGATGGAAGGTTAATGCAGTTTAAAATAAATTTGATTAATTAGAAACTGTGAGAACTTACCTTCCAATAATATATGGCTTGAAGATTGTGTTCAAGCACGAAACATATTGTTGTCATTCGGTATTGATCACTGTGTCCACTTTTATATTTACACACATTCTATCCCTGATATTGAGCCTTTGAAATTTCAAAGAACTTTATTTTAATAATCTAAGAAAGCTAAGTATTTCAAACTATCTCTCTTCATCTACTTTTGAACATCCATTCTATGAACAACTCTTACCATTGTCTTAAACATTTTTTGATATTATTTTGTCAGATCATTTAATCTGTTGTATGAACATTTCCTCTTAATGACAATTTGTTAAAACTACAGACCTTAAAATTTTTTTATTTATTTTCCTTTAACGTGATAGTGACACTACTTCTAGCATGTAAATAAATTATCTTGTTTTGTTAAAATTTCCCATGTATTTTCTCATCATCATCGTCCTTTATTAATCTTTTTGGTGTGGGTAAATCAACTGTTTACTTTAACCCCAAAGCCCCATGCCACTATAGATGAATTGGCCGAAAATGCTTTGGGACAATAATCACTATAGACAGTTTTTATATTTTCTTAGTCTTCATAAAAGAAATACTGTAAGAACACTAGAAAAAAATTAATAAAAAATACTTATAAAATTTTCCTAATTCATGACATTCAATAAAACACACACACACACATATATATATATATATATATATATATATATATATATAATAAGAAATATAGTTTTAATGTATGCTATACTTAGGGATAAAAGTGCTCAATATCAGAGATAGAATGTGTGTAAATATGAGAATGGACATAGAGATCAACATCAAGTGAGAACAATATGATAATATTATATTATCAGCCTTAATCAATTGAGGTTGATAATATAATTAGCAAGTAATTTAACACTGGCAAAAATTTCAAGCTGGATGCATGAACAGATACAAAACTTTTCACTATTTTTCTCTGATTAATTTTTCTCCTCATTTTATACCAAAAGGAATTTGCATAGGCTTGTCATTTTCTTTTTTTCCTTCTTGGTTCAATGACCATTCCTGTGGAGACAAGGTTTTCATTGGTCCAAAAGCAATTTCATGTAGGCCTACAAATTTATTTCCTTTTCTTCTCAGCTCATTGGCCAATCTCTGTGAAGGCAAGGTTTTCATTTGTTCCAAAAAAATTTCACATAGACTTGTGAATTTCTTTTCATCTTTTTCCTCAGCTCACTAGATTTTGAAAGGAGTGAGTAAAGGGAGTTGTTATTATTTTGTACTTCCCACACATTAGCCAATTTCTGGAAAATATCTTTCAGCAAACTCAAATATTGGTTTACAATAAATTTCACAACTATATTATTGATAATAAACTAAGATTAATCCTACAGAAATTAAATAGTACCAATACTAAAAATAATATACAACAAAACATTAATATCTTTAACTGCAACCAGACTCATAAAAATTATAAATAAGACAAATTCCCCATGCAACATAAAACAATACATTCAGCTTAGCAAACAGTGTAAAATGATATACTATAGAAAATTAAAAACAGCCAACCTCATAATTATCAATAGCAATACACCTATGAAATCCAAACTTCAGACCATCAATGTAGTTTTTCAATTCCATTGATTCTTATAATAAACAAAAAAAAATAATTCAAACACATACATTGGTCAGGTGACAACCTCATAAATAGAAAATTGACAACATACTTGAGGAATCATAGTTCAATAAGAAATAACTTAAACATTCATACTCAACTCCCTGGTCTCAAAAATATCTAGTAAATAAGATCCTCAAAACATCTAATTGTAAAACAAAACATTTAAAGATAATAGAAACACTTTTTATGAAGCATTTCAAGCTAACACCCAATATCATTTGCATGAAAAAAATTGGAATATGTTAGGTGCATTCTGACTTTTCTATGATCTCCAAAAACTTTAATATAATGTCAAGCATCACCTTTACTCTCCTTGAACACTTTTCTCTTATTGTCCTCTCTAAGAGTTTCCCCTCTCAGTTACTCCTTGTATCCCAACAGTTTTTATTGCCTTGCTTGAAATGAAATGAGTTAAAAAAAAACTAAACAAAAAACGAAACGGGAATACCTATAACAGGCCTGGCAGTATCAACTTAAATCAATGGTGTTTTTAAGACAAACTGTATAAATATTTAAGTAACCAAAAGCATCTTTTACAGTAAAAGTCAAGAAATATAGCTCTTTCAAAAACACAGACTTTTCAAACAATGTCAAAATTTTTAAATATAGAAACTTATTTTTATATATATATATATATATATTACGGAAATTAACTAATTTTAACAAAACTTTGGTTATAAACAAGCGACAATTTGAAATTAATTGTTTGAACATTATATGGTTGTTGCGATAAATCGAAAATTGTGTTATATAGGCGTGATTAAAACCTCGTTTAGACTGGAGGCCATTCGTGGTCGAGCAGTCTAAGACGTTGCCAGATCATATGGCAGCTTCCCCTATGTAGATAGGGGTCGCAGGTTCGAATCCTGCTGAATGGCACACATTTTCGTAATAAAAATTTATCATAAATAATCAGGCTAGTAGATATAAATATATAATACTGTTTAATTGAAAACAGAACATCTACTTAAATATGAGTATCGATAAAAATAATGTCCGAACAATTCATTTCAAATTGTCAGTTGTTTATAACCAAAATTTTGTTAATTTCCATAACATGTTGACATTACGATATATATATAGATATATATATATATATATACATGGGTGATGTCATCATCACAGATATAAACAAATATAAATGGCCTCTCCTTTGATCTATAATAACTATGATAAATAAATTGGCCTCCAAAAATTATATTTTCTTTCCATTATTATTATTTTTTTTAACTCCCACGATTTTAGTTTCCTATTCCACAAAACTGCCACACATACACCACACAGACTAAATTTAACCTCACAAAAATTTATAAAGATTAAAAACTACATCCATTCCATGGTAGTTGTTACATTTAGCATATGACATATGCATACACTCTTATGGGACATAGGTGATACATCTTATTATTAAGAATAGTAAATATATAAGCTTGTGTCTGTTTATTTGTTATATCTTCATCATCACATTTTAGTAATTTATTAGCCAAAGAAACCAAATGCCTCTTTATTAAGAACCATCTCCTTCTCCAGCTATGGGTTAAATAGTAGGACTTATAGCTGAAAAAATCATTTTTATTCTCAGAAAATTGTTAATGCAATAATATCTTCTTACAATCCAAAATATATAGTTTTGACTTTAATGCTCAAAGGGTTGATAAGCCATAAAAAAAGAAACAAATCAGATACCTACAAAAGACACATGCTTATATTTCTTTTACACCATATTAAAAAAAAAAATTAAATGTAAATTGGTTAAATACTTACAACAGTATCTTCAACTTCTTGAAATGAACGTTTAAACTGAAAAATATCCACTGCACTTTTGAAAGGTATTTCCAACCTTAGACTTGGGTTCATTGCTTGCATCCAACAATTGAAAGCTGCAATATAAAATATATATAATAGGTAGAAATGAAAGAAATTCAAGATAAAAAAAATGACAAAAGTAATAATATTGCTAAGAAGACTAATAATATTTATGTATATTAGTCAGCCTTTTGACCAAATAAAAGCATGAAGAGAAAAGATATTAATAGTTGGAATTTTCAGACATGCCCTTTCTCAATGAGAAATAAAATGAAGTTGGACTCTAGGGTTTCTCCACATATGTTATACTACTGTTGTAATGGAATATTCCATTCTCCCTATCGCCTATGTAAATTGATTCTATTAGTAGCCATATATAGTGAGCAGAGGAAATACCCGTGACTTGCTTCAGCAAGTACTAGCCTGCCACCAGATTTCCTATCTTGCCATAAAGTACTCTCTTTACAATAAACCTCTCTTCTTTCATCTATGCACCTATTGCTGTTCTTTCACTCGAGTACCACCTTGTCTGTTTGCAACCTCTTTAAAGGATAAAACAATTATTAATGAAATCAAGTAATTTATTATGATTAAGATCGTAGAATGTTTGTAGAGAGTGTATTCAAGTACAAGTTCTATATTCTGGTTTAGATCTTTTAGTCTACTAACTGATGTGTCTACTTACATTTATGTCTTAGTCAGACTATGAACTTTCCAGCTAACCTTATATATTTTAGAATGGATTTTTTTTTTATTAATAAAAAAAAAAAAAAATGTTTTTTTTTATCACTTTAAACATTCATATTTGAGCAATCAGGTGTTTCGTTTACTTGTTAAACAGTATATTTATTTTCACTTGATTTTTGTAATCATTTCAGCTCAAGCAAGGAGATAATGTCACTGAGATGCAAGGAGTTAATGAGAATGAATGAGAAGTCTTTAGTAAGGAGAAGTGGGGAAAATGGACAATAAAAGAACATTTCAGGAAGACAGAAGATGGCAATTGGCATTGCATTTAAATTTCTAATGATTGCAGGTGGCATGAAAGTAAACAGTTGTTTTTCAACTTTCATATGCCTTTTAGATTTCATTTCTAATTTCATGTATTTTATTCATTTTTGTCATTGTTTTATTTAAAATATACCGCCATACGTTTCATTGATAAACAAAGAAAGTATTTTCTAAAGTTCTTAGAGTTTTCTTTTTAGAAGGTGTAAAGGAGTGCAGAAACTATCCATAATTACTGTCTCAAGCACTCTCAGCCAATTCATTAGCCACTTTCAAGCAGTTTGTTGTTAATGCTTGCAAGTTTGTGCTTTAAGATGCATTGTGTAGAAGTAGGAGCAATCTTAGGCTGAATGAGAAGACATGGACAAGATGATGTTGGGTATTGAATTATTTTTTAATAAATAATAATTGCATCACTATACAAAATAAACATATGTATACACATGAGAAAACATTTACTCACATTTGTTTATTAGGCATTAAATTATATCATTTAATATCCTTCATAGTTTATTTTGACTTTCACAGTTAGCCTTAAGAGTATTTTTTCTTAAAATTTAAAATTTTGAAGACATATTTTATTTTTACTTCTGTTTGTAAATATGTGGCAAAATAAAATCCTTACACCTGCTTTAATATAGTCCATCAGAGAACAAAATATGTTGATAAAGAATAGTTTTCCTTTTATCTTTAGTTAGTTTTTTTTCTGAATTGGTTCCTGTTCTCTCTAAACACCACAATAAATTCCTGTTTCTTGATTGTTAGAAATTCTCTTATGTAGTCCCAGTCTTTAAGAACTTAGACAAACTGTCTGATCCTTCTATCAGCTTGTTAGACTTCTATCTCTAGATAGTACTGGAGGCTCTGATATGTCTTTCAGATAAGCAATATGGCTTTTGCTTCTCTAAGTCAACTGCTGGTGTATTAACAATTATTACTGAAAGAGTCTATCAAGCATTAGATAGGAATGATGAAGTTTGAGCTGTTGCTTTGGATATCTCAAAGACATTTGAAAGGGTTTGGCATGCTGGTCTTCTTCACAGGTTGAAAGGTTACGGTATTTCTGGACAAACTTTTGAAAGGATTAAGTCTTTTCTTATCAAATCGTGAAATGAAAATTATCTTGAAGGGTCACTCTTCTAGATCCTTTTACATTAATCCAGGTATTCCCCAGGGCTATATCATTGAACTTACATTACTCCTAATTTTCACAACAACCTTCCTGATGGCATCAAATCTCAAATCAATATCTATGTTGATGATACAACTAGTTAATCCTGTCTTAATGGTAAGTCTGATCAGTTTGGTATGGCCAAATTGGCATCTGATCGAAAAAAAAAATGACCTACATCCTATTGTTAAATGAAGCAAGGAATGGCTTGTTAATTTTAATGCCTCCAGAATGAAACTGCTCTCTTTTAATCATTTCAGAGAACCCTTTCTGACTTCCATCAGCATGGCCAATATTAAATTCTAAGAGAGTGACTCATTATGCTTTCTCAGGCTAACATTGTTGTCTAATATAAAGGATAAAGATTATTTTGAATCAATTACTAGGGCTACAGAAAAAAAAAGTTTTTTCACTATTGTTCTAGCCAAAAACTATCTTGAATATTTACAAGTTTTCCATTTATCCTTGTTTTGAATATTGTTGTCACATATGGTCTGTTGCTCCTGCTATATTTTTAGAGATCCTTGATAAAATTCAAAGAAGAATTTGCAATGTTATTAGTCCTGACCTCAGTCATTTCCCACTACTGTAATGTAGTTTTCCCTGTACCTTTTCTATAAATACTCTCATATTAGTTCTTCTCATGAACTTTTCTCTATAGTATATAGACTTTATACATTTAAGCACAGTACTAGATTGGTGGCAAGATTTCTTCATTTTACTGTTAAATGTAACCAGAAGTTCTATGTTAACAATTCTTGCACTTGTGGAACTCTCTTCTGGCTTCTTCCTTTCCAGACAAGTTTGATGTTTGACCTTCAAAAATTTAACTGCTATGTCAATCATTATCTTCAATCTTCTTAATTTCTCTTCTTTTATTGTTCTCCCTGCTTACGTTTTCTTTTTTGTATATTCTTTCACACTCAGTAACAAATATAAAACAGTGAAAGTTAAATAATAATGCTTGCCAAATTCCTCAATACAACTTAACAGAAATCATACCTGCTTTTCAAAACTAATATTTATTTTACAGCCAATGTGAGTAAAGTACTTTTTCATGAGGTTAACTGAAAAAAAGAGGGTAATGTACCTGAACAAGCTGACACAAGTGGTGCTGAAAAAGGAATTCAGATGTTTGGCTATTGGGAATCTCCAGAAGATAAAAATTATATAATTAAAAAAAAAATAGTACTATAAAAACAGCTATTTATTAAAAAAAAATAGACAAAAAGAAAAATATACAATCACTATAAATAGCCATTCTAAAAAGAAAATATTAAAAAGTTGGGTAAGGGTTAGAAAACATTAACCAGTTCTTGTTTGCATCAGCTTTTCTTAATATTTTCTTCTCCTCCTTTCTTAATAGATATTTTCTTTTTTAAATTGCAATTCATCAAAATTAAATTCTTCTCCTTGTTCATTTTCTCTCTTTTATAATAAATATCTGGGGTTTTTTTTATAATAATATAAACTATTTCTTTATAAGGAGACATTCAGCATTCATTGACCAAAAAGTTAAGGTTAGTTTTGGTTTAAACTTTTAAAAATCTTTCTATTAAAATAATTTTTCAAGAAAAGAAGTTTCTCAAGGCTTTCTACTTAAAATTTTGTCTGAAGTAGTGTGAATTTTTTTTTTAACTAATATTCATTCCATGCAAAGCACAAAAGCCACTCAAAGTTGAGGGTTTTTGAAGTAGGTTGTTGTGTAAGAGATACAGTTTATGATATATGGGAAAGATATCTCATAATCTGTAATTCTTACCTTCTCTTTTACTAATGTTCACCATATATAAGGGCTCAAGAGCCACTCAAAGTAGAGGGTTCATGAAGGAGGTTGCTGTGTGAGTGGTAAGAGTAAGAGATAAGAGGTACAGAATATGAAGATATATAGGAAAGATAATGGTTAACCATAGAATTGAATTAATATTGTAGTGGTTGGGAAAACATTCTCTTGGGCATCACTTCCACAAAGTAGCAGTTTATGCAAAGAAGCTGTTCGAGTGAAACTTACTTACTAAAAAGAATATGAAAGGAATGAGAGTGATTTGCCTCAGTGTATCCACCGTGGCAGGACTTAGTTGTGAGAGTTAGAGTTGGTGGAGCATTTAGCTTGGAAATATTGATAGAGTAGTTAGAGGCTTGCAATATTTTGCCTGGGAGAAAGGGTTGTATAGGGGAAAATAATTCATCACCCACAAGACTGCAAAGGTAATTTTGGACTATCAAAACTGGAAAGTGAAGATTAGACAGCTCAAGCTCAGATGTGGCAGCAGTACTCCATTTTCAACCTGTTCTGGTTTTTAAAAAGGTAGAGTTTTGCAGGTACTTAGTGGAGTGGTACAGGGACCTGACCATTTTTCCAGCATTCTTAGCAATGGATTTTAAATATGAGTTCCACTTGAGTTTTAGAGTGAGCTTAAATCCTAATAAGTGTTCAAGACAAGTGGCCAGGACCTCCTTGAGAAAACATCTGTTCATTGTGATAGAAAAAATTCAGAGCCTGCTTAGTGATGATGAAAAGTTACTAGTCTGGTTTTTCAGATGTCATCATCTTGATTAGAGCATTAGTTACATGTGCTATCCATTTCAGTTGTTGCTGCTGTTGAAAGTCCACAAGTAATGTAGTTTTTGTCATTTGGTACAGTTCTTTGTGATTCTGTAGCTCCTCCAGTCTACAAGGTTTGAGAAGGATGGTCTTCTCTAGGCTTCAATTTTGTAGGTTAATGTTTTGGTTTTGTAGCAATTTGTGGTTTGAGCTAAAACTACCCCTATTCTACGTTCAATTTCTTTATCCCTTTTATTATTTCCAGATTTTGAATTTTTATGATAGATTCAGATAATGGGACATCACTGTTTTCCTTTCAATTCTGGATCATAGTTTCTGTTATGGAAAGGTTCATCTTGAGTCATATTTCTTGGAATACTTGGCTGAGAATGTTGATTTTTTTGTTCACGATCATTCTTAAACCAATTATGAATACCTAAACTGCATCTAGAGATTATATGCAAGTTATGAATTGGTATAAAGAGTTGCGTCTTTAATGTTAAAAGTCCTATTATGATGTTTTTAGATTATACTCAATATTATTAACTTAGATATATAGTGATAGAGAAAATTATTTTTTTTGGTTGGAAAAATTTTTACTAAGTTCACAAAACAGACTAATTTAACTGTCAGTTGTTTATTTGCAACTATTCATTTTGATACTTTTACATTATTATACCTTGTAAAACTAATGTAAAAAAAATAACATGAAAAGATTTTAGAACAAATTCATCAATTTCTTAACGGAAAAACAAAAAGAAAACGTTTTATTTTAAAAATAAAAGATATATTACCAAAAAATAATAAGAACCTCCTAAAATTTGCACAAATGCTCCTTTCTTTTCAATAACTCTTAGCAGCCTATTGTCAACACCTGATGTTATATTTGCAATTTTAGCGGCTGGTAAGTTGTTTGCAGCAACTTTAACTGCCTCCCAGAGGTCACACTTGCTGTTGAATTGCCTTCCATTAGAATAAATATCTCTCTTGAGGATGCTCCACAGGATTCAAGTCCAGGCTATTTGAAGGCCAGTCCATAAGAGAATCTTCAATAAATCCCTTTTCTTTCAACTGGTTATCAAGCCATTCAAAGAAATATTGCTCTAGAAAAATCACAGTAACTTTTGGAATTCATTTTAACCCCATCTTTCAATTTAAAAGGACCCACGAGCTCATTACCAATAATCCCAGCCTATATCATGATCCCACCACCACCTTGTTGGTGTTTAAAAAATTTTCTTGAGTAATGTTGCTTGCAAACCGATCCTTGAGCCCATCCATCGGGCCCATTGAGAGTGATACTTGATCTGTCTGTAAACAGCACTTTGCTGAAATCAGTTTTCATGTATTTTTTGTCCACTGCAACCTTCTTTCCTTATCTTTTTTTGTTAAAATGGGTTTCTTTATTTGATTTTTTACATCAGCAAACTTCCTTAATGCTTAACAACTTGTTTCTCTTGACATTATAAGAGCTCCAGCGGTCTCAAATATGAACGCACTTGACATATTTGGGTTTCTTATTAATTATCTTTGGATATGTGATAAATCTCGCTTTGTTAAATTCCCAAATTCAGCCTGAGACGTTTTTTCCTTGGTTGAATTCCCATTTGACATATTTTCTTGATTGTTCGATGATCCCTTTTTAAATCCTTAGAGATTTGAAGCGAAGACTTTACTTTGCTAATTTCTTTGATTATTTAGTTCTTTTTATTCATTGTTAGTTTTTTTTTACGAGCCATAATACTAAATTTTAGTTCTTGCAAATAATCTCTTGACACTGCAAATTGCTATAATTACTGAAAAAATACTAAATATCAATCTGATATTGAAAAAACTTGCTTTCATGCTTACTCGCTATACCTCATAGTACAAATTATTTCAATGGATAACACATATCTATGAATTTACATAAAATATTTGACAATCCCTCTTTTGCATATAATTTTTAAGATGCAGTTTATATGGTCGGCATAGCCCAGTGGTTCTCAACCATTTTTGCCCATTGCACCTTTAGAAATGTTTTATATTTGTTTTTGTTTAAAGATATTTTAATAAAGGTAAAAAATAATTATTTTCATAATTGCTTGAAAGCAACAATTCTGATAGAATATTCCTGCATAAGAGATGACGTGGTTTCTAGTATTCGGTAAGTAGTGCTAATTCATAATGTTCAAAGAAGGATTGTTTTTGGCAAGATATACAGGTTTCATTCACTCAAAGCCATTTTTAAACAACAATCTGAGAAAGTGATTTTATACAGTTGACAGTTTTGATATTTCTGAATGTGTTTGGTGCCATGAATGACATCTGTAAGAAAGTCTCAATCTGATAAGACTATTTCAAATCATGACTAAAAGTTTTAAGTTAATGTTTTGGTTTTGTAGCAGTTTGTGATTTTGGCTGAAACTATCCCTAGTGCAGCCTATTCTAGGCTCAATTTCTTAATCTCTTATACTAAATTTGTTATAACTGATTCATACACTGAAGTGTTAGTATTACTAGACATTACAATTAAGTTCTTTATTATATTCTCGTATTTTGTATGTAAGAACTGTCCTGATAATCTGTGGGTCTTTTGGTTAACCTATCAGCCATTATCAAGGATATTTGTAACTGAATAAAAACCTGAAAAGTAGTCATTTGTGATCTTAGCTTACCATTATAATGGATGACTTTCTTGTGCTTGTAATCCAGTATTTGTGTCGATACACTCGTGCCATGATAGACTGTGACAATGCCCATTTTATGATGTCCCATGTCATAATATTCTTCTATCAATGTTGTCTTATTTGACTGAAAAAATAAACCAGAGAAATATGTTAAAAAGACCAATAAATTAAAAAGCAAAATATTCTTTCAAACTATAAATATATAAAAGCAATGTTTACTTATTTCGTAGGGTCTTAACTAAAACAAAAAAGTTAAAAATTTAACAGTTATAAATTAATTGCTGAAAATACTATTGGAATATTTAATTGCTTTTTATACTAAGAAAATGTTTCTTGCTAGTACCAGTAGTTAAGATCTATAATTAATCTCAGTTATTTGTTATTTAATAATACTACTACCGACACATTTTTGTCTCACACCTGACAAAACTATGTCTAAAAAAAAAATCAGATCTTATAATGAAGGTCTCATGATTTCATTAATATAAAATAAAAAGACATTGGATCTAAAGAGTAGGGTTTATTGAAGGTCTCATAAATTCAGTAATATAAAATAAATATTAGATCTAAAAAGTAGAGCTTATTAAAGGACTTGTGAATTCATTAACACAAAAAAAATCAGATTTAAAGAATGGTACTTACTGAAGGTTTCATGAATTTATTAATATAAAAAAAAAACTATCGTATCTAAAGAATAGGGTTTATTAAAGGTCTTGTCAAATGATTAATATAGACACTGAATCTAAAGAGTAGGTCTTGTGAATTGAATTGAATTTTTTTTTTTTCTAAAATGAAATATTGGAAAAAAAATTGTACACAAATTGGAGTGAAATTGTTAAGCAAGTAATTTTCCAATTTTCCAATTAGCAGTAACCCAAAATTCAAACATTTTCATCCCGATTAAAAACAAAATAAAATGATCAAAATTTTATACTGATAAAAGTAAATAAGAGATTATATTGTCAATAAAAGTAGATAAAGACAAACTTCAATCAAATTGTAAAAACTTTCAACTACCAACGGGCATTTGTCTCATAATAATAATAATAATACATAACAGCCATATACTCACCTATTATGGTTGCTAAGTTGGGCAAAAATGATATGTGATTACTTACTTAATTGGTAAGTAATTGTTTATCTTAATTTTAAGAATAATATTTGGCATTTAAAATAAATGGGATCTTTATATACATGATTAAAAAAAAACTGGGGGGTGAAGAATTGTGAATATTAATCTTTATTATTAAACAGTGGAAGATTAGTTGTACTTTCTGAAAAAAAAAAATAATAAGTACTAAAAATCATTTATTAATTACTAATTATTAATCAGTTATTTATTAATCTTTAATTAATTTCTGATCAACATATTTAAGTAGATATTTATTTTTATACCTACATGTAGCTATTAATTCATTTCTCTCACTTAATAAGCCAGGGTTATTTAAGTGTTTTAAAATAATTAATTTTTCAACAAGATATAAATTACATTTATTTCCTTTCACCATTGTAAGCTTTAACTCTAGCTATGATGTCCCAGGTGATGACAGGAGAAATACTACCATTCTTTAATTCCCAGAAATGTTTAGAGAGAGCAGTGCTGTTTTTGTATTTTATATTGCCTGAAGTCATTCAATGGTAGAAACCAAATTTCCAAGGGTTTTTCAATGGAAACAAAATAAAATTTTACATTTTTACCGGAATGTATGCTAGCTCAGTAAATAATATTGTCATTCATACATTGACCATTTTAAGGGGCAGATCATATTTCTACAGAAGTTGGATTTATTTTTAAAACAATGTTGTCTTTGTTGGAAATATATTTATTTAATATAATGTAACACTAAAGGTAATCATTGGTAACAACCAAAATGCCAAGTGCTTTATATGAGTACACACACACACACACACACACAGAGTGTATTTTGAATAGATCTGTAGAAACAAGCAGAGACAAGACAAAAGCTAACAGGGTGTATGATACATTGGGTTGTCCAGAAAGTTAATGCCACTTTTTTAGGGAAATTAAAACAAAAAACAAAATTATGCCATTAAATATTTATTCAACTAAATATGAACCATTTTGTTGAACAATCTTACTTCATTTTAACTTAAAGATTTCATCTTACCAGAATTTTGGTGGTTTCTCAGGAAAGAACTCATTAAAATGTTTTTTTTATGTCATCCAAAGAATTAAAATGATACAATTGAGATTATTTTGCAAGGACTTGAATAAATGAAAATCCCAAAGGAGCAATGTCTGGTGAATATGACAAGTGAGATAACACATCCCAGCCAAGCTGCAACAATTTTTACTCGGTTGCCAAAGAAATGTAAGATCTAGCATTCTCTTAATTGAAAACACCTTTCTTGTATGCCAATTCTGGGCATTTTTCTTGAATTTCTGCCTTTATTTTGTCCAGTTTCAAGCAGTACTTTTTAGAATCATTGTTGTAAACTATCCATTTCACATCAGAATTTGCTTAAAATAAAGGGTGCATTTTCATTGCATTTACACAGCAAATCATAGAAATGTATTCCAAAAGATTCTTTTCACTCACATCATTTGGTACCCAAACATCGTCACTATTTGAATACCCAAGCTTTACTCAGTTCTCATGGATGGTGGATTTTGATAAATTTAGTGTTTCTGCAAATTTCTGCATTGTTTAATGTGGGTTATTCTCAATCAATGCCTTGATTTGGTCGTCATCTGTAGTGGTGGGGTGCTTGAGTGTTATTTATCAATAAGGCTACAATCATCAACTCTAAGCTTAGCAAACCACTTTCATACAGTTATGTCAGCTAAAGCACCTTCACCATACACAGCACCTAACCTTTTTGATGCTTGTGAGGCATTTTTGCCTTTATGGTAATAAAAAAGCATCAAGTATCTAAAATGCACCTTATAATCTTCTATTTTCATAGGGATGCAAAATTGAGATGCATTAAATAATTTTAAACTTTCTTTCACAAGATATAGTTCAAAGTATGCTCTAATCGAAAATCTAAGCAGATTATGTCAATAAATTTTACATGTTCTAATGTGTTGGAACATGATCAAATAAAAGTCGGCATGAACTTACCGAACAAACCAATAGACAGGACAGATAATGAGAGATATAGGAAGAGCAGAATGTAATATCAGCTATGAATGAACAGATGACAACACTACCATTCAACCTTTGAAAAGAGGAAGAACAATCCACCAGTTGTATGCATCATAATTGTAAATAAACAATTCAGTCCAGACTACTGAAAATTGCTGACAAGGACAAAGAATGTTGCTAGCTTGAAAAACCTGTGTCATCAACAGTTAAAACAGATGACGTTCAAACCTTAAAATATTCTGGTTTTAGTCATTATTCCAAGACCTTAATAAATCTCAAGCATCTGTCAAGTCTTTTGTGACAGCTAGCTGGTTAGGGATGAAGTGCAATGTTTTGAACATGAGAAACAGATTCAGATATAATCTAAAAACATTGTGAATGAAAAAAAAAAAATTTAGGCATCAAAACATCTGACAACACTGTCCAAGAGTGATTATCATAAATACTGCTGAATTCTTCATCATTATTCTTTTTCTACATGCCATGTACCTCTGGATGTTAATGACCATAGCTTTCAACAATTTCCTTTTCTCTGCAGCTCTTAATAAATGTTGTTTTTTTTATCTCTCCTAAACCCTATTTAGGTTATGTCTTGTTTTCCTCTGTCCTTGTTGCCTTCAATCTATCCTGTGAGTATCAGATTTTTCAAGCCCTCCTTTCTCACTATGTGTCATAAAAATTGCAACTATCTCTTCCTGATGTTCAGTATAAGTGAATTTTTGTTTCCGTTTTCTCAAAAACTCTTTCATTGCTCACATTAATCCATGGTATTCTCAGCATACTTCTATAGAATCACATTTCTGTTGCTTCAAGTCTCTTCATCTATAAAGAGATTGCCTAGCATTCACTATCATATAGGTGGTCTAATATTACATAAAATTTCAGTACTGTTTCTAACAAAATTTTTCTGTTCCTTGACACTTTGCTTAGCTTTTGGAATACATCTTTGGCTATCTTAATGTGCCTTCAGATTTCACATTCCATAACCTGTTAAATTGTTGTACTTGTTTAATCTTGATCATTCTTTTAAGAAAAGAATAAAGCAAAAGTCATAAAAAACTATTATAATGTGCAGTGTACAGATTTTAGCCATTCTTTTCATTAAATCTTTAGAATTTTGTATTGTAGACTTTAACATAAATGAAAACTATTTTGCTCATCAATAAGATTTGAACAAATTACCTCACCTGTTAAACTACCTCTTTGGACTTATGACTAAACTATAAGATTTCATAAAATAATTTTTTTTTTCATTTTTTTTTTTAAAATCCAACCAGTCAGTACTGTACATTGTATGAAACATTTTGATTATGATTTTTTTCTTTCTTTAAAATGAATCAAAATAAAATGAATAAAAAATACATGAACTGTATTAAAGTCTGCAAATTAATGTAATGTACAGAATATAGAGCGGGGTTTCAAATTTATTACATACTAGTTTTAACCAGTGAAAATTTCACTGTTTTCACCACCGAATCTTAATTCTTCAGTTAATGATTGTATAAGCTCATGGTGAGTTTTATGATAATAAAACATCTGTAGAAATTTCTCTTTTGCATTGTTGAATATTTGAGCTTAACAACTTTAACAAAATATTGCAATAACAATCATAAATATGAATGCTTGTCTTTATCTTAAGATTTAATTTGATTAATGGTATATCAACTTCTTATAGAAGATTTAATGCCAAAATTTTATTTTCTTAGGATTTTTAAAGTAATAAAAACATGATACATGTTCTACTTTCACAATTGAATACATGCAAGATGATGGTAGTTCAGCCTTTGTGCATATACGTGTTTGTGGGGACATAATTACTAGAGGCAGTGAGATATGTGTTTTATGCTTATAGTTTTGTTCAAGTTTAATTTCGGAATACAGTTTGATTTGGTTAAGTAATTGTAGGATATTTTATGGATTAATATCATAAAAGTGTTCTTTTATTTTGATTGTATGGTTGGGTACTATCAATCTCTAGAATGTGAATATTTTGACCAATATTAAGGCTATATTTTGAACACAACTGTATGCATTCAACTTTCTCTCACACACACACACACGTCCTCAGTAATGAATCGAGTTCTGCTCGTGACTGGCGTGTGTATACACTGCATATATATAATATACTAAAATTTCCCTTCATTCCATGTGCCTATGGCTTAGGGAGTAGAAACTCCGACTGACACCAAATTGGTCGAGTTTCAATCCTGGTTGGAAGCAAGTGGATGTCTAGTCACACTGATGAGCTGTAATACAGTGAAACAGGCTTGTATGTAGATGACTAATATATATATATATATATATATATATATTTGTCCAGCAACTATTCTTTTCAACATCTTTTATTAAACACAGCATATGACTGCTGCGACCATGTTGTAAACTGAAGATGTCGTTTTTAATGTCTCTGGCTTCTCCATTCCCCTCCACTGCTTTCATTGTGTCTGATTTCATTCAGTCAGTTCAAATTTAGTCTCCATAAAACTGTGTTTGAAAAATTCATTCTCTTTCTTTGCTCTCCAAATTGGCACATGCAAATTCCACTGAAAGTGTGGTGATGACTTTTGAGCAAAGGTTTTTTTTCTTGGACTGTAACTACCAAGAAATATTTTTTATTGAACACTACTTTCCATGTGTGACACATTTACATCATTGTTTGAGAAATCAGAATAAATATTTGTCTGCACAATGTTAGGGTCCTTCTGACCATGGACAATCTTTCTTTAAAATCTAAGAGATAACTTAAGCTTCCAGCTCATTCCAAGAATAGTTGAAATGGTATTATCTAAGGATATCTTTTAATGATATCCTGTCACCCAAAAAACTTATTCTTTAATTACAATCTACAATGGTTGATTTGTTTCTTTGACAACATATCAAATCTTATGTGACATTTAATGCCAAAATTTAATTTTCTTGAGATCTTTGAATCAATAAAAACATGATACATGTTTCACATTTGAATACATGAAAGATGATGGTAGTTCAATCTTTGTGCATGACCAAAATTCAGACACTCATGTTGTGTTGGAGTTCTGTTTTGTTTGAAATATTCTTAAAGTAAGGCTTTTTTTTTCTGCCTAATTTTAAATTTTAAGCTTTTCATGTTTAATTGGTTTTCTTTAATTTAATTCTTGATTTTAGCAGATACCTCTTGACTGGACTTTTACTAAGTTAAAACTTAGGAATCCACCGCCATGTTTTTTTTTTGTTTTTGTTTTTCAATTGGAGTAGATAGATCTATCTATCGCCCGGTTCACACTCCACTCATGTCTATTGAACAGGTTAAGAGGCTCATCCCTTGTTCCCTGTTTAGGATGTGGTTTCCGGCTTTCTCTTTTCCAATCTTTTCACTATTACGTAGCCCCCTGCACATCAGTGGCGTTACCGCCTTGATCGGGGTGATACGATTAAAAAAAAAAAAAAAAAAAAAAAAAAAATATATATATATATATATATATATACATGTTTGTGTGGACATAATTACTAGAGGCAGTGAGATATATGTTTTATGTTGTTTTGCTGAAATAGACATTAAATACTTCTATCTTCCCTTCTTTCTGACATTTTTTCACTGAAACCAAGTAGCATCTTTAATGTCTGTCTTCTCATATGCTCAAAATGAAATAATCTATTTTCTGTGTGGTATTGTCAGAAGTTAAACACTCTTTCTTACTGAAACTAACTAGGGTATTTGGTATATCATATCTGTGGTATTGGCAATAGACTTTGAACATTTCTATATTTCCTTCCTTAATTCATTTTCTTACTGTATCCAAGTCACATCTGATATATCATTTTTGTCATTCCATGTAATCAAAATAGAATAGTCCATTAGTTATGAAGTATTAGCAGAGCATGACAGTTGTGCAAACTAACAAAGGGATGGACGAGCTCAGTTATGATAGGATACTTTTATGGCCATATAACATTAAAACACTAGTTCTCATGTGATCACCAAAGTTAATCAACATTGACCATTCCCAATACCCAGAAGGATGACTGCTTAAGAATACCTGTATGTTTGGATATTCATTTTTAATTATTTCACTCCAAGCAAAGCAAAAATGCCACTAGTATGCAAAGGGTTACAAGAAGTGAAAGTGAAAGAAAGACTGAGTATAGGAAGGATTGTAGAAGGAACAAAAGATGAACAAGATTCAAGAAGACAAAAGATGGCAATTGACATTGCAGTTATCCATGAAGCAAGTAAACAGAAAGGAGTTCTGCTGGTGGGAAGTGCAAGAAAAGAAACTGTTGGAGTAGAATATATAGTTAGTGTGGTGGATTACAGCTGTGGACAAGAAATCAAAGAACCAAGTTTGAATTCAATAAAATTTGTCACATTCACTCACACACAAATATCCTTGGGAAAGGTATCTACCCCAGATATGGGTTAAATAACAGTGCAGAGAGAGTCCTAGTCTTGGTTGGCAATCAGTCTACCACAGAAAATAGCAGCAGCTTACAGTGGGAATTCTTTTGCCAAGACCTGATTGCCAATCATGTACTACACTTGGCACCTAAGGAAGAAAGGACTTTTCAGTACACTTCTGTATTGATGTGCGTTGTGGTGGAGTGGATAGTGGTTTAAAACGAGAAAAGGGTGGAGCCGAGTTCAAATTCCATTTGAATTTCTTGCATTTACTTATGTGCAAATACCCTTGGGAAAGGTATTAATCCGTCTCTTCCCTCCAGTTATGGGTTAAATAAAAGGACAGATTGGGTTCTATAGCCTTGGTTAGCAACCAGTCTACCGCAGAAAGTAATAGCAACCTACTGTGGGATAATCCTCTACCCAATCAGTCATGTCTCTTTCAAGACATGATCGCCCAAGCATGTATTAACTGACTTACTGTATTGTATTGTATTAGAAATGTTATAAATGATGTAAAAGTGACATTAAAGCTATGTGAAGGTGGCTAACACAAACCCATTACTAGGGTTGTTGATTTTTTTTTCATTTTCACACAAAGAAAACAAAAGAACAGAGCTGATACGAATAACTTGAGAGATTAGGATAGTAGGATAATTTAGGGTTGCCAAATTAACAATTTTTGGTTATATCTGACTGAGTTTTTCTCAATTTAGTTGATAAAAATCTACAAGGTGACCAGTATAAAAAGCAGGTAGTTTATCACTGTTTTATCTTTAATAATTGACCTTGAATAAATTTATCAAATATTCATCACCTTGAATAATCATTTGACTCTTGCATAATTACCTAACTCATGGGTTCTTTTATGATTAATTGCTGCTCTATCTTGTGATTCATCATTTAAAAGGTTATTCACAGACAACTTTCATTTTTTGTTCTGCCCTTCTAATATGGCTAAGCAACTCACTGATTTTGAGAGTCAAGTTACTGTACTTTTCAAAGAATATCTCACGTAGAAATTGATGAAATGTGCTGAAATACTTCCTGAATTTTTCAGTCATATCAGTCAGTCATCACCAGTTCTCAACCGTTGTCATGTCTTTCTGAATTTACTGCTTTTTTTACTGGGCTCCTTTAATTTTAACCATTTTTCAAAGTTTCGGATACAGCTACATTCAACTGAGTCTTGTTTTTTTTTTTTTTTGCCGGCGGCGGCGTGGGGGGGGGGGTCTGATAAGGTCATACAACTATTTTATTCTTACAACATATTAAAATAACTTTGATTGACATGGTGGTCATCAACTATGTAGGATTGATTTGGACATAAATAATCCTTTAATTTTTTTATGAGTAGTTTGCTAGCAACACTGCCAGCAGTATTGTTTTTTTAAACTTAGCTCTGAGCTTTTCAGTTCCTGTCTGTATTGTTTTTTTTAACTTTGAAAGTGTTTTGAGCAGTGATATACTTTCTGCAGTTAAGCAACATCTGTCAGTGGTCTCATTTTCTGGTGTTGAATGAGTTTTCTCAACCTAATCACTGGTCCATTCCAAACCAAGAAACGGTCTTGGTACAGATAAAGCAGTAAGACTGAACTTTCTACTGAACTCTATGACTGAGAAAACTGTTTATCTTGAATTTTAAAATTTGTTAAAAAATGTTATTTTATAATTAAAAAAAAAAATTATTATTCTGTTAATAAATATCTAATTCAATATATTTAACACTTTTCTTCCTTCATGAAATTAAATAAAAAAAAAATATTTCCTTCATCTTTATTGTCATATTCACAATGTTTCAGCAGTTTTACACTTTGACCTTTTTCAGGTGATATACATTGGAAATTCGAACCAAACTGTTTGTTTACCAGTGTAGATTGTTCTAGTTCCACATTCACCATTTTTTCTGGATATCTCAGTTTCAGTTAGTTCCCTTGAGTAACTCAACTCTGCAAATTTTTTTTTTTCTCTGTGCTGTGGTCAGGTATTGAACTTACAACACTTGGGATCAAATCACTGAATTATTTCAACCAACACTTTATCCACTGGACCATGTTTTATTTCTAAAGATTTTACTTTAAATAAATATTTTTGTAAAATTGATTTAAATTGGTTATTTTTTTAAAAAATCACTTGATTTAAATCATGGTATAAATCAATCATTTAAATTGAACAACTCTGCCCATAACCTCTTCATTAGAAACCATGTCATTAAAATGAGACATGGTTTTTAAGTGAGGAGCTGCTGTATAAAAGAAAACCAATATCTGAGCAGAATAGCTTATAATATGGATAATGGAAATGTTCTTTAAGTGTAAATAATTAATATCGGAATCTTTTAAAATGGAATCTCAATCATAGCCATTAAAAAGAAGATCTTTCAAAAACGATTTTGCATAAAGTGGCATTCCAACAATAAAAACAAATCAGTTCCATTCAATATGAGCAATATTTATTTTTTCAATATAGAAATTGAATCATACAATGGTTTTTTGTTGTATCAAAGACTTGGATTTAAAATGATAGGTAAACATATGTCAGCAAAGATATATCACAATATACAAAACAGGTGATGAACAGTTCTGTTTAAAAATAGGACTGGACATTTGATAGTCACTACTTAAATTAAAACTATTAAAACTAGAGAAAATTATCTTGGGAAATATTTTTTATAGATTAGTATTTATTAGTCCATCCTCAAGCTATGACATTTATCAGAATCCAAAAATATTGATTTTTCTCATTTTATAAGGGGTGTTCTGTTCATAATATAAATCATATTTCTGTATCAATAGAGTTCAAAAGTGTCTTAGTTCTTGTGGGTGACAAATTATTTTCCACCCTTCAACCTCTCTCTCACAGGCCATATGTGGTTGCTCTATTGCTACTTCCATAGAAAGTGCTCAGATGAATTACATTCTTTGGTTCCACCAGATCAAGCCTTCACGGTGAGGACCTGATATGCTGCTTGCATTGTAACAAATCACCCACATTCCCTGCATATTCCTTCAGTGAGAAGTAAGTTCCACTCAAACAACTTCTTCCCACAAACCAACCAAAATGTTTCCCTAATCACTACAATTTTAACCTGTTAAAGTTTAGGGTTAACTGTTACCTCTAATCCTATCTGTATAAACTGCCTCTTAACATAAACCTTTACTGTGAATGGCTCTTGGGCCTTGTACAAGGTGAACCTTAGTGTAAAAAAAAAAAAAAAATATTGATCCCTGATTTTTTTAAAGTTATCTGTACTTTATTGTTGTTTACAAATATCAAGTTTGAAACTGTGTTTAAATCATTGATAACTGTGTACTACTGATGTTGCTCTTTTCTTCTCAATTATTAATAGTATATCATTATCAGTTTTTAATTGTAGTTGGGGAACTACGTATAGCCAGTTTAGTAATGTCTCTTTTAAAGCTGATCACAAGTCTCTGGTTTTCAAGTTTTTTTTTCTTACATTCATGCTCACCATAGGTGTATATCATAGCTGTTAACCCTCTGGGAATTTCATAAATGAGATTAATTGTTCTCATTCCTTTGTCCATGCTAGAAAAAAAACTGAATCAGTAGAAAAGACAAGTGAAATGAAAAGAATAAATAAACTCAAAAGAATTAACGGAGATATGATAGCTTCAGCACAAACGGGAATGACAAAAATCTACTCCCATAGATTGAATAAAGCTTTTGGTTCAAAATTTTCAGGAGGTTACTAAGTACAACAGGCAACTGAGGAAGCCAGAGGGTACAATAGCTGAAACAAAGAAAATAACCATAAGAACACTGGTCTGAGTCAATCATTATTATTATTACACCTGATTCAATCACTGTCGTCATTGTCATTATTTGTAATTTTATTTGTTTTTTAGAATTTTTGCTAATTTTTTGGAAAAAATATCCTTCAGCTTGTGAACAAATTGAGATACACATATGTATCTCAATTTGTCTATCATTACAAACTGAAGAAATATTTTTTTAAAAATATGGTGACAAAAATGATGATGATAATAATATCATCATCAATAATAATAATTAATATTAATAATAATAATAATCATCATTGCAAAAAATAAGTGTATAATTATATAGAGTGCCTGGTCCTAAAATACCCAATACAGAGTGCTGGAAGGATTGTTAAGACTAATAGCCTCATCTTTGTTTTTGCATAAATTTCTAGGATGAGAATTTATCATTAATCACACTATTTATATTCAAACAATTATCCTCATCTTTGTTTTGTTAAAATATTTTCATTGATGTGTACTTTGTTATTTTACAAACGGTAATATTTGCATGGCATCTATTTTTATTTCTATTTTTTAACTGAATCTAACCACCTCCCCAATTGGAACATTTCATAAACTTGAGTATCAAACTCTTGTGCTGAAATTGTATTTATTTCCTTTGATACATCTCATTCAGAGCACAAAATTTATCACAGTGAGTGCATCAGAAATTCTACTCAACATTAGTCCTGTGAACATGTCACAAATAGAACCTATTTGCTCACCTTTCCATTGTCTTTAACAAGAGACATGTTTGCATTATGACATGAGTGATTCTTCCTGTCTATGATCAGGTTGCTATTAGTCTCTTTATCTCTTGTTTCATGTCAGCTTTCATAGGTTATTTTAATTTTTAATGACTTAAAAAGAAGAATTCTTTCTTACAAGTGAAAAAAATCATAGATAACTCCCTCAGAAAACATAACCAATTAAATTGCAAAATTATTTAAATATGGCTGTTATATGACACTATCTCCCGCGGGGATACTTTCCCTTGTTTGGTTTAATACAGCAGAGAGAGAGAGAAATTGATATTAGTAATATTATTAGTTATGCTTTATTGTAATACGCAATGTGAGCTTATGTAAAAAACTATTTTAATACTATCATGTACTTCTAAAATCCAGGGAATATAAAATAACTATTTTTGGGAAAGAAAAGAGAAAAATATAATTTTTCTTCTTTTGTGTTCGAAGTGGATATTTTTTTGGTAAAGCTAAAATTTTAGTAGTCAAAACAAAGTGTCAGAGTTGGTTTGATGGGCTCAGGCAGGGTTAAAGTCCCTCAACAGATTTTCCTGAGAACAGAAGTCTGTGGGAAATTGGAAACGATGTGAGCTGGCAATATCTCATTTGTCAAGCTAACCCCTTCTACAGATCGAGTGGGCAGAAAATGATTTTATTGGCCAAAGGCTTCGAGTCGGCGAGATCCCCCGAGAGGATTGAAAAGGGTTATAAAAATAGAGACTTGATGAGAAAAGTTCAGTTTTGCCGGGAGCGAGCCTCCAGACAACAAGGAAACCAACCCTGCACCATCGCTGCCATTGACCGAATCTGATTCGGCAAATCCTGTCAAGTTCCGTTAAGAAACTGAAAGAACTTTGTTTTTTTTTTTTAACATCACCTAGAAAACAGACAGTTCCAATTTTAGAGAATACGGGAAAGATTTTAGCGAAAATTTGAAGAGCTCTGTCTACTTAGAAAAGACATTTCTATTTAAGGATTGATAGCTCTGAGATTTTTTAACTCTCTCTCTTTGTTGTAAACCAACATTCCGACAACTGTATTATGTGCTCCTGTAAAAAAAAAAAAAAAAAAAAAAAAAAAAAAAAAGAAACATTGTTTTTTTTTATATAAAGACATTCTTCGTAGCTCTCCAGGCATGTTCGACCTTGTTCATTTTTTTTTGACCACAAGTGTGCACCAATGTCCAGACTGACTCTAAAAGGTGACTGCTAAAATTGCACGACACAACCACTGGGATCAATTCACAACGTGGGACAGTGGCGAATTGTTGCAAGAGACGTCTTGTAAACCAGCTTTTGTGACAACATCATCGGAAGAGATCGTTACAACCAGCAACAGCAACCAAACCAACCAGCCAGCCGGGTGGCTGTGTCACAACTGGGATCATCACGACCCTCGATGAGAGCGAGCGTCACATTAGACGAGTGGCCCCAGGCATAGGGCATCACAATTGTGCCGTCTCAACCAGGATTTGACCCGAGGGTTGCCAACCAGGCGAACATGTTGTCACAGTTATTTTTGACAGTATCGTAAGGCACCTTTTTTCACTGTTGTCCCCATCAAAAGTGTCCTGAACTCAAAATGTTTATTTTTTAAACTTGTTATCATTTATAGTTGTTAGTAGAATAATAAACACTATTAAGATATCTTTTGTAAATAAATATAAAAAGAAAAAAGAGAAAAAAAAACAATCAGTTATCCCAGACTAATATCTTATAGTCCCCTAGGACTACGTTAATCTGTCCCTGCAGTGATTAAATAAGCGCGATAAGTCATTGTAAAGCATTGAATTCCAAACTCACAATTACCAGAAAACCGACAGTGAGTTACTAAAACATAATGAATAATAAAATTAATAAGAACAATGATTAAAGAAAAAAAAATTGAATGAATAAAACATAATAATTAAAATAGGCCAAGTCTGTCAAAAGGCTATAGTTTCAGTGAAAAGAGAAACAATCATTTGCTAAATTCATGACACTGATCCTCACAAAACTTTAGATATTCAAAGAAAGAAAAAGAAAGAGAGAGATAGATGAAAGAAAGATAAAGAAGATAAAGATAGAAAGAAAGATAAAGAAAGAAGAAAGAAGAGAGAGAGAAAGATAAAGGAAGAGAGAGAGAGAGAGAAAGATAAGAAGAGAGAGAGAGAGAAAGATAAAGGAAGAGAGAGAGAGAGAAAGATAAAGGAAGAGAGAGAGAGAAAGAAAGGTAAAGAAAAAGAGAGAGAGAGAAAGAGAGAGAGAGAGAGAGAGAGAGAGAGAAAGAGAGAGAGAGAGAGAGAGAGAGAGAGAGAGAGAGAGAAGAGAGAGAGAAAGAGAGAGAGATAGAGAGAGAGAGAAAGAAAAAGAGAAAGGGAGAGAGAGAAAGAAAAAGAAAAAGATAAAGGGAGAGAGAGAAAGAAAAAGCGATAAAGGGAGAGAGAGAAAGAAAAAGCGATAAAGGGAGAGAGAGAAAGAAAAAGCGATAAAGGGAGAGAGAGAAAGAAAAAGCGATAAAGGGAGAGAGAGAAAGAAAAAGCGATAAAGGGAGAGAGAGAAAGAAAAAGCGATAAAGGGAGAGAGAGAAAGAAAAAGCGATAAAGGGAGAGAGAGAAAGAAAAAGAAAGATAAAGGGAAAGGGAGAGAGAGAAAGAAAAAGCGATAGAGAGAGAGAAAGAAAAAGCGATAGGGAGAGAGAGAAAGAAAAAGCGATAGAGAGAGAAAGAAAAAGAAAGGGAGAGAGAGAAAGAAAAAGCGATAAAGGGAGAGAGAGAGAGAAAAAGCGATAAAGGGAGAGAGAGAGAGAAAAAGATAGAGAGAGAGAGAGAAAAAGAGAGAGAGAGAGAGAGAAAAAGGAAAGGGAGAGAGAGAGAGAGAAAAAGAAAAGCAATAAAGGGAGAGAGAGAGAAAAAGAAAAGTGATAAAGGGAGAGAGAGAAAAAGAAAAGCGATAAAGGGAGAGAGAGAGAAAAAGAAAAGCGATAAAGGGAGAGAGAGAGAAAAAGAAAAGCGATAAAGGGAGAGGGAGAGAAAGAAAAGCAGAAAAGAAGAGGGAGAGAAAGAAAAGCGAAACAGAAAAGAAGAGGGAGAGAAAGAAAAGCGAGAAAAGAAAGAGGGAGAGAAAGAAAAAGAGAGAAAGGAAGAGAGAGAGAAATAAAAAGAGAGAAAGGAAGCGAGAGAGAAATAAAAAGAGAGAAAGGAAGCGAGAGAGAAATAAAAAGAGAGAAAGGAAGCGAGAGAGAAATAAAAAGAGAGAAAGGAAGAGAGAGAGAAATAAAAAGAGAGAAAGGAAGCGAGAGAGAAAGAAAAAGAGAGAAAGGAAGAGAGAGAGAGAAAGAAAAAGAGATAAAAGAAGAGAGAGAGAGAAAGAAAAAGAGATAAAAGAAGAGAGAGAAAGAAAAAGAGATAAAAGAAGAGAGAGAGAGAAAGAAAAAGAGATAAAAGAAGAGAGAGAGAGAGAAATAAAAAGATATAAAAGAAGAGGGAGAGAGAAATAAAAAGATATAAAAGAAGAGGGAGAGAGAAATAAAAAGATATAAAAGAAGAGGGAGAGAGAAATAAAAAGATATAAAAGAAGAGGGAGAGAGTAATAAAAAGATATAAAAGAAGAGGGAGAGAGAAATAAAAAGATATAAAAGAAGAGAGAGAAAGAAAAAGAGATAAAAGGAGAGAGAGAGAAAGAAAAAGAGATAAAAGGAGAGAGAGGGAAAGAAAAAGAGATAAAAGGAGAGAGAGGGAAAGAAAAAGAGATAAAAGGAGAGAGAGGGAAAGAAAAAGAGATAAAAGGAGAGAGAGGGAAAGAAAAAGAGATAGAGAGAAAAAGAGATAGAGAGAGAGAAAAAGAGATAGAGAGAGAGAAAAAGAGATAGAGAGAGAGATAAAGAGAGAGAGAGAGAAAAAGAGATAGAGAGAGAGATAAAGGGAGAGAGAGAGATAAAGGGAGAGATAAAGAGAGAGAGAGAAAGAGATAAAAGAATAGAAAGAAATTTAATTCATGAGCTGTATTTGTTTTTGCTTCTCTTTTCTATAATGAGACATTACTGTTTTGTCAGAGACCTGTCTAAATTAGCGTCAGAACTTCCTTTTAATGAAACTTTCCTGTACTTCTTTCTCTCTTCTCTATCCCCGTGTCTCTTTGATATATAGTTTCCCCCAAGTATTCTAATTTCTGTTTTAATATTATATTTTTTTTAAAATGGATATCTGTCCACATTTAGTAATTTTTTTTTTTTAATTGGCGTAGATAAGCCCTCCTATCATCATGTTCATACTCATTCCCCTTCTCTTGAACAGGAGTAGAAGATAATTCTTTTTTTCTTGTTTAGGAAGGAGTTCCCAGTTCTTTTTTTCTCCTCAGGCTTTAATAGTGGTGCTCTTGCAAATTTTCTCTGATGTGTGTGGGTGGTGGCAACGTCTCTTCAATACTGAGGGTACTGAGTTGGGGGGGTTTCTGGTTGCTGCTTCCACTTGGTAATTAGGAGCCCTAAATCTTGCAATGCATCTGAGTGGCTGCTCTGATCAACAGTTGCATAGTATCGTGGTTCTTGCAGTGCCATGATGCACATGGATGGATGTCCCTGCAAGTGCTTCCGATGGGCAACCCCAAGGCTACACTATGCTGCAGTCTGTGCCAGTTCTCTTCCTACACATATCACAGTCAATGACTGTCTGTTACCACTACTTGAGGCCTCTCCTTACCAAAATAACTCAAAAAATGAATATTCACAACTAAAGATACAAAACTAAACCAGCCAAACAAAATCACTTTAACCCTTCAACATCCAATATCGCTTTCTCTCACATCCCTGGTGTATGTACCAACTTTCGCAGTGTGGAATCTTTTCTTTCCGAAAGGTCTCCAGACATCCTAGCTCCCTGCAAAAATCAACCTTAACCCTACAATCCCCTCTTCTGATTTCTCAATTCCTAGTTACCTTTCCCTCTTTAGGAAGGACTCCAATGTTCATATACATGGCCACGATGTTTATGTCAGCAAACATCTCCCTCTGGCTAGGGCGATTTCTCTTGAATCACCTGACCATTCTTACTGTCTCTTTACTAAACTCACTGAGCCATCTTTTCTTTCTCTACTGCTCTCCTTCCTCTCTTGATAGTTCTTTGCGAGACAGTATTTCAGATAATATAGACAAGGCCATTTCCTCTCACCTGTTCACTAATATATTTTTGTTTAGTGACTTCAATGCCCCCCTGCCATGTGTCTGAAAAACTGTCACTAATCTTGCTGGCATCATACCCTGGACTTATCAACCACTTAGTCTCTCACACAAGTGGTGTATTTCCCTACATGCTTCCCCAAAATTGCTATAGGACATGCTTCTCTTCTAGATCTCTGTTTCACTTCTATCCCTGACTCTTGCTATGCCATATAGCTCCTTTCTCTTAGCAACTCTGATTATGCTTTGGTTTATGTTAATATCTCTTTGCACCCCCTCCACCCCCCAGGAACCTCTTACTAGCAGAACATCTTACTGCTATCAAACTGGACTAAGAGATGTTCTATGATTTCCTTTATGATGTCCCTTGGAACAAAGTATTTAGTCTCCTTGTTGAAGACTGTGTCTCTGAGGTTTCCTCCTGGGTGAAAGGCTAACATCAATGCTTTTATCCCAGCCAAGAAGTTCCAACTTAAACCTCATTCATCCCCTTGGTTCTTTCCTGCTTGCTCAGCTTCCAATGCCCACAGAAATCACCTCCTTCCAGCTTTACAGAGCAACACATCTGACTACAATAGGCACCTTTTTGTCTTTGCTCGTAATGAATGCAAACAGATCCTAAATGATGCTAAGCTGTTGTTTGCTGATAGGATGATAGTGTATAGCATCCCACAAATTCAGCTCCAAAAACTACTGACAGCTCTGCAAAAGTGTGTTAAACAACTCTCAATCTCTCCTTTGTTTAATAAATTTGAGATCCTCACAGCCACAGCGAACAAGGTTGAGTGCTTTGCTCCCAAATTCTCTTCCAACTCCACATTTGACTCTTCTTTCCACCTAGAACTGAGGCTCAACTGAGTGACATATGCATAACTCCCTCTCTCATCTCTAACAGTTTCTAAACTTGACTCCCATAAGGCAAACAGAGATGACAGAATTCCATTCATCATCCTAAAGAAATGTGTCTCTGAATTCTCCCCTGTCCTCTCCAAACTCTACAACTATTGTTTCTTGCTTTCCTGCTTGTTGGAAGTCCTTCTCTGTAGAGCCTTATGATCCCTCTAATTATCATCCTATCAGTCTTTTACTTCAAAGTGTTCAAAGTGTTCATTAATGCTGAAGTGGTTCATCATCTCACATTCCATAACCTATTCTCAGACAAACAGTATGGTTTCTGCTCCACCAGGCCTACTGCTGATATGCTAACAGCCATCACTAAATACATATACCAAAGTCTTGATAAGAACAGCAAAGCTTGAGCTGTTGCCCTGGATATCTCAACAGGGTTTGGCATACTAGCTTTCTGCTCAAACTACAGGGCTATTGTATAACTGGATGCTTGTTAGATTTAATCCAATCATTCCTATCAAGTCACGTAATGAAGGTCGTATTGAACAGGCATGCTTCCAGATCCTATCATACAAATATGAGTGTCATTCAAGGCTATATCATAGGTCCTACAGTTTTTCTGATCTTCATCAATGATCTTCCTGATGTAATCAGCTCCCAAATTGGCATCTATGCAAATGACACCACCATTTATTTGTCTCAATAAGAAATCTGCTAAAGCTAACAAAATAAACTTTGCTACTACTCTTTAAAAGGAGCTCTAATTTGTGGTGGACTGGAGGAAATTCTAATGCTTCCAAAACAAAGCTGCTCTTTCACCACTATAGAGAAACTTTTCTAACTTCCATCAATATGGATCATACTAGTCTCCCAGAAAACAATACACAGTGCCTCCTCAGTCTTAATCTCTCAGTCGACCTCAAGTGGAACAACTACATCAAATCAATACCTACATCTACTGCTAGAAAAGTTGGGTCACTATGTCAGGAAAGGAAGTTTTTCTCATCGGAATCCATCTTGTATGTATACAAATCTACTATACATCTGTGCACTGAATACTGTTGCCATATCTGGTTGGGCACTCCTGCTATTCATCTTGGGGTTCTTGATAAAATCCAAAAGGAGGATCTGTAGTGTAATTAATCCTGATTTGCTGTTTGACTTTCACACCAAGGGAATGTGGCTTCCCTCCGTCTTTTCCTCAGATACTTTCACGGCTTTTGCTCTAATGAGTTCATCTCCCTGGTGAACGTCTACACGAATATACTTGAGCTACTAGACTGACAATTAGGTCCCACCCTTTTACAATCAAAACAATCAAATGTACTCACCATTTCTACTCTATCAGTTTCTTTTATCAAACTTCCCACCTCGCTTCCGTATACTTGCTTCCCTGATATTTATATTCTCTAAGAGTTTAAGTGCAACATCAGTTGCCTTTTTTTATTTCCTTGATTCCCATCTTTCTCTTATCCTTTCTTCAATATCCCCTGTACCTTGTTGTTCTTTTTTCTTTTTTTTGCTCTCCTCTTCTTATGTAACCCCCTGTGTACTAGAGGCAGTACTGCCTTGCTTGGTGTAAAACAATTAAAGAAACAAAAAGAAAAGAAAGATACAAAGAACAAAAAGAGAGAAACAAATAGAAAGTAAAACACAAACAGAGAGAGAGAGTAAAAGACAGAAATAAAAAAAAACGGGAGAGAGAGAAAGAAAGAGTGAAAGAGAGAATGCACAAAAGTGAAAGAGAAATAGGTCAATTTTGAAAACTCATTCTAAAATAAAATATTATTTCAAAGAATAACTGCTCCCATCATTTTTAAATTATTTTTTAATGGGACTTCCTTTTGTAAAGATTTCATTTTTTAATGATCCAATAAAATTTTACCTTGTCATCTTTCAATTCTATTCTGGCTTTGAATATCTGTGGGAGACCAAGGGTGATAAAAGATCCACTAATCTTATGAGATCTGCAACCAAGATTTGGTGGGCACATTCCTTTCCCAGACACAGTATTGATGAAGAAGACCACAAAGACTGCATACCTTGGGAGTAACATCTGAAAAAAAAAAAATAATAATAATAATTAGGATAGTCTTTATCATAATGCTTTTTTTTTTGTTTTATTTGCTGAAAATGAAATATGATTTCAAAAAGAAGTTTTTTTTAATCATTTTACTCTAAGAAAGGCATGAATACCACTAGGATACAAACAGTTACAGGGAGTGAAAGAGAAAACTGAGAATAGGAAGGATTGGAGAAAGAACAAAAGATGAATGGAGTTAAAAAAAAAACAGAAGATGGAGATTTTTTTTTTTTAATCGTATCACCCTGAGCAAGGCGGTAATGCCACTGATGTGCAGAGAGCTACATAAGAGTAAAAAGATTAGATAGGAGAGAGTGAAGAGAAAGACAAACCAGTTAGAAAGGAGGAAGAGAAGGATGGGAATACAGGTGTGATGACAGTTGCAAAGATGGAGAGAAAGGAAAGGATATACAGGGTGGTGTAGAAAGAACTAGAGTCAAGTGGTTAAGAGATGAGTATTAACATTGCATTTAAATTCCTGGAAGTACAAGAAAAGAAGCTGCAAGAGTAGAATTGTTGTCTGCATTTGGCTGATCTAACTGTGAATGGGTGAGACCCAGTTGCAAGTCTGGTTGCACGAGTAAACACCTGTTGCAAAGGCACCAGTGACTTAAGTTCGTTGGAGCAGAAGCCATGAAAGTATTTATAGAACAGACAGAGGGAAGCCACATCCTGTCGGTAGGGAAGTGGCTGGAGTTGAGCCGCCAAGTCGGTACTTATCATATTACTGATTCTCCTCTGGATCCTGTCAAAAACACTGAGATGAACAGCAGGGGGCGCCTGACCATATATGACAGCAGTACTCCATGCATGAATGAATGGTTGATTTGTATATATGCAGGATGGATTCAGGTGGAAAAAACATCCTGGCCCAACACAGTGACCCAACCTTCCTAGCAGTGGATTTAGCTATTGACTCAATGTAGTGGTTCCACTTGAGATCAGAAGAGAGGGTAAGGCAGAGGAGGCGCAGTGTATTGCTCTCAGGGAGACTTGCTTGGTACATGCTTATGGAAGGCAGGAGAGGTTGCCTCTGATGACTGACAGGCAGCAGCTTCATCTTAGACACATTGAAATTTACAAGTCACTTATTACCCCAATCCACCACAGAATGTAGATCCCTCTCAAGATCAGCAGCGAGGTTATGTTTGTCCATCACGCCAGATTTCTTACTGATACAAGAGTAAGTTGGGGTGTCATCTGCATAGATGCCTACTTGGCACTTGATCTTGTCTGGGAGATCATTTATGAAAATAAGGAAGAGCATTGGGCCTAGGATAAAGCCACAAGGGACACCAGCATTTGTACAGTAGGATGTGGAGGCATGTCCATTCAAGACGACCTTCATTATGCGGTTATTTAGAAAAGATTGGATCAGATCAAGCAAGCGTCTGGTAATACCGTAACCTCATAGCTTGCATAGAAGGCCAGCGTGCCAAACCCTGTCAAAAGCCTTGGACATGTTCAGAGCAACAGCACAAGCTTTGCCAGACTCCTTAAGGGCCTGGAACATGTACTCTGTGATGGTTGTTTGTATGTCAGCTGTGGACCTGACAAAGCGGAAGCCACACTGCCTGTCAGAGAATAGTTTATGGGCAGTAAGATGTTGAACTATTTCAGCATTAATAATGGCCACGAACACTTTACTGAAAATTGATAGAAGGCTGATAGAGTGATAGTTGAATTTGTCTGAGGGTTCACCAGAGTTCTTAAATACAGGAACGACAGAAGAGAACTTCCAGCAGGCAGGAAAACAGGAAGCAGAAAGGCAGTAGTAATAGAGTTTAGAGAGGACAGGGAAGAGTTAAGGGGCACATTTCTTAAAGACAATCACCGGGATTTCATCACCACCGCTCGCCTTATGGGGATCAAGTTTTGATATTATTCAAGATATTACTGTCGGGGTAATGTATACATCATTCAGTTTAGCCTCAGTTCTAATAGGGAAGTCGGGTGTGGGTACTCCAGATGAGTTAAATGTTGAGTTGGATGAGAATCTACAAGCAAAGCACTCGGCCTTGCCCGCTGATGCTGTGAAAACCTCAAATTCATTGATTAAGAGAGGGATAGAGGATTTGCTATTGTTCAGCACCCGTTTGCATAACCACCAATAGTCCTTGGAGCTAAACTTGCAGTCAACTATGTGCTGTCTCATTCTCTCAGCAAACAACCACTTGGTGTCATTCAAGATTCTCTTGCACTCATTACGAGCAGACATGAATAGGCACCTATCGTGGTCAGATAAATGTCTCTGAAATAGTCGGAAGTAGTGGTCCCTGTGAGCAATGGTGGCCGAACAGGCAGGAGAGAACCAAGGAGAGGATTCAGATTTGAGACGAAACTTCCTGATATCAATGCCAGCTTTCACCCAGAAAGAAATCTCAGAGGCACAGTCATCAACTGGGAGATTGAACACTTTTCCCCAAGGGACGTCGCATAGGAAATCGTGAAAGTCATCAAGTCAGCTCTTTGGTAGCAGTAGGAGGTCCTATAGGTAGGAAGCTCCTAGGGGGAGTGAGAGTGGAGAAAAATATTAAGAGAGACAACATCATGATCAGAGTTGCCAAGAGGGCAAAGCTGCGAGACTTGGCAGAATTCAGGTGCAGAGGTAAAGCATAGATCTAGTAGAGAGGCATGCCCACAGGGAGTGCTGGGAAAGCGTGTGGGGAAGTCCACTACTTACATAAGGGATTTGAAAATGGCAAAGTTCATGGCGTGGATGCCAGCTGAATCAGTAACAGAGTCTTTAAGCCATTCAGCATGATGGGCATTAAGATCTTCGAATACAAATATATAAGTGAATGGCCTTATCTATATTGTCAGAAATGCTATCTAGAAAGGAGCAGTCGAGAGAAGAGGGGGAACGGTAAAGGAAGAAAAGGTAGCTAACTGAACTAAGAAGTGACAGATGGAGACATACATATTGGTGGTCAGGGGATTTGAGTGATGTCACCCTAGCTACAGGGACGTGTTCACTAATGTAGACCCCCAGCCCATGCATATGAACAGTGGAATCCTTCCTTAAGAGAGGAAGATAACCAGGGATCGAGAAGTCAGAGGAGGGAATTGATGAGTTGAGGTTAGTCTCACAGAGCACTAGGATGTCAGGGGACGTTTCGTGGAGGAAAGCTTGTACACTACAAAAGTTAGTACGAATGCCACGGATGTTAGTAAAAGAAATATTAAGAGATTTTGGTGATTTTGTTTTTCATATTAAGGTTTGTTCGTAGGGAGGGACCTTGAGTAGGGGATGCAGGTGGTCATCATCCACGATATGTGCTGGGAGGGAAACTGGCTCAGGATGCATCAAAGTGTGGCCTTGGGGTTGCTCACCAAAAGCGCTTGCAGGGACACCTATCCATGTGCAACATAGCACTCACTACAAGACCCCTGATATTATACAACTGTTGATCAGAGCAGCCGCTCTTAAAGCTATGCAAGAGTTAGGGTTCCTAACTACCAGTCAGAAGCAGCAACCAGGAAACTGCCAACCCAGTACCCTCACAATGAAGAGACGTTGCCACCAACCACACACATCGCAGGAAAATCATGAAAGCACCAATAAAGCCAGAAACCACATCCTAAACAGGGAACAAGGGATGAGCCTCTACACCTGTTCAATAGAAGTGGGTGGAGTATGAACCAGGAGATAGTTTGGTCTATTTACTCCAATTAAAAAAAAAAAGAAAAGAAAAGAAAAAGAATAAAAAAAGGAGAAAAAAATAGGGTGGAGAATTGTTAAGTTTTAACTTAGTTAAAGTTTAACAACCAGAGAAATTTCTGCCAAGTTAAAAAGAAAACCAAACATTCAATTGAGCATGAAAAATTTAAAATTAAGTAAAAAAATGACTTAAAGAAAGTTGCCCCCATCCAAAACACATGGTTTATGCTAGTAAGTTAAAGAATACAATTCTTTTTAACTTTTTGGCCAAACCAAAGTAATAAGTAGGCGGGGGTGGGAGACAACTAAATAGCCAGTATGTGACCTGTAGGCCGTGAAGGGACAGAAAGAAAGATAGAATCAAACAGCCGAGGAGGAAAGAGAAAGAGAGAAACAAAGAATCTAACAGCCGAGGAGGAAAGAGAAAGAGAGAAACAAAGAATCTAACAGCCGGAGGAAAGAGAAAGAGAGAAACAAAGAATCTAACAGCCGAGGAGGAAAGAGAAAGAGAGAAACAAAGAATCTAATAGCCGAGGAGGAAAGAGAAAGAGAGAAACAAAGAATTGATGTTACATTTAAATATTTGAAGATTGTAGTTATCAAGGAAATGAGTAAATGGCAGAAAGTGCAAAAAAGAAATTGTTGGAGTAGAATTAACAGTTGCATTTAGCTATTTCAACAATAAATGGGTGGGATCTACATGCCAATCTAGTAGCATGCTTAAATTCATGTAGTCGAGGCATGAGAGAAAAAGCTCTCAGAGCAGTTGGCATGAAAATATTTGTAGTAAGAACAGAGGGAAGCAACATTACTACATTGGCAAGAAAGTGACTGAAGTTGAGATGCCTGGTCAGGATTGATTACATTGCAGATCCTTCTTTGAATTCTGTCAAGAATTTCAAGATGTAAAGCAAGAACACAAGACCAGATATGGCAGCAGTATTCAATGATAGATTTATAAATGTACAAAATGTACTGATAAGAAAAATTTTCTGGCATGACACAGTGACACAACTTTCCTTGAATATATATATATATATATATATGTTACTTACACATCATTCTTCAGCAATGAATTGAACACTCTTGTCTACTAGTATTTGTTTACATTGTGTTATATAACATACTAAAACCTGCCTTCCTGCACCATGCTGATAGCTTATACGTAAAATCTTCAACTGGTGTGAAATCAGTCAAGTTTCAATCTTGGCTGGAAGTAGTCTGGTGTCTAACCATACTGATGTGGATGAATATATATATATATATATATTTTGACGACTAAATTTACCGTTTTGTTAACTGTAGGACTTCATGATTTTAGTCATTATTAGTGATACTGTTTTCTTGGTACGTTTTACAATAATAATTATATATATATATATATATATATATATATATATATATATACACACACACACACACACACACACACATATCCATACAAAAAGAAAGCTTTTTTTTTTACTAACACATAATGTTTCCTGAAGGACTTTATCAAGATAAATGTTAAGGATTTTATTTTACAATATGTATTTATAAATAGAAGTAAAAATATAGTTAAGATTTAATTTTTTTTATTTAAATTTTTAATGTTTTTTACATTCTTAAACTTAATTGCATAACTATGGAGGATGCTAAGTGATATAATTTAATACCTAATAAGCTAGAGTTAATGTTAAGGCTTTTAAGTTTTAATTCTCTTCTTCGTTTATAAGTAATTATGCAATTATGTAAGTACCTCCAAAGATTTGCAATACCTAAAGTTTAAAATGAATTTTAAAACACTTTCTTGAAGATTTTATTTTAGTTTTGATTTCAATAGATTAATATTTCCAATAAGTAGAATACTTTTCTCTACTTCCAAACTAATTTAAATTTACTGGACATTTTTTGGTTAAAAAATCTGATTTCAATGCCATTTTTGGCCTATGTTTATCCCAATATATTAAAAATATCTTCCAAAAATAAAATATATTGTCCTGAAACTTTATTTGAGGAATATTAGCTGATTTAAAGTATAATTAATCTTATTTGAAAAAAGAAGAATATCTACTTTAGGTTTAAAATGTTGCAGAAATGCATTTTTTAACACACACTAGCTGTTTATTTAAGATGTTGATGGCTTGATGACAGCTGAATGTTTATCTAATGTTTTTCTATGGAGTCTTTATCCGTAAAAATAATTGAATAGGAGCAACTTTTTTTATATCATTTTTTAAGTACTCAGTAATCTTAAAAATTTAGGAAAATATTCTCCATAATCTAATGTTTTGTTGAATTTTTGAGACTTTTGTATAAATTTACTATAATTATCTTTCCTTTTTCTGATAATGTTGTGTATGAGCATCTGTACAAGCACAGTACATTCATACACATATGAAAAAATTAAAAATTCTAACAAAAATATTGGTGTTTGATAAATTTTAATAGGCTTGTCAACTTATGTTTAGTAATTATAATTTTTACTTAAAAAGGTTAAAATTAATACAGAATATTGAAATTTAAAACCTACTAAATTGCCCTAATTAATTTAAAAAAAAAAACAATTTTTGTAAGATTTCCATATTAATAATTTTTTTTTCTCAAGACAATAATGTCTTTCATATATTTTATTCATAAAAGCAATTAAAAGCTTTTATGATTAAACAATGTCTTGGTTTTATTGAATTTTTAATTTTATAATTCAGAGCAGATTTTCGCTAAATGGTTTATAAAAACAAATTGGTGATTGTAAATTCTGCTTGTAAATAATAAAAATGTTAAAGAGGGTGAAAATTTAATTTCTTGAAATTTCATAAAATTAGTGGGAGGGTAACATTAAAAAGAGCTGACAATTCTTCACTTTTTGGAAAAATTTCCAAATTAGTTTGTTTTCCTGAAAAAGATACCCCCTACTCCCTACTGATGCAAGAAAAACAAGATTTTTAACCAAAATTCCCATTGTGCTAGAAAGGGTTACAAAATTTGAAAAAATAATGAAATACTTTTTTCTTAATAATAACAAAGATTTTGATGCTAAAACTATTTTACTTATTTAGTTTTTTTTTTTTAATCAAGTTTAGAGCATCATGGTATTTTCAGTGAACTAATTGGATTATTTGTATATTTATTTTAAATGATAAAAGTTCTTGAGTAAACTGTTTTCTTTAAAATTTTTATGGTCTTGGAAAAGGAGTATTTTTTAAGAAAGGAGTATTTGAAAAAAATTCAGTGCATAATTTTAAATTACATCTCTTTAGGTGGTGCATTGGATATTGGCTTGGAACGAGAAATCGGGGAGCTGAATTCGAATTCCAGCCGAATTCATTGCATTCACTTACGTGCAAATACCCTTGGGAAAGGTATTAATCCATCTCTTCCTTCCAGTTATGGGTTAACTAACAGGACAGATTGGGTTCTATAGCCTTGGTCGGCAACCAATCTACCACAGAAAGCAATGGCAACCTACTGCGGGATAATCTTCTGCCCAGTCAGTCATGTCTCTTTCGAGACATGATCGCCCAAGCATGTATCATGTATGGCACTTAACTGACTGACTTAATAAAGTCACTTAGAAAACAAAATGCATTGGTAAAGAAAGTTTCCTTTTGTCTTTATTTATACTACCTTTTTAGTTTTTAGATATATTTTATTTATATCTGCATTTTACATTCTATATAACTATCATAGGTATATAAACTATATTAATATATTAAATATATTTCTAAAGATTTTTTTATCTGCAATGTCTATATTTTTACTGACTAGATTCATCTTCCTAATACTGTTGACACCAGATGGAAGTGTATTTGTAATGAAAAGAGTAAACTGAAAATATTTACAAAGACAAAAATTTCACTGAGAAAATAACAGAGAGGGAGGGGAGGACATGAGTTGACCCTTGGCTTCTGAGATACCCCCAAAGATGAAATGCCAAGGAGGCTAAACTATTCTTGTCCTCTATTCCAATGTATACATGGGAATCCCAATTTAAACCTGGCTTTGTGCTATATTCCACTTAGTTTAATACCTATTTGATGTCACAGCATTAATTTTCAGGGCTTTGAGCAGGCACAAACTTTGTGCTTTACATAGATCTGTCATTTAATACCCAATATTATTTAATACCCAATATTATTTCATATCCTTTTAACCTTTAAATATTCATGATTAAAAGAGGAAACAATGTTAATCACTATTGTCACTAGAATTTACAACCCCGAGGATATTTCTGTGGCAAATTACAATTACATCGTTAGCCAGTTCATAAGCTGATAATTGCAAAGAATAAAAAAAAAAAAAAAATCAGCATTTACTTGGCTAATTTCAGGTTATACGAGAGAATTCTGCTTAATCTTTGCCAGCACCTTCTTCCTTTTCAAAATAAAATAAGATTAAGTCTTGTTCCTCAAAAATAAGAACATGTCTATGAACAGTCAAATGAATGATAGGTTGTCATCTTCACTTGTCTAATTAAAAGTATTTGTGTCCTAGGAGACTAAATCTCAATTTAGTATCATAAACAGAATACTTTCTTATATTAGCAATTTATAGTCAGTCAGTTAAGTACCATATGTGATACACGCTTTGGGCAATCATGTCTTGAAAGAGACATGACTGACTTGGCAGAAGATTATCCTGCAAAAGGTTGCCATTGCTTTCTGTGGTAGACTGGTTGCCAGCCAAGGCTATAGAACCCAATATGTCCCATTATTTAACCCATAACTGGAGGAAAGAGACGGATTAATACCTTTCCCAAGAGTATCTGTGCGTAAGTGAATGCAAGGAATTTAACTGGAATTCAAACTTGACGCCTTGATTTGTCGTTCCAAGTTGATATCCACTGCACCACAACAAAAATAAATTATAAGAATAAAAAATACAAATAATAGTAATACTAGTTGTTTTCTGATAAGGAAACATTCAGCATTCATTGACCTTGGAGCCAGTGCTACTCTCGGTTGAAATTTATAAAATCTTTCTCTTAAAACAATTTTTAATGAAAATAGGTTTCTCAAGTTCACTGTTATTGAGCTTTCCAGTATTGATGATGGTTTCAATTTAAAATAGAAAATATATATTAAAAAAGTAAGGACGGAAGTTTTAAAAAAGTTAACCACTTCTTGTTAGCTTTTTCTAGTGTTTTCTTCTTCCAATTTCTTTATATGTATTTTCTTTTTTGAATTGCCATTTGTTATAAATATCTGTTTTTATGATAATGACAATGTTAGCCATTTCCTTATGAGGAAATGTTCAGCATTTGTTGACCAATTTTAATATAGACAATTTTTCAATCAAGGTAAAAACATCACTCCTAAAATGTCACAGCTAGTGTTACTTTTAGTTTAAATTAATAAAATCTTTCTATTAATTTTTCAGAAAAATAGGTTTCTCAAGTTCACAAACTTATTGCTATATATATATATTGATGGGGGGTTCTTCTTAACCTTTTGTTTGAAGTAGTGTGGAATGTCAACATCTTATGTCATTATTTTCTCATCAAGTTCTTCACAATTCCCTGTCCTTAGTAGCTCTGAGTAAATTTTATCTTTTCACTATCTATTTTAATCACTGTTCTGCCAACTATTTACATTTACACAAGCTAATTAGGTGGGTTATGCACTGCTTTCCTTTTGTTCCTCTTGCCTTCAATGTCCTATAAGTGTCAAGTTTTCTAAACCCTCTTTCCTCATTATGGGCCCTAGAAATTTCAATTCTTTCTGATTCTAAGTGTAAGTGTTCCTTTTTTTCTATTTTCTTTAAAACTTTGTCATTCCTCACACGTTCAGTTCATTTTTCTTGTTTCTTAATACTTTGCTTAGTTTTTGCTATTCCAATACGTCTTCATATTTTTGTGTCAGATTTTCCGTACTCTGTTAAAACACTTCAGATATTTAAATTTTTCTTCTTACTTTATTTTGGCATCTCCATTTTTGTAATTCACATGTCAAGCTCGTTTTGTTAACAACCATAGATTCTATCTAACAATTGATGTTTAATGTTTCTTTCTTGCTTACTTTTACTACCTTCTGTAAGAGTTTCTGTAGTTTATGTTATCAACACTCTGTTATTTGCATATCTAATGTTGTTAATTCCTTGCATTCACTGATGCACAAATATCCATGGGAAAAGTATTAAGTTGTCTCTTCTCCCTTCAGATTGAGTTCTATAGTCTTGATTGGCAACCAGTCCACCACAGAAAGTAATAGCAACCTATTGCAGGAAAATATTCTGCCCAGTTAGTAATGTCTCTTTAAGACATGATCACCTGAGTATCACATATGGCCCTTAACTAACTGAATGTTGTTAAAATTGTGGCTGCCAATAATGAATCCTAGTAGGACAGGTACTTACATTAATTTTCGATACCTAACTTTTAAATTGAATTTTAAAAATAAAAGAAAGTTTTCTTGAAACTTTTATTTTAGCTTTAATTGAAAGCTAAATGATTAAATTTATTATTTCCAGTAAGTAAAATACGATGATGTATTTTAAACAGAAATCATATTGATTGGAATCTAAAATTTTCAGATTTCAAAAATTTTTCAATTTTTCAACCATTTTAGAGTGATCAACACATTTGTAAACAAAAGTTAATTCTCTGTTTTAAAAATCTTGCAAAAATAAAATATACATCCATGACACATTATTTTTGAAAAATCTGCAAATTTAATGTTAAATTAATCTGATTTACACAAGTATTACTTATTTATAGCATAAAATTTAGAATAAAACTATTTCTTAATCATGGATCATTGAACTTTCTGACTTTTGCCATAAGTGATTGATGTGATAAAAGTGTTGAGATAAGCTAAGTATGCTTGACCAGAATTTATATCATTGTCCAAATTTGTTTTATGTAAGGGTAAGAAACCATCAAACTTTTCAATTTTTGATTAACACATATAGTTTTCACTTAATAACTTAATAACCTAACCACCACACGGCTTTGTAGAATTTTTGTAATTTTTAAATTTTATAAATTATAATTAAAAAAGAAAAAAATTAAAACAATTCTTTTAAAATTTCATTATTCATCGAAAATTTTTCTTCAGTCTATACTGTCCTTAATATATATTATTTATAAAAGCAATTAAAAGCTTATCTAATTAAATAATATAGTTTTATTGCAATTTTCATTTTACTATTGAGAGCAGATTTTCTGAAAAAAAGCCAACTGCTAAAAAAAAAAAAATGATTTATTTACAATACATTCTTCAAGAAGTCCTGCGTTTTTAACTAATAAAACTAATTTTTCCAACAAAATTTAATTTCTTGAAATATTAGTTTTACGTATGTGTGCTTGTGTGTGTGGGAAGGGGTAACAAATGTTATAAAAAAAATAAAAAATATATTTTTACTAGGATTTTCTAAAAATAATAATTTCATTCAGTTGTGAATAAGTCCTGAAAGTTTTATTAAAAGTCAACAATTATTTGATCTTTGCAAGAATTTCCAAATTAAATGTGTTTTTCACCGGAAAAAAAATGAGTTTACGTAACGTAATATTAATAAGTAATATTAATAATATCCATTGTAAACTCTGATAACGATTTTTACTAAATTTACTAATTTAGTTACCCGATGACGAAAATCAAACAAAATTTTTTACCAAAATTTTCGAACATGTTAGAAAGGGTTGAAATTTTTAAAAATAATTTTAAAATACTTTGATCTTTTGTCTTAATAATAAAAACATTTAGAAGAAAAAAACTTTTTTTATTAAGTTTTGGGCCATTTTCCTTCATACTATACTTTTTTTTTTTTGTTTTCTTTTCAATACTTAAGTAGAATTTGTAATTCTCACAGTGCTAAAAGTATAAGTTAGTTAAGAAGAAGTAAGTCTGGAGAGAAGACACACCTTTTTGGTTTTGCACTAATTACACGTCTTTCTTTCTATTTTTCTTTATTTAATGAATTCTTTTTATGGGCGGTTTGCGCCCAGTATAAGTATTTTGTATTTAATTCTAATATCTTTCCCACGTAGGATTTAATTTTAGAAATGTAACTTTTTAGGCCAATAACTGTCAACACTTCAGCCAACAAAAACAAAAAACCTCATCTTAAAAAATAAATAATAACTTCATGCTGCCATCCTCCAAAAATTTAAAAAAAAAAAATTAAAAAATGGTTGAAAATTTTAATTAGCAAAAATAAATTCGTGTCTATTAGTTCTTTCAATTCAAAGTTGTGCATTACTGAAGGAAAATTTGATCGGCTAAAAATCATTTTTTTTTTTTTGTCTCGCTTTAAAAAAAAAATATTCTCGCTCAAAAATGTTTCCCCAGATCTGATCATTGTTCTGAAATTTTCTGGTATTTTTCTCTGACTTTAGGAAGACTGCGTATTAAAATACCCCCTTTTTTTCTGCGTGAAGCCAATTCTGGTTTAACAAGAAATTGAATTGATTCAATTTCTGATTAACTATTTGAGATGAGGGAAGTTTTCTATTAAAAAAAAAATCGAATAAAAGTTCTGAAGGGATATTTTTTTCACTTTAAATTCACAAAATTTAAATGAATAAATATTTTTTTCCCTTGAAAATTAGATTACTTATAGTTTTTTAAAATAAATCTAATAGATTTTCTAAGCAACTTTGAATTAGAAAATGATGAGTCCACTATTCAAATCAATTCAATAAGTAGACTTAGTAGTAGACACCCTTTCTCCCTAGTTAGAGAGATAGTCTCTGAGACTAAAAAATGGGTATCCTTTTATTATTGATTTTTTTTTAGTACTCTTGATGTTTGTTTAAACATTTCTAAATATGGGAGGTAAAAATTGAACGAAGGAACAATAAAAACAAAAAGAGTTTGAGTTGCTACATTTGTCATTTAAGTAAATGAACGCACCTTTACCTTTTTGGGGTTTTACTTTTTTTAAATAAATAAATGGATATTTCCTCTTAAAATAAACAAAGTAGAAAGCATCATCTTTTCAAATGTAAGAATGTTTTTAATGGCTCTTTAAAAAGGTATATTCTGGACATGTCAAATAAGGCTTCAAGCACAATTAATTATTTTCTAAATAATTTTAATATTTAAACTTAATTTGGGTTAGAAAAATGAATTATTTTTCCATGAAGTTAGTTCTCTTGTCTTTTTCTCAGCAATAAAAGATTGACATGGAATGAAATTTGTGTGAAAAAAAAATGCCAAATTAAATATTTAATTTTGATGTTTAAAAAGAATGATTTTTAAAATTTAATCTGCAAAAATTATTGTCTGATGTAAATAACAAATCATAAAATGATTACTGATAAAGACTTTAAACTTTAAAGTTTATATTATTATTTCTTTTTTACTGAAAGTGAAATAGAGAACCCAATGTTTTGTTTTACTTTTGTTTTGTTTTTTCATGCGCAATAATAAAGTTTTTTTAAAGTAATGAACAAGATAAAAGAATTTTTAAAATATTTTACTTACCTTATAATTTTTTTTGTTTTGTTGCCTCAAACCAAATCGATGCTCCAAAAAGTTTTTTGTTTATTTTATCTTCTTCAGTATACAACACTCATTTATCATTCAAACTGGTGATGTGAAAGTCACTTTAAAAAGAAGTTATGATCCGCTTTCAAATTATTGGCATTTAGGAAGTCATGCACACCTAATGACGACAAAACGGGTTTCGAGTTTGTTTGCAAGAGTGGCTGTAAGACGAAACAATCAATTCTGCTGTCCTCAGATAATAATTACGAATCCATGTAATTAAAGGTATTCATTCAGGGTTTAAATCGGTCAGCATCAACCTGTTGATGCTTGTCTCTTTGCCGGTGTAGTAGAGTCACCTGTTTCCTGTTACATAAATACCTGACAGGGATTGAACAGTTTCAGTTTTTTTTACAAGGGATGAAAAAATAATAATTGACGCAGCAACCTTAGAAAATACAGTTTGAGATTTTACTGCCTGAATCGAAAGAGACATGATCGCTCAAGCGTGTATCACGTATGGTACTTTCACTGACTGGCTGCATTTTGGAGTAAAACATTTTTTATTTTTTTAAATCAATTTTGAAAATCAGATTTTCTTTTAGAGTTTGCCAGTTAATGAATCATGCTGTTGTCCTAAAAACAAACAAACAAACAAAAAAAAAAAAAAGAGAAAAGAATATCAGAATTGATATACAAGTAATAATGGTAGGCTGCTCATTTAAGAGTATGGCCATCTGCTAGGGTGGCAAATTAATCCCAGTTGCGGACGCCTGCTCAGGCACATTCGTGTTTCTTCTTGTGGTTGTAGGTTTAAGGTTTAGTAAGGGTTTTAAGGCTGTGTGTGTTCATAACCAAGTTCACAACTATTTTTAGTTTTGATCACAAGAAATGACAATCCAGACAAAATGTAGAAATGATTAACTCAAACAACTGGTTGTGCAAACAAATGTAACAAGAATAATTTTATATAAATGAAGAACAAACAAATCAAACAGTTTGAGAAATGCAATTAAATTCACATATGAAGATAGACCTGTGATGTCAAAATGACGAGTAATGTTAAGATGAATTTTAACATGAAATAGTCAAGAATGAAATATTGTAAACATTTGTTTGATTGACGAAAGTTCGATTCGTTACAAAGATACAACCAAAGTGCGGTGAGGCGACTGTTCATAGATTTGCACGTAATGTAGGTTGTAGAAACAAAGTGAGATTTACGTACCTTGCCGAAAATATTTGAAGTTGACAAAATATCTTAATCTTTTAATTATAGAATATTCAGTATTCATTTTTGTGTTATGTAATGGTAAGTCTGAATAAACTTTTCACGGAGATTAAAATATTGGTGGTCAAGAAATAGTCAAAGAATATTTTTAAAGCAAGTACATGAAGTTCTTGATGGTAGTGAGGAAGGTCTTTCAGTATGTGAGGAATGACATGAGTGATCCCAGAATCCATTAGCATTTCGAAAGATAGTGCGCAAAAGTAAAGTGCAGCTGGTCGAGGATGTTGAAAGTGACCAGCGTGAATTCAGCTAGCACCTGAGGGAAACTGAAGCATGGGTCCCAAAGAGCCAGCTTGTATACTTTTCAGAGATTTGAAATCGGCTCAAAACAGGCCTTAAGATTTTCGGTGCCAAACCAGTCTGGACCAATGGGATTGCAATCTAGAGCACTGATTGGCTAATGCATTTATGTTGGAATAATCCAAGTTGAATAACCTGTAACCGGGGGTGGATAGCGTGTTCTATATCTACACTTCCACACTCACAGAGCAAACTTCTGGTTTACACTGCAGCTATAGTTTCTAACATGTCAACAATTTTGAATCTCAGTTACAATGACTTGTAACTTTGTGCTAGCACAAACATTGATAGATTATGAACAGTTCCTTCTACTTAATTTTACTTACAAGGCTTGGATGAATTTATGATATGGTTTCCAACCAGTTCCTGATGGTACCATATACTGGAATTGTCTCTCTAGGCCAATATTATCAGGAAGACACAACTTTGACAAATCAACTTTAGTGAGATTTGAACTTGGATCTTATGCTCAGAATGCAAATACTAGATGGATTGCTAAAAAACTAAATGTAAAAACATTTTTATGATCTTCACTAAAAAGTTCTGCTTCTAGTTGCTAGGTACTTTTATAGTGGTGTAATGCCCTTTAATATCAGTAGCAGCTCTTAAACATAATATCAGCATCAATATAAAAACATATGAACCCTAAGGTCTCTCTCTCTCTCTCTCTTCTGGTTTTTCCTCTTTCAAGCTGATAACATGAACTTTTTATGCTGAAGCTAAAAGAACTGTGAATGCTTTACATTAAAAAAAAACAACACAGTAAATCCCAATCAAACATATTTGTGAACATTTTGTTGTGTGCAATTTACTTCAACCAAAAAATTATTCTTTTAAACTTTGTTTTTGTTAGTTTTGTTTTAATAAATGTTATTTTGCATTACAAATCAATTAGTCTGTTATTTTATGTATGCACTCTTTCTCACTACCATTATTTTGTGTTCTATAAAATATTTCTCTAAGGAACATCACACATTTAATTATTGAAGTAGCTAATCACTAAAGTGGTGTAGAGCTTAGGGGTTAAAATGAACAGTTGATTTACCCATACCGAGACGAATGGAGGATGATAATGAAAAGGAAACACACAGGTAATTTTAACAAAACAAGATAAGGAAGTTATTTATGAATTTACACACTTGAAGTAGTGTCAGTAGCTTATTTCAGGAAAATAAATAAGACATTTTGAAATGAATTGTCATGAAGAGAAAATGTTCATGCAACAGAATAAATAATCTGACATAAAATGATATTAAAAAATATTAAAAACAAAGGTAAGAAAGTTTGTTGCTCACACAAGAGATATATAGTGGCATATATTCAAAAGTAGATGAAGAGAGATAGTTTGAAATACTTAGGTTTCTTGAATTGTTGAAATAAAGTTCTTTGAAGTGCCAAGCGCTTGGTTATGACTGATAAGATAATTAGGAAGTAATTTGTTAATGGCAGCAAAAATTTCATGCTGGATGCATGAAAAGAAGCCTTTCTCATGACTTCAGACACTCTTCTCCTATTCATTTGTTTTCTCATTTTATATCAAAAAGGATTTTGTATAGGCCCACTATATTCTTTTGTTTCTTTTTCTGGGATCAACGACTAATTTCTGTGAAGAGAAAGTTTTCATTGGTTCTAAAGCAATTTCATATAGGCTTGCAAATTTTATTTCCATCTTTTTCTCAGCTTGCCAGCCAATCTCTGTGAAGAAAAGATTTTCATTGGTACAAAGAAAATATCACATAGGCTTGTGAATTTATTTCTGTCTTTTTCCTCAGCTTGCCCAAAATATTTATTATTATTTCATACTTACTACAACATAACTATAAAAACTGTCATTTGATTTTACAGTATGTCAACTCTTGTTGGGTTATTTAATATTGAGTTTTATATGAGGCAATTAGTGATGACCAAACACACTATTCAGTAGTAATGTTCAACCAGATGAGCTTTGTTAACCATTACTCTATGCCAAGAAGGCACATAATTATTGATTTATTTTTTTTAATCATTTCACCCTAAGCAAGGCAATAAAGCTACTAAGATGCAAAGAGATTTATAATTATGAGCAGCTATCTTCCCAACCCATGTCTAAAGTTGAAATGTAACACTTTGGCTAGTTTTGTTAAGTTTGGCACAAGGCTCGAGTCAGAGTTCTTAGGCAGGCAGTCACGGGATGTCAGGCAGTATGATCTTATGTCTCAAATGCAAATCTCTGGTACTTTTGCCAAACTTCTGTCTCCAACACTTTTTTGACACTTGTATAGATTTCCACTCAAAACCAGTGTGAGGTATGACTGGTCTGAGGAAATCAGTGAACTACTTAATTCTAATAAAGGTCTCTTTGTTCACTGGCTTTCAAAGATTAATTATCTTTTTTTGTTCACTACCAACCAGTCCTTTTTCAACTGATTTGATTCATCAGTCTTAGGTTGCATTTATTTGCTGTCATTAATTAAATTCTTATTTATTATTATTTCGAAATTTCTCCTATGCAAGGAAAACTCTGGTCCCCAGTCAGAAGCTTAGAGTCATTAATTACTCATTCCACCAAGAAATCCTTATTTCTGACCCTGTTTATAGTGCAGTCTTGTTTGCCTTCAGCTTTGGCTGGTCACTAAGAAATTTTTATTATTTCAATTTTACGCTTTTATAAAATCTCTTTATCTGAGCCCTGTGTTTTGATAACTTGTCGCAAAAGACAAAGTCATTAATCAATTGTCTATATTCACCACACGGCCTCTTTTGCACTCTTCCTCTCTGTGGAAAATCTCTTTAGGTTTTTGAGATTTTGCCATTTTTGTAACAAAACAGAAAAATATTCATTTAGTTTATATGTATATGTCTTTCTTTTTATATTTTTAAATCCTTTAGCACCAAATAGTGTTACAAATTAACCCATACCTGGAGGGAGATGTAGTAGATTCATGCCTTTCTCAATGGTATTTGAACATAAGTGAATATAAAGAAACATTAGAATTGAATCTCAGCTCTCTGATTTTCAATGTTATTCATTACCCTACCTGTTCATCCAAGCTGATATTCCTAGGTACTGACATTCATTTTATGAAAAACCACTGTTTTAATGTGACATGGCTACAAGCCAGTTATTTAAAGTTGAAACATATTTTGGATTGTAAGAATAATTCTATTTGTTTTTTCACAAGTGAATATTGCATTAAAAATTTCTTGAGAATAACAATGATTTTTCCAGATAAAAAGCCTACTATATAATTCATAACTGGAGGAAGGAGATTGATTTATACTTTTTCTAAGGGAATTTGTGCATAAGCAAATGCAATGAGACTGGAATTTGAACTTGGCTCTCCTATTTCTCATTCTGGGCTGCTATCTATTATGCTATCTGCACATCCATCCATTATGTGAATAAGTTTGAAGTTGTAAAAATAAGAATTAGAAAAAGAATTATTATGCTGTGCCTCTTCAGGACATAGGCAATCATGACTCTCCCCAAAGTCCTGTCCTTTGTAGCTCTTAGCTTGTAGCTTGTTTTTTTTAATTTCTCTTAATCCTTGTTCTGCTATTAACTTCTACAAGCTCATTAGTTTATGTGCCACTTTTCTTTGTATCTTCTATGTCCTGTGAGTATCAAATTTTCTAAGCCCTCTTTCCTTATGTGCTCTAGAAATTTCAACTCTCTCTTTCTGATGTTAAGTATAAGTCTCCTTTTTGTTTCCCTTTTCTCTAAAATTTTGTCATTGCTCACATGTTATTCTCAGCATCCTTCTGTAGAACCACATTTCTATTCCCTCAAATCATTCACATGTGAGAATATTGTCTAGTATTCACTGCCATATAGGAGAATACATATTGCACAAAAGTTCAATACTATTTTCATTGTTTATTATAATGGGATTTTCTTGCTTTTGAATTCATGCCTTAGCTTTTGGGAGGTATTTTTCACTATCCCAATGTACCTTTGGATTTCCATGTCACATAGTCCACCTTCTGCTAAAACACCACCTAGATATTTAAAGTTTTGTACTTACTTGATTTTGGCATCTCCAATGTAATTCGCATCTTGGACTGTTGCTTTTGCTAACAAACATAAATTCTATTTTCTTACAATTGATGTTTCATCCTTTCTTCTTATTTCCTTTAGTGCTACGTTGTTATAAAAATGATGGCCAATTTCAGAAACAGTTTTATTCTTGAAAAATTAACTGTAGAAATGTTGAAATTAGTCCAAATGCAAGCCTTGACCATCTATGCACCTCTATCATCAATTTACAAAATTATTTATTCCTTATTGATAAAAAGTTATTGGCTGTGATGCAATGAGTTCTCTGAAAGTTGATTGCACCCCTGGTTTAGACCTAAAAGTTCTACCTTTAAAAAATGTGTCTAAGTGTTTAAAAAAATGATAATTAGTGGGTGAAAGATCAGGAGAATATGACGGATGTCACAAACTCTTGTATCCCAAGTCTGAGTTTTTGCAATGTCATTCTTGCAACATGTGGCTGTGCATTATCATGATGCAGAACTGGATCACGTTGATTCACCAATACAGGTCTTATTTTTTGCAAGTGTGCATGCATTTCAGCAAACTGATTGCAGTAAAACTTGGCATTAATGCTCTGATTGGTTTCCAGAAAGCTGTAATGAATTGCAGACTACCAGACAGTCACTATAATCTTTTGCTGATACAACTTTGGCTTTGGGAAATGTCTGGGGAAATCATCATGATCAAGTCATTGACCTGATCCTTTACAGTTATATAAAATATTCACTTTTTATCACAAGTGACTATTTGGTTAAGAAAGAGAGCATTGTTGTTATGCAGAAAGAGCATCGAGCACACTCCAAAATGCCTGTTTTTTATTTTCATTGAGATCATGAGAAACTCATCTATTTAGCTTTTTCACCTTGCCAATACTCTGCAAATGGTGTGAAATTGTTGCAGTGCTGACACCAAGTGTCTGAGACATTTCTCTGACACTTTGATGTGGGTCTTGCTCAACAACTGCTTGCAGTTGTTGTCAAGACTGCATGACTGTCCTCTACCTTTTTTATCTTCAAGGTTCTCATCACCAGTATGGAAATTCTGGAACCATCTTTGTACTGTCTGATCACTTATGGACACATCTCTCCATGCTCTGTTGATATTGGCAGAAGTTTGGGAGGCACTGTGCTCAGGTTTTAACTTATGCAAGAAAAATAAAGGAAGATCATGTTTTGTCATGTGCATAAGGGCTTCTATGCTTCAAGAATATTTCTGTCTGAAAATAAACTAAAAATTATTAAAGAGGACATATGAATTATTATGTATACCTAAATTTAATATCCACTGCGCTATGTGTCCTTAAAGACAAAAACAACTAAATTTTTGGGACTTATAAACTTAGTAACCCTTTTTTACCAGAGTTCATATAGACGTTGGCTAGTTTCTGTGATTTGACTTAAAGAGTGTGAGTTCAACACCAGGCTACAACAGTGGTGACAAGTAACTTACAGGGTTAGAGGGAGATAACTTATGACTTTCAATCGAGGCATTACTATGCAAGGGGTGAGAATGATATACTCCAGTGATTGTAATAAAGGGTTCAGTTCAAAATTTCTAGCACCTGATGAAGATGAAGATGAGGACAATAGTCCAAATAATATAAATACTGTAAGCCTTCTAATATATTCATACTTGTCTTTTCTATGCCATTGCCATTTATGACATTAGCAATCATGGCTCTGAACTATTTCCTGTGCTTTTGTAGCTCTACACAGCATTTCTTTCTTTATTATCTCTTCCAGTCCCAGTTCTATCATCTACTTAAATAAGCTCTTTTGAGAGGTTGATACTGGCTCCCCACAACTTCCTATCTTTTGTAGCTCTAAGCAATGTTTGTCCTCTTACCATCCTACCCAGTTTCATTTCTACCATTTATTTACACAAATTTGATAGATAGGTGACTAAATGTTTCCCTGTGCTCTTCTTATCTTCATGTCTTGTGAGTGACTAATTCTCAAAGCCCTCTTTCCTCATTATGTGCTCCAGAATGTGGACAACCAAAGCTAAGTTCCTATCATTTGTAGCTCTTAGCAATATTTTTTCTATTTACTATCTCTTTAAATCCTTGTTTTGTCATTCATTTACACAAAGTCAATAGTTAGGTTGCTCACTGTTTTCCTCTGTTCCTCTTGCCTTCAATGTGTACTGGTACTGTGAGTGCTGAATTCTCCAAACCCTCATTATGTGTCCCAGAAATTGCATCTGTTTTTTTCTGATCCTAATTATAAGTCTTTCTTGTACCCATTTTCCTTAAAACTTCCTCATTGTTCACATGAGGACACTAGTCTAAAGGTAAATTGTGTAATTAATGATAACTTTACATTTCAGAAATTCAGGCAGAAACTAAAATTTTAAATTAATCCTCTCTAGTATAAACACATTAAGCTATTTCTTAGGAATTAATTATATTTTTAATTCAATGTTATTTTTTATTACCCTGATGGTAATGTTAATACACTGCATGCCAGAATCATATGCAATTCGATTTTTTTGTTCTAACTCCGATATTTTTTAATAAAAATTAGTGAAACTTGGCACGTTATATGGCAACACTAACACATGTGCAGATCTAAAATTCTAAGCTAATCTGTGCAATAGTAAACAAATGGTAGCCATTTTGGTGACTTGCAGCCTGTTTCAGTGTGCTAACTTTATATGCAAGATGGGACGTAAAGGTACTTTGAGTCAAGCTGAGAAGTCTAAAATTGTCCAAAGGGTTTGTAATAAGAATCTACCTTAGAAATAGCCAAAGAATTGGCCCCTAATCATCATGCAATTAAAAAATTTGTTACTTACCCTGAACTTTGCAACAGATGTTCTGACAAAGGGAAAATTCGTAAGAAAGCACCTGTGTCGCATCAAGCCATGAGTAGGATCAAGAGAAGAAGTCCACCATAACCCTCTTGAAACTAGCAAAAAAGTTTTTGAAAACACTGGTGTTCTTGATGTGCCCAAATCAACTCAATGCCATATGATGAGGACGGTTGCAAAATGTGGAAAGCCAGAGATTCGCCCTCCATTAAAGGATATCAACTAGAAAAAGAGGACGGAGTAGGCAAGAAATCACATGAAGGTAAATTTTCAAACTGTTTTGTTCACTGATGAGTGTTGAGTGACCCTAGATGGACCCGATGGTTGGAGGAAAGAATGGTACTGTAATGATGGTTCAATTCCCACCGGATCAGGCATCAACAAGGAGGTGGTGGTGTGATGTTTTGGGCTGCAATCATTGGTAATGAGCTGGTAGGACCATTCAGGGTCGCAGATAGAGTGAAAATGACTGCCAAACTCTATATTGACTTCATTAAGGAACACCTCGAATCCTGGGACAAGAAGAAGAATTTGTCATTTCGGAAAAAGATGGTATTCATTCATGATAATGCACCGTCTCATGCTGCAAGGATAACCACTGAATATTTGGAGAGTGTTTTTGCCAGACATGGGAAAATAATGCAATGGCTAGCCTGTTCTCCAGATTTAAATCTCATCGAAAATCTGTGGAGCATCTTGAAAAGGAAGATTTACTCCGGAGGAAGGCAGTACACCTCCAAGGATGACCTCTGGAATGCCATTCTGACTGCTGCCAAAGAAATTTTATCAGATGAAATTGAAAGTTTGACATCTTCAATGGACCAAAGGTTTTTTTCTCTTGTTAATAAAAATAGCAATTATATACAATATTGATTGTACTATGAAACCATATTGAAGATGTTTGTTCTGTATTATTGTTGTTATCAAATTACATATTCCTAAAATAATCTAATTTTCTGTCACCACTTCACCATATTTGACACTTTAGCAATGATTTGCATATAAAGTTAGCATGCTGAAACAGGCTGCAAGTCACCAAAATGGCTGCCATTTGTTTACTATTGTGCAGATTAGCTTAGAATTTTAGATCTGCACATGTGTTAGTGTTGTCATATTGTTATATGAACGTCAAATATGATGAAGTGGTGACAGAAAATTAGATTATTTTAGGAATATGTAATTTGATAACAACAATAATATGCCAAGTTTCACAAATTTTTATTAAAAACTATTGGAGTTAGAACAAAAAAATCGATTTGCATATAATTCTGGCATGCAGTGTATTAGCTGTTTCTTCATAAGGAAACATTTATCATTCATCTTTCCATTAAAACAATTTTTCAGTAAAACAGCTTTCTAAATTCCAGTAACTGTTATTGCTCTTTCCATTAATAATGGTAGTTTCCTTCCTAACTTTTTGTTTGTAATGTGGAATGTCAACATCTTGAATATATTGTTAATGAGAAATTAACAACATAATCAAGATGTTGGAGTTACATGTGCTACCCATTTTAGTTGTTGCTGTTGTTAAAAGTCTTCAATTGATATGATTTCTATTGTTTGGTAGTGTTATAATATGCGTAGATAGATTTGCTTATTCACATACTCCTCTTTGGTCTTTTGAACAGGAATAGAGATTTAACCTTTGTTTCCTGTTTGGGATTGGGTTTCCAGTTATTTCAAAAGTCTGTTTTAACTCTATACCTCTCATGTCACCACCTAAACTTGAAAATTTTATTTACTGCTTATTTATTTATTTTTCCACTAAAGGAGTAGGTAGATTGACTTATCATCCAGTTCACTCTTCTCCCTAGTCTTTTGAACAGGAGTATAGGTCTATCTGGTGTTTCTTGTTTAGGATTGAGTTTCCAGTTCCTTCTGAAGATTTTTCATTCTCTTTCACTCCCACTAGCCCCTTGAATCTTAGTGGCATTATTGCCTTGCTTGGGGGTGAACTGATTAATAAAAATGGAAGAAGTTCTTTGTGATTCTGTAGTGTCATTTGACAATGTTCAAAGAAAGACAGTCTTTGCCAAGATTTACAGAAAGTTATTTTAACCATCGATATTCTAAATGTCATTTTAGTAGATACCTATGTTTGTGTAGTGGCTCTGTTGTATTTTTGGGGGAAAATTTTGTTCAGTATATAGCAAGACATGACATTACCAAAGAGGTAACTTGCTATACACTATAAACCACTGTATTTTAACAGGAAAATACATTTTTATGTATTTTTTAAGGGTTAAATGAATATGACCTTAATTTTTTAGTTTATTTTGTTATATAGATAGATTATGTTACAATGTAAACATAATTTTGTAATCTTGTGTCTGGATATTAAACAAGTCAAAATTTTTGTTTCTTTTTATCAGTTCCGTGTATAAGTATGGAAGCCTAAAAAGCATAAAAAAGTTGAGTTTTTTTCTTTGTGGTTAGGAATTCTATTTGTAGTGTAATGAAAACTTTTATACGAAACTCTAAAACTTAGTCATTCTTTTTGAAAATTAAACTCAACTTAATCTTTTTTAAAATTCCTATTAAGTTTCTGTGCTTTAAAATCACACACATTTGAATGAAAATAGATACAAAATCAGGGCTGGGTATAAATGTAAATTTTAAATTCAACATCTGTTGTCATAAAGATGAACACTGAGAATAGAGTCAGTTTGACATTATAGGGATATGGTATACTGAATTTCCTCCCATTTTAGAGTACTTCACTGGGTCCTACTTCAGAATATTCAAAAGTTCCAAAAATCAAATTAAAACAAAACAGATTAAATTAGATAAGAAAAACATTTTCCAATCAAATTGAATCTTAACCAAAATGTGCATAGTAAATTTAGGTGAAAAGATACATACAAGCATCAGCACCAGCCAGTTCAGGAGAAGATGAGAGAGTAAAAAAAATGCAGGTCACCTGGACTTAACATCTGGTTAGATGGCATGTGGTTCTCCATCAAGAAAAGCAAAAATCAGGTGTAGTTATGTTTTTTTAATAATCATATCATCCCAAGCAAGGCATTTTACTGCCACTCACTGTTGTGCAGGGGGTTACATAGAAGGAAAGTTATAAGAAAAAATGACAGGTTATAGGGGGTGTCAGGAAGTGGGTAAAAGAAGGATGAGAATACTGATGAGAGTGTAGTGGATGGAGAAAGTAGCATGAGAAAGAGAATGCAGGTTAGTGAGATAAAAGATGACAACTGACTTTACATTTAAATTCTTGGAGATTGTAGCTGTTGGGGAAGCAAGTAAATAGAAAGGAATTCCACAGGCGAGAAATGTGAGAAAAGAAGCTGATGGAGTAGAGGTTGTGGTTATATTTTATTGGTTTCACAGTAAAAGGGTGGGACCTAGTTGCTAATCTTGTGGCTCAAGTAAATCCATATATAGGGAGCATCAGTGAGCTAAGTTTATTGGAGCAGAAGCCATGAAAGTATTTGTAGAAGAGACACAGATAAGTCACACTGAGCCCGTGAGAAAGTGACTGTATCTGAGCTGCCAAGTTGGGATCGATCACATTACAGATTCTTCATTGGATTTTGTCAAGAACCCCCTAGGTGGATAGCAGGAGCCCCCAGCCAGATATGGCAGCAGTATTCAATGCATGGGCAGATGGCAGATTCATATATGTCCAGGATTGTTTCAGATGGGAAAAACTTCCTGGCTCTACACAGAGAACCGACCTTCTTAGCAGCGAATTTAGCTATGGCTTCTATTTAGTCATTCCACTTGAGGTCTTTTGTGAGAGTTAACCCGAGGAGGTGCAATGTTTTGCTATCAGGGAGACTAGCCTGATCCATGCTAATGGGGGGTAGGAGCGATTGTCTGTGGTGGCTAATGGAAGCATTAAAATAGCTGTATGTAAGTGCAGATATTCTGTGCAATCAAATCTTATGAAATCTGACACCTTTAAATACAAGGTCTCTCTCTTCTCTTTGCCAATGAATTGGGTCACAGGCTCTAATGAGAAACAATCATTTCTAACCAGTCATAAGTAGTATTTTTTCTTTGTTCAAAAATATACACTTTTGGATTTCAACTCTGTTTTTAGTGAAAAGCATTTCCCACAGTCAGACTTTTATTATTTTTATCTTATTTTATGGAATAAATATTTGGCAATGTTTAAACTTCATGCCCCCAACCCAAAAAAGACATTGTGTCAAAAGGACAGTTATTCCCTTGACACTGCTATTAATGCAATGATTAGAAGTTTAATTAAACCGAAGCATATGAAAGTGGATTTAAACATGTTCTTTATTCTTGACAATTGACAACAATGATATTGAACATTATTTATTTATTAACTTGCTTATTTATAAATTTATAAAAATGTCTGTAAACAAGAAAATTTAAATAAACACATAATGATGAGTAACTGTAATCATGAATTTTAAAAAAATGTATTTTCTGGGTTTTTTTTTTTCATTTGTTCTGATCAAATAAATATATTGTGAGTGTCTTTTTCTCTTATGTATTTTGATAATTTTGTAATTTTTTTCATGAATTTTGAATAAAATGATTTCTTTCCAAATTATTTCTTTATAAAAGATAAATAATAAATATTGCATTGTACTTGGTTCACATATTTTTATAATTTTGTAAATAAACAATGCTGAGTGAGCAAAAAAGTCTATACAGTAATAGCTGTGGTGATACCGAGCAAAGCGAGGGACTGGATGTTTGCCCTTGGAGGCCCAGAAAGCAAATGACCAAAACTGGTCTTTGCGCACATGGCTCCACGTATATGATCCGGCAGAAAACCAAAAATTAATAAGTATCAAATTCCTGTTCTCGAGCCTATGCGAATTTTATTTATCATCCAATGGGAAGCCCAAAATTAAATACAGATGTGAATTCCCAAATGACCTGCTAGGACCCACAAAGATGAAATAAAAAGCCTACACAAAAAGCATCACTAGAGTTGAGAAAGTGCGAGCATAATTAGCACATCCCTTGACCTCATCAAGCGATCCACTATGCTTGCCTCACCTTTCCCACTCACCTTCTTTGCTGTCCCCTGAGCTACTTACCCGACCAAAGGAGTGAAAACATCAAAGACATTCCTAACTGACAATGCTCACACATGCATACTACAAACTCTCTTATTTACTGCTATGAACATTTTAACGTCCTTCATCCTTCGGACCCATCCTAAAGACATTTCTTTTTTTGTAAAAAAACATAATTGATATATGTGTATATATAAAATGTTGTTTCTATACTCAATTTGATTTACTTGTTTTATAACCCCTTTTATAACTTATAGTGAGCTATCTACTAATGAGGCCAAATTCAGTTAATCTGTTTCAACACACAACTATGCTTCACTAGAACGGATAACCCACTATATAGCAATGTCAAGGGAATAACCATCTTTTTTACATCCTTTTTTTTTGCAGACATGAAGGTTAAACATTACCAAATATCTCAAAAAATTGAATCTGTTGTGGAGCTGCTTTTGTTCTGTATTTTTTAAACAATCAAGTTTTGGTGGTATACAGACCTACCTCGTCAATATATATATTAATAAATATAATTTTATTTTGTAAGCGGTAGCATGAATTGGAGTTTTATGCACAACACTGTCCTCAGGTGCTGAGTTACTTAATTTAAATTTTGTTAAATATATTGGCTCATTGCAATGATGAAGAAGTCCATATTTTATATATATTTTTTTAATTTTGTATTTAAAATAAAAATAACTTTTAAAAATTATGGATTTTATATATAAAATAAACAGAAAAAATAATCCACACATACATCCACATAAATTATTTACTTCAAGTTATAAAGGTAGACTTCAGATCTAAATAATCACATCTAAATATTTATTAAAATAAAACAGAAAAAAAAAACCCCTTGTAATAAGGTTATTCACCAATAACATAGTACATCTACATATGCAAATTATTATGAGTATATATACACATATATAGCTATGGATGCATGTGAATAACCACACAAGTAAAAAAGTACTAAATTAACTTATAACCATAATTACATAAAATAAAAATTTTTGTTATATTGCATTAAGTGCTATTTTATTATCACTAGCACTCAATGTGCAGTATTATATATATATATATATATATATAGGATAATATACATATTTATTAAGATATATATATATATATATATATATATATATATATATATATATATATCTTAATAAATATGTATATTATCCTGTGTTTAAAGTACAACTTGTAGTTTCATACACTATACAATCATCAAGTGCATATTATGAACCAACCATTGACTTAAATAATGGCCTGTACAAACCATACACTAAAGATTCTTACAATCACAAATACATCCACAAAGATTCTAACCATCACCATTTGAATGCCAAATGTGATACATGCTTGGACAATCATGTCTAGAAAGAGACATGACTGACTGTGCAGAAGATTTTCCCACAGCAGGTTGCCATTACTTTCTGTGGTAGACTGGTTGCCAACCAAGGCTATAGAACTCAATCTGTCTCTTATCTGGAGGGAAGAAATAGATAAATATCTTTCCCAAGGGTATTTGCGCATAAGTGAATGCAATGAATTCAACTGGAATTCAAACTCAACTCCCTGATTTCTCATTCCAAGCTGATATTTATTGCACCACAATGAACATTCCACCATAGAATACTAGACAAAATTCATAAATATATCCAATTGAGATTATCTTCTAACTCTAGTAATAAGGTAGTTTTTGATAATAGAAAAATTAAATGTATTTAAGGCCTTAACTAAAAGCAAATACAATATAACTTCAGATACTTTGATAAAAGCAAAGAAGGCAAACATACCTAAATCATGCAAACATAACAACATATAGTTTACCCCACCTTTTAGTCAGAATATCAAAACAAATATTGAAAAAATTTTCCTAAATTTAATTCACAAATATTTCAACTATTCTCCTGCACTAAAAAAAAGATTTTTGACAGAAACAATGTTATGATTAGTTGTATAGTTGTGTCAAAAACTTTAATAAATATATCTCACTGTATAACAGTATGTAACACTATTTTAGCCTGGCTGGACGGAAGTAGTAAAATTAGTGGTATTATTAAGTGTTGCAAATAAGATGAAAGAAATTGTATTAGTTCGTATTATTAATTTTTATAAATTGAAAAGAACCAACTAAAAAAGTTGTTTGTTTTAATATGAATGCCGGTAATAAAATTTATTATGGGCAGAGGAAGGTAAGGGGTCGCAAAACCCAAAGCCGAGAGATATGAATGAAATTATATTTTGCGGGTGTGTTATTTGATAAACAGCCAAGTCAAAGGAAGTTATTATTGACAGTTGGAAATAGTTTGACGATGAGAAATACAATTGAAGCCTGAGTTACACCGCAGATAAAAACAATTTTTTTTTTAAACAAAATATAGTTTTAAAGTATCAGAAAGAATTGTCCCAAATAAAAGGAAACATTTGATGAGAGCAAAAGGTTAAATTCCATGAGAATAAAATAAAATTTAAATTTAGTTGGAAAAGAATTATACACATAAAAGCTAAATTATTTTTTTTGGCATTAAAAGAAAAAGCCGAAAGAAATGATGTCACCAACCAAGAAGCTGCTTCATTGGTTGAACTGGAGGAAAATAACAGAGAGAAAGGTGGCGAGAGTGATTTCATTGGCCAGAGATTAGATTTGCATGTTTGTCATCCTCCCACCAGTGAATTTAGGACAAGCATAAATACAGGGCCCCATGGGGGCCACAAATAGTGTGCTGAGCTGAAGCAGACAATACAAATCATCACCACCACTGCTGCTCAACATACGCACAAAGACCAACCTTCGGCAGTTTCCGTAAAGCTTCAGTGAAAAACAAACAAAGACACTTTTGAATCGTCACAAACTTGAAAACTCCGATTTGAGTGAACTGACATTACCAACCAAAAACTCGAATTAATGTTAAGAAGACAAACGCTTCTCTTGAACAAAACTTCTGTTCCGTTGTCAGCTAAGTAGAATTGGCAATTGTTATATTCTATTTTTTTGTTTCTTTTTGTTTGTATATAAAGACTTTTTCTGCAACTGATTCAGGCATCATTCAATTTATTTTTGTTGCTGTTTTCATAAACTCAAATGTGCCCATGACCAGTCTGGTTCAAGTTGGTGAAGAGTCAGATAGCTTGATTTCAGCGTGACTTCCTTGAGATCAACATTCACAATGTGGGAGGGGAAGAACACCATTGTATTAGTTGACTTGAAGGCCAGCTGCTGAATTGAAGCAATCAACGACCAGGCGGTGAGCGTCGGTTCACAAGTATATTAAATAAAACATGCCCAACCTGCAAAATAATAGTAATTCCACTATCAATAACAGTAACCCTACCAAAAATAATTGTAGATGCAGAAAAAACACAATCTGACCACTTAACAGTCAATGTATGACCAAATGTATAATTTACAAAGCTAGCATCCATTCTGACGACATTGTCAAATATTATTTTAGCTCAACAGAAGACAAATGGAAAAATCAATTCTGTAACTATAAATTGACTTTGAATAATAATAAATGCAAGAATAGCACTACCCTCTTCATATTTTTTGCATCTAAAAACAATAACAAAAACCCAAGTATTACCTGGGATGTCATTGCAAAACCAAATCTTATAGTAGAATAGGAAATAGATGAAACTCATGCCATTTAGAAAAACTTGTCATCTTAAAACACCTAAATAGCTCTAATTTATTAAACAAAAGAAGTGAATTAATGACCACATTCAAATATAGGAATAAATATCTGCTTAAATACTTAGAACCTGACTAACCCAACCCCTTTCTTTTCTTTTTTACCTTATTAGTTATTATATATATATATGCATATGTACATATGTATATATATCCATTTATATTTTCTTCACTCTTGTTTCCAAATGCCTTCTTCAACAGAAAATAAATAAAAATAAAATAAATTAAATACATAAAAGCTACCTACACCCTGATAACATACGTTAAATATGGCCCCAAAAATAATTAATATTTATTTATTTTATTTTTTTAAATTCTTATGATTTTACTATTTTAGGTTTCGGTAAAAACCAGATGAAAATTATACATTTAATAAATGAAAAAATTGACATCCCAGAATAATAATTTATAACAACCTTGAACAATGCCAGTACCAAAAAACAAAATTCAAATCTAGAAATGGTCAGTTCATAATATGCACCTGATGAGTGCATGGTGCATAAAATTCTGAGTTGTGCTTTAGACGTAGGATAATATGAATATTTATTAATATATACTTACATTGAGCACTGTTCTATTAAGACCTGATAAATATTTATATATCAGTGTTTACCTGTGTGTATACACATATGTATACTTATTTACATCCATACCTATATATATATAGAGAGAGAGAGAGAGGTGGGGGGCTTCATATGTTATTCTTCAAAATACATAGATATAAATATATAGTATTTTTGATATCAGCATTTTCAATTTTGCAGTTTACCATATAATCTTTCAGTATTTTCATCAGTGATACTAACTTTGTGATATAGTGTACCAAGATATTCTTGGTATTTTTTTACCAGAAATTTTGGTATAACACAAACTGACTCAATAGTATAAATTAAATAAGAGGAAGGATTAAATAAAAAATACTACCTCTATCCTTTAATAGTTGTTACAAATGTATTGTATGAAATGTGTATGCAAATGTAGCAACTATTATAAAACAAAGATAGTTTTAAATGAATTATTCTATCTGTCCCATAACAGTTGTTACATTTAGCTTATGAAATACAGTTGCAAATGTAACAAAATTTACAAACCAGAAGTAGTTCATTTTTATACTGAAAATTATCAAGTTGGAACAAAATTTCTGTCTGATTTTATCATGCATATGAAGTAATTTCATTTCACCCATTTCTTTTTCACTTTATTGCCTTGCTTGAGAGTGGATGCATTAAAATGATGAGACCTAGCTGCCAATCTAGTACTGCACTTAATTTGTAAATTTGAGGTACCAAAAAGAAAAGTCCATAAGAACAATTATCATAAAAATATTTAATCCTCGATATAACCTCCATTGCTTTTTAAAACTTCATTCCATCTATATTCTGTTTATAGATACCACATTTGTAAAATTCTTTAAGTTTTATGTAAAATACAAGACCCACTTATGCTCAACATCTTCTTTTGATGTCAAACTTTGGCTATCCATTTGGCTCTGCAGGACCCTAAACAAGTGATAATCAGAAGGAGTAAGGTCAAATGCAAAATTTCCCAACTGAGCTCCTCTTTAGTCAGCTACTTCTATTCTGTACTTTCTTATTCACCTTTCAATCAACATGATTTCCATGTAGCAACAGACACTAACAAACTGTGGCAAGTGTGTTTACATCAGAAAGACACCAATGTGAAGAGATGGTAGCATAATTATTTTATCAGGCACTTTGGGAATAAAACAAACTTACTCCAAAGTATAAAATAAATAATATATTTTTTGTTTATTTTCTTTAGTGATGAATGAGTCCTTTTGTATTTGGAGTAGTAAAAAGTTTAATAAGGCAGATATTCATACCAATCTGGAGAAATGTTTCTTTCAGTGTTTTAAAGTAAGACCATGGTAGGGATAGAAATTAGATCAATGTCAATTTGCTATGTATTTTTTTCCCTGAACAGGGCAGGAATGTCAGTATCAGATGACCTCTTAACTGCTTCTTCATGTGTTACACATGGCTGGTTTCTATGTGGTAACACTCTTTTTTTCCATCCTCTTATGCCATCTCATCTTGTACTCACCTAGAGGTGTCAGTTTATATCCTTTTTAATAGGCACACAGTTTGTGGCAGTTTCAGCTAACTTTAAAAAGTTCCTCTGCGTAAGTTTTTTTGATTGGCCAAATCATTTTATTTTCTAGTGTTTCTTTCTTTTTCATTTTTTTATAAGAGAAATGATGCATCAAGTCTCCCTGGTTTTTGATATTTTTCAGTCACAAATATGTAAGATCTGCTCCAACAAACTTCCAGTGTTTTGGCAGGGTACAGTCTTATCTTCTTTCACTTTTTATTTGAGGGCTGCCTTTTCATAGGTTGAGAGAAGTATAGAAAGAAAAGTTGAGAGAGAGAGTGAGTGAAAAGGGTTTTAGAGGAAAATGCAAATGCTTTATTTTAATTTGAATTCTTTCTATTTTTATCAGAACTCACTAAAAAACTACCAAATTGAACACAACATTCTTATTAATTAACACCAACCAAGGAAACATCTTCCAGCTAAAATTAAAATCTCTGTCTGGGAGGCCATCATCAGGTAAAAAAATCTGACCCCAGATAGCCCAAATAGGAGACATTCCATGGAGGCGTTTCACAAGCTACACCTGTCTTCATCACTTGGATGAACATCTCCACTCTTTGTAGATTTCACATCACAAGAATATCCTATGAGATCAATACTATGAGCTATGACCAAAATCTAGTGAGTCTTTCAGCCAAGTGTTTTTCTCATCCTTAAATTTCTTTCATGTTTTCACTATTGTAATAAATGTTGTATGTATCTAATTCAGTAATAAGCTCATTTTCATATTATTGATTGCAACAGAAGGAAAAAGAAAAAATCTTTACCAACGGATACAGAATGATGTAAGAACACACAAACCTTCAAATTTTTACTTTCCTCCTTTTACCCAATGCTGATAGCAACAAGATCTTTAGTCAATTGATGACAAACATGATAAAAGATTATTTCCTTTCTGTTGACTAAGGATGAATGTTTTTTGTCCAAAGCTGCTTTCAAACGACCAAGTTGGTGTCTGTAGTGATCAGTATTAGTTGATTGATTATTGTCTAACAGTTCATAATAGATGATTGTTTTAATATCCTACCATTCAATTAGCATAATCTTTTATGGATGAAGGTCTCCTCCCAGTTCCTGAGCAGTTACATTTTCTTGGCTTATCCACCAATGATGGTGCTTAACATTATGCTAAAAGAAGCATTTCTCATTACCAGTAACAAGCCTGTTCAAAAAAGGGTATTAGAAGTTGTGTAAGCAATGATTTACAACAATTGACATGTTGTTGGGAATTCTCTGGAGACAGGTTGAGTGGGACCCATCAAACTCAAAGCTTGACTTTTTAATGCCTAACAGACCACCAATGAAAGAGTTGACCAATTATAATATAACAAGCTATGGAACACTGATGATGCATAATTAAGAAATAAATTCTAGTTTAATAAATAAGATAAAAATATTTCTTAAATTCCCTGAAAAGTATCATCTACTTTTCATCTCCTTAGCATCTCATTAACATGAAGACCCTATAGCAAAGCAAAAGACAATCCCAGTCACACCCACCACATTCCCTGACTAACCTTAATATAAACCCAGGTAAAGAAAGCTTCAAAGTCAGTTTTTTCTACCCTTTTGCCAGAAAGTGGAACAGGCTGGTTCATTCAACCAATCCACTAATGAACTAATCATGATTACTGCCTACTACAATGAAGGAAAAGTTTCTCTTTTACTCTCAATCTCTCTTTCTCTCTCTCTCTCTCTCTCTCTCTCTCTCTTCCAATATATCATGAGCTATGAAATATATCTCACAAGAATGACACAATTTGTCTTTATAAAAAATGAAATAAGCCTTCTAAAATAACACTTGCTCAATACTCATTCATTTTTAATGTAAAAGCCAACATTCTGCACTAACATTCATGAGACAATTCATATTTATATAAACATAATTATCTCAGCATGACTTTATTTTAGCTTATTAGACTTTTTATCAACATCAACACATAAATCAACATGCGTTTCTTATGTGTTGCTTTTGTTTGATCTGTAATATTAAATAGAGTGATAGAGGAAGGAAGAGCACAGTATAGAAATGATGCAAATACCAGGCATTTAAACTTTGCTTCTGTAAATACAATTGTGTTGAGCTGGTCACTTGGAAAAATGGATGATACCAGGATTCAATGGGTGACTCATGATTAACATTTTGGGTAACAATGAATATTCTATTAACTTTGATTTTTCTAACAAAATTTAGAAAAAATTTTTTTGCACCCCCTTCAAAAAAATCCAAGGAAATAATTAGCAAAATAACTTTTATGACCGATGTACCAACCTTTACAGTTCCTCTAACCAAAATGAGTTTCAGTAACTGAACTCTTATTGGTCAGCAATTATGAAAGCCTATAGAATACAATATACACTGTGTTAACTGTGCAGCTCCAATGAATTGGGATGAAATATAATTCAATGTTCCCCTTCATTGAATGGATACCATCATTGCCAGTCAGTGGCTATTCTGTTTTTACATCACCTGTGACTACCTGATGTCTAGAATTCTGATATTTCTGGTATGCTATTGCTTCTACTGCCCAATAAAAACCTAGAATAGTTGCCATCTTGAAGATAAAGTGCCTAGTCTTTCTGAAATCAATAAACATTTAGCAATCAAAAAAAATGTTCATTTCTGTCTATATCCCTTGTTGTCATAGCTACACTGTCATAGCTCCACTATCTATTAAGTCAGAAATGTGATATAGCTGATTGCAGTCTATTTTTTCAAAAGTTTCTCCACATCCTTGAGGGTGACAAATTATTTCCACCCTTCAATTGCTCCCTCATGTGAGATGTAGAAAGCTTCTCTTTGCTTTATTGTTACTTCCATGGAAAGTTCTTGGACAAACTACAATCCCTGGTTTCACTAGCTCTGACCTTCAATGCCAGGACCTGTCAGGCTACTCACAGGATGCAGAGATGCTTTTGGACTATCAAAATTGGAAAGAGAAGATTGGGCAGTTTCATCACAAATACAATAGCAGTACTCCATTTAAGGTCTGACCTGACTCTTGTAAAGGTAGAGGATATCATGGGGAGTCAGTACAGGGAACCACCATTTTCCAGCATCATTAACATAGGATCATATGACAAGGTTCACTTGAGGTCTGGGTTGAGTTTAAAGCTCAACAGGCATGGGGTCTCCCTGATGGAACATTCATTCAATGTCTTTGGTGATAATTTAGGGTCAAATAATAGAATGTAACTAGTTTGGTTTTCAAAGCATTGAAAGTAACCAGGCAGTTTCTTTCCTACTGATCTGTTAAAGCTAGGTCAGAGGAAAGGTCAGCTGACAGGCTCTGGTCATCGAGAGTTTTGAAGGTGCATTGATATATCATTGTGTCATCAGTTTAGATATAGTTACATCAAACCATTTCAATTGTAAATTTATAAAACCTTGCTGCCAATCTAATAGTATGTTTAAATTCATCTGGGTGTCATCTGGCATTTCTACTTCAGTCACTTTCCTGCTGCTGTAATGTAGTGTTCCTGTGCCTTTCTATAAATATTTTATAATAATTATTCTGATGATCTTTCCTCTTTAGTATCTAGACTTTATTAATTTAAGCATACTACTTGATTGGCATCAAGGTTTCATCATTTTACAATTAAAATGGTTAAATGTAACCAAATCTATACTGACAATACAATGGTATATGGGTGTACCTTTAAAACTGTAGATGGAGGTGCATTGTATCATCAGGCAGATCATTTATATAAAGTAAAAGGAGGATGAAGTTAAAGGCAAAGATTGAAGCAAAAAGCTTTGCATTATCTGATGAGGAAGAGATGACTTTACTAAAAAATTTACCTCTTGGCAAAAGTTAAATTATTTTGGGATGATAGTTGTGTTATCGATCATTATTTTTTTATATTGTGAATGTAGACAGAAATTTTGTTGTAGATGTTTAGAAATGGATGAATGGTTAGACATGTGTAATGTAAGATGTCTCGTTAATGTAGTTGTTGTAAATCCAATATATATATTTGTTTTTTTGTCAGAGATAGATTCTCCCAACAGAGATTTGAATTGATATATAATGTTGGTTTTACATAACACATCAGTTGGTAGGGAGGAGTTATTACAGATAATTAGATTAGCAGTATTGTATTTTTTATAATATATTATTAATTTTAAATTTTTATTAGGATCAATGAGAAATATATTAGTATGAATGAGATTCTTTATGATTTTTTTATCCTGTTTCTAGTTTTTTCATCTGGTTGCAATAAAAGAGTTTGATATGTTTAGGTTCTTTTGTGGAAATACCATATTCTGTTTGATGTGTGTTCAGGTTTTTGAAATATTGTCTTATTTGTTCATCTACAATGTGATTTGGGAAGTCGTTATTAATGAGAGTCTGTTTAATATTTTTTAGTTGTTTTAATATTTTTTAGTTATCTTTTTTGTGGAGGAGTTGATTTGTGCTTGGTTAATTAAATTGTTTATAAGTGCTATTTTGTAGGAGGGTATTCACTCTTATTGTTGAGAGTACAAGAGTTTTGCTTGGTTGGTTTTTTATATGGGGAGGTAGTAAATATGTTGTCATTTGTGTTTATTAAATAGACACAAGCAATAACATGTCTAACCACTTGTCCATTTCTAGACATCTACAACAAGATTCCTGTCTGCATTCACAATATTTTTTTTTTTTTTAATCATATCACCCCGAGCAAGGCGGTAACACCACTGATGTGCAGGGGGCTACGTAAGAGTGAAAAGATTGGAAAAGAGAAAGCTGGAAACCACATCCTAAACTGGGAACAAAGGATGAGCCTCTTCACCTGTTCAATAGATGTGGGTGGAGTGTGAACCAGGCGATAGTTTAGTCTATCTACTCCAATTGAAAAAAAGAAGAAAAGAAAAGAGTGAAAAGATTGGAAAAGAGAAAGCTGAAAACCACATCCTAAACCGGGAACAAAGGATGAGCCTCTTCACCTGTTCAATAGACGTGGGTGGAGTGTGAACCGGGTGATACTTTAGTCTATCTACTCCAATTGAAAAAAAAAAAAAGAAGTGTAATGATTGGAAAAGAGAAAGCCGGAAACCACATCCTAAACAGGGAACAAGAGATGAGCCTCTTCACATGTTCAATAGACGTTGTGTAGTGTGAATCGGGCGATAGAGCTATCTACTCCAATTAAGAAAGAAAAAAAAACATGGAAGTGGATTGCTAAGTTTTAACTTAGTTAAAATCCAGTCAAAGAGATTTCTGCTAAAATCAAAAAAAAAAATTAAAGAAAACTAATTAAACATGAAAAGTTTAAAATTAAGCAAAAAAATGACTTACTTTTAAGAATATTTCAAACAAAAGAGATTCCCATCCCAACAACATGAGGGTACTACCAGGAAGATAAAAATTATTTTTAACTTTTTGGTCACACCAACTGAATATTGAGGTGAGGTTGGGTTAGTCAACTGAAATAGCCAGTGAGTGACCCCAAGAGGATAGCTAGACTACCAAATTACAGCCCACCAAGAAGAAAAAAGGAGATAGACAAACTAACATAGGGCCAGTGAAAAAGAAAGAAACAAACTAGCAATACACCAGTCAAAGAGATTTCTGCTAAAATCAAAAAAAAAAATTAAAGAAAACCAATTAAACATGAAAAGTTTAAAATTGGGGGGTTCACCTAAGGGGTCTGGGTCAGTGGTAATAGAGAAGGATATCAAATTACCCACTAGAACTGCAGTGTTAGGAAGGGGCAGGCTGATGACAGAAAAGAAGATAAAAGGAGAGGTTCTTCAGTTGTTCCTTATAGAGAAAAATAGCTGTGAAGAAAGTGTGGTAGTCCTATGTGAAGTGGTTGTGGAGGCTGCAGAGATAGTGCCCATACTATTAGGTAATCAGGCCAGTAAAACTATGAAAATGAAGAAGGAAGAAGAGGTAGGAAAGGCCTTACCATTGAGTACCCTGCAATGGGTGAAGATGAATAAAAAGGAGAAATACTTAAAGCAGATGAAGGAAGTGGAAAACGAAGAAATAGTGGCCCCTGTTAGGTTTAAGGTCAGAGTGAAGGCTCTGCTAAGAGTTAATCAGGACATATTGGCCAGATCAGATAAAGAGTTGGGCCAGATTAGCACAGTTAAGATGCAATTGATATGGGTAACCACCCCACAATTAAGCTGAGACTCTATAGAACACCCATACAGCCACTGGCAGAAGAGGCTGCTGGTAGATGAGGCAGTTAAGGGTATGATAGAAGTGGGGATGATAGAAAGATCAAAATCTCCCTGAAGTTTTCCCATAGTGGTAGCAGACAAGAAAGATGGTGGGCATTGGTTCTGTGTAGACTTTGGAAAGCTGAACATGGTTTCTAGGCTGTTGGTGATGCATCGGCTATTGATATACTGGCTTTATTGGGGAAGGCTAAATAATTCTCCACCTTAAATCAAAGATCAGGGTACTAGCAAGTAGCCCTGGAGGAGACAGACAAAGAGAAGGCCGCATCTGTGTGCCACCTAGGACTGTTCCAGTACAGAGTTATGTCATTTGGGTTAGCTAATGCTCTGAGAAAGAAATTTGAATTCCAGTTGAATTCCTTGCATTCACTTGTGCAAAAATGCCCTTGAAAAAGGTTTTAATCTGTCTCTTCCCTCCGGCTATGGCTTAAATAATAGGAGAAATTGGGTTCTATAGCCTTGGCCAGCAACCAGTCTACCACAGAAAGTAATGGCAACCTACTGCAGGATAATGTTCTGCCCAGTCAGTCATGTCTTTTTTGAGACATGATTGCCCAAAGCATATATCACTTAACTGACAGAATGCTTTGAGCATCTTTTGTCAATGATGCTGTAATAGAAAGGGAAGCATTTGCTATGATATATGTTCTCCAGAAATTAGACAACTATTTGAACGGAGATACATTTACCATAAAAACTGATCATAGGCCTCTCCAGTATTTACTGGACGCGGAGTGGACAAACAAAAATATGCAGCAGTGGGCCTTGAAGTTAAGTGGATACAACTGTAAAATAGTGTACCTGGCTGGAAAAGACAACATCTGTGCCAATCTGCTCTCTAATATACATTCATTGAAGATTGGAAAGGGAATCCATGAGAGTGGATCCAGTGGGTAGATGAAAAAGATTACCAGATTGAAATAATTAACTCTAATGAATAGAAAAAAAAACTGTGTTAGAGACAAATAGAGAAAAAGATACACAGGTGGTCACTGACCCATACTGGAAGGAAGAACTTGGGAAGAAACTGGTGGACACCAAGATAACCACTCTTAGAGAAAGAGTAGAGGCTGGAGAGACCTCCAAGTATGCAATACATGAAGGGAGGCTATACTATCTCTCAGGAAAAGCTGACAAGGTTAGATCAAGACTGTATGTGCCAAAGAATTTGAAGATGGAAATATTAAAGTAATGTCACGGGAAGCTGGATCACATGGAGATCCATAAAACTTATGACCTGATAGGAAGGACTTATTACTGGCCCAAGTTGTACAGTGAGGTCACTGACTATGTTCAACAATGTGTGGTGTGTCAGGTACAAAGTAGGAGGCAGAGAATAGCATCATAAGAAAGGACGGCTGCCCCGAGTTTCCCCTTCAAAAAGATAAGTATGGATGTGTTGGGACCATATAGGATACCCCTAGATGTAGCAATTAAATTGTAAGCTTTGTGGATTGGCTGACAAGTTGAAGGCCTTCACTATGCTGGATAAAAAAGCTAGAATGGTAGCTGATCTGGTGGTGGCTGAAATTTTTCACAGGTATGGTGCCCCCTCTGCAGATAATGTAGCAGATAATGAACTGGAAAATGTAAATAATATAATGAAGGAGGTTCTGACTAGCCTAAATGTGGAACACATAATGACATCTCCCTATTACCCAAGGGGGAAAGGTTCCATAAAACCTTAAGAGACATATTGGATAAATTGGCAATGAAGAATATTGAGAACTGGGACATGTACCCGACATAAGCTCTGGTAGCCATGAGGTTTTTAATCAATGAAACTTATAGATTCTTGCCATATTACATGTTGTTTAGCAGAGATGTGGTCCTGCCAATGAACAATTTGTTGAAACCCCCACAGGAAGTATATGGGGGAGAGCCTTCATCAGTTAATAATAGAACAGTAGCATAGATTATTCATCAAGGCCAAAAGGAGAATACAGAGGGTGCAAAAGAAGAGGAATGAGAAAGTGAATAAGAGCAGAAAGGAGGTTGAACTCTGGGTTGGGGACTCTGTCTACTACAAAATTCACCTGCGAGAAGAAAAGTTGAACCAGATGTGGGAACCATGTTATAAGATAGTAGAACAGATGGGAACTGTGTCATTTGTGATCTGGGATCAGATGACAGGATGAACAAGAAAGGTTCATGCCAATGACCTAAAATTAGCCAAGTAACTACTTGAAGAGTAAGCAAGCCTAAAAAGAAAAAGACCAAGACAAGAAAAGCAACCCTTGTGAAGCCAGAAGATATGGAGATAGATGAGGAGTCTGGGGAGGAAGAAGATAGAGAAATAAGACAAGTCAGTAGAATCTGATCATAGCCAGCAAGGAGGGGCAAATGGGGTGCCATCACAGGGCCCATTAGCAGTAGATAGTGTTGTTCATTCATTGTCTGTGTCATTACATAATTGGTGACGGGCTGTCACCACTCCACTCCTACAAGGCAAACTAGAAGCAAATAGCCCTAGTGATGAAGTCCAGGATTTTGGTTTGAAACCTCTCAAAGGACTCAAGTGAGTGGGAGGAGGAAGATGAAATACCTCTCTCCCAACTTTGAGAAAGGTGGAGAAGTGAAAAAGAGTCAGAGATTGAGCCTAAGTTATTCCTTAAAAAGAGACTGAAAAGGTCAAAAGACCCCAATCCCAATAAAAGAAAAAAAAAGAAAAAAATAATAAAATCATCTGTCAACATTACAGCTCATTTCTGACATCTTTCAATTACAGTGGAACCTCTAATTATGAAATTAATTCATTCTGGAAGTCGTTTCATAATGTGAAAATTTCATAAGTAGAGACACTATTTACCCTATAAATGCCCTAATCAGTTGAAAGCCCCCCGAAATTCAGATATAAATATTTTATAAATTATAAAATTGCATCAAAACCTGTAACAAATCCATGTTAGAATTAGATTACTGCACAATAAACATAAAAATGAGAGTTGTACATAATGTAAAGGATAAAGAACAAAGAATAACGTAAAGAATAAAAAATACATTTACCGACTATGCAAAGACAACGGTGATTGTGGTGAGTGAGAGACGAGACGAAAGCCTTCGTGGGGAATGACGGAGAAGGAGGCAAAGGGTTGACAGCTGAGAGAAATTATGAATTCAAAAGAAATTAATTTTTTTTCAACTGTTTTGAATGTTTATCATTTTTTTTAATTTTCTGTTTTTTTTTTCTTTTTTGCATTTTATTTTTCTCTTGTTCTAACTGCTATCGTCGTCACCTTTTGCCTTCTTCAGTTCAGGTTCACTCTCAGCAGTGGTTTTTGCCTGACGTTTTTTGTAAAGAACCGATCCAAGGATGTTTGCATTTTTTTCGAAAATGTACAAGGCAATCATCATCATAGTGTGTGATAGCTCAACTAGTGAACACTTTCTCTGGGTGATTTTTTTCAACAAATTCTGAAACTTCATGGAATTTTCCTAAAATGTCTTTTATTCGGGCTGTCAGAATAATGGCTGCCTCCTCCTCGTCCTTACCAAACTCCTCCTGCACAACTTCTTCAGCTTCTCCATTGAAAGCTTCTCATAGTGCTCCCGAATCAACTTGTCGATGTCGTCGTCATTCACCTCAAACCCCATGCCCTTTTTCCACCGAAACAATTTCAACTTCAGGCTCAACTTCACCCTCCACCTCCACCTCCACCTCAAACCCCTCAAAATCTCATGAAGCAACAGCTTTGGGCCACAGCTTTCTCCAAGCCACATTAAGAGTACGTCTGGTCACCTTCTGCCAAGCCATGTTGATTTATCTTGAAGCAAACAACAATATCAAAGTGCTGCTTTCAAAACTCATGAAGGGTAAGCTGGGTGTTTTCAGTGATATCGAAATGCCTCTTGAACAGGTATTTTGTGTAGAGTTTCTTCAAGTTTGAAATGTTTGTCGATGGGCTGGAGGATAAAGGTGGTGTTAGGTGGGAGGTACAACACTTTAATAAATGAGAACTCCTCCAGGATATCATTTTCAAGTCTGGGTGGGTGGGCAGGGGCATTATCAAGAATGAGGAGACACTTGAGGAAGCAATGAGGTGGACTCAGGGAGCTGCGAGTATCAGTGCATATTTTGAAATGTTTGCTTTTCGTATCCTGAACAAGAGGCAATATTTTTCTGAAGAGGTGTTTCATAACCTGAAAATTTTGTATGTATAGCCTTTCATAAGTAGAGGTTCCACTGTATAATACACAAAAGATTATCTGTGAGTATGAACAATGTTTGTAATTTATTTAATCTGACATATATATATATATAAACATAATTCTTGTTATTCCTTTTCTTTCACAACCAAATGCTCATTATGACACCATTGTAGTCTTATATATATGTTATGGTGTCATAATAAGCATTTGGTTGCGAAAGAAAAGGAATAACAAAAATTATGTTTTTAAACAATGTGTGTTTGTTTAATATACAAGGTATCTTACAATGTTGTTAGAAAATTAGTGAAATGGTGATTTCACTTGCTGATCATCAGGAAGACAATTAGGTATAAGGATAGCGCTGAGAGTTGACTAATTTCTTGTGTTAGTTTGACAGTTCACAGAATATAGTTGTTGGTTGGGTCTGATACACATTAGTGTTATGGTGGTGAGTCACTTCATGGTAGGATGCATTGGTTGCCGAGATAATAAAGAGATTGATATAGCTTGTAGGCGTGTGTTTCTATTAAACAGAGTCACAGTGATGACTGTAAGGAATGCCTGTAGTGAGTTGGGTATGATGGTGGTGACAAGGAATTGAATGTAGCTGGGTGATGTTGATGTAAGATGTTATAAATTGTGACAGTCTGGCATTGGGAGCCTGGCAGTGTTGAAGCTGGATTTTTGGCTGCAGTAGTGGTTTCTGAGGTGACTGCATTGGTGATGAGAAAGGCATGTATTTTGGGGGTGACGACACTGAGATAATATAAATCTTGGTAGTTTGGTGTTTGGAGCCTGGCAGTGTTAAAGTTGGATAATCAGCCACATTCCACATGTGATGTTGCAAATCATGTTGGTGTTGAAGCTGGTGTAATATTTTGGTATCTTTGTGGGTATAATTGACAAAGAAGTGGATACAAATATTAGCGTTGAGAGGAATATTTTATTTTCTTATTTTTACATACTTTCCTGTTAAGTGTCTGCTAGCAACAGAACACATGTTGCCTGCTTAGAAGCCAGAGAGGGACTGGCTAATCCTTTAGGTCAAGCATGGGTCAGGGCGATAGAGAGAGTAGGGGAAAGAGAAATAGTAGCAGAGAAAGAAAAGGGAATAGATTTGGGTATCTTAGTTCTTGGGAGTTATTTAGAGACAGAGAGGGTAAAAGAAACAATGTATTCTCTGCATGGTAGTAGTATCTGACCTGAGGTCATTTTGGTTCATTCCTACACTGGTTTTTGTTGGTTTTCATGTGTGAAGAATTGGGTGACTAGTCAAGTCAGTCATTTTGAGAGAAGAGGTCATGGTGGTCATGGTGGCAACATCTTGTGTGTAGCTTGGTGGTGTTGAGGCTGGATAATTGGCTGGCGACTACTGGTGGTTGTTATGAGAGGCTTCCTTTTTAACAACTTTTCCATTTTGTTTTCTCCCTCATGGCATTACCATATGGTCAGTTTGCAGAATGAATTGGAAAGAAACCTACTTACAGCAGTGTATAACAATGGGGTCTCAAGCCTTGAATGGCAATCTTTCTAGAAACAGTGTCTCATAAAGAGTAAACAATCAGTGTACTTGGGCTATCATGAGTAACTGGGTTGGGCCTCAGAAAGAGCATCTGACCTTGTAAAAACCTTGCCTCAAATCATTATGACAAATCCTTTTTGAGGCAGGATCCACCTTTCATTGTGCAAGATTAAACCTGTTCCTACCTCGGCAAAAACATGGCTATGTATGTATATATTTGACTGCTTCCTGATTATGACAGGGAAGTATATACTGAGTCAACATATTGTTGGAAGTAAAAAAACAAAGATTAAAATATTACAAGATAGTGATCTCTACTTGAAAAAAAATATATATATATATTTAGTCTTTACAGCTCTTTCTTTGCAAACAGAAAGAATGGTTTTAGATCTGAACTTAATTATGATTTTATTAGGTTCCATTGTACTAATTTCTCATGGTGTTATATTATAAAGTTGAATTAATCTGAAACTGTTTGTTAAAATGTATTAGATAATTTTTCTATTATAGAAATGAATTTGGGCAATGTTTAATCTTTGTCTACAAATAAACAGGATGTCAAAAGGATGATTATTCTCTTGACACCTATATTACTCTATACACTTTTTACTCCCTCTGTAATGTTTATTTATATGATTATAAAAATATGTGAACCAAGTACAATGTGATATTCATTATTTACCTTTTATAAAAATTTATTATTTATCACTTTATAAAGAAATAAATTTTTTAAAAAGTCTTATTAAAAAATTTATCACAAAAAATTTCAAAATATATAAAATTTCAAAATATGTAAATCTGAAGATGTTAGGAGATAGTTAATTTTTCTTTGATTTGGCCTTGTGTCAAACATAACCGAACCCCACAACTTACAAGTTTTATGCAGAATTATCATCCGAATAATCAGAAGGTTTTCATCATGATCAGAAGGTTGGTTGCAGGATGGAATGTGTGCAATAGTGTGGAATAGTGTAAGAATAAAATATACATTTTGCATTTAAAATAGAAATTTATTAAAAAGAAATGAATAACACAAGTTGTAGAAGTTAATGTGCAATTAGAAACATTATTAAGAAGTTAAGAGTTCAATGATAAAGTTAAAGATATCAAGAGTTGAAGAAATTGTTTGTATTAGTAATTGTTGAAGGAGTATATGCATACATTGTACATTTGTATGTATGTATTCAGTAGGAATGTCTTTGGATGTAGAAGAAGTAAAAGGTATCAGCAGAAGGAAAGAGAAAGAGGACAAATGTCCGGGGGTGGGGGGGTCAGTTTGAAGCTTCTCTCTGATATTTTAGCTTGTCATCTTTTGCATCTTCCATCCCCTGACTGGAGTGAAAAAGAAGAAAAGAAAATTGGAAGAAGAGGTTGAATGAAACTGTGATGTGCCCTGCTTTGAATTTTCTTTTGTTACATTGCCATGAGGTCCTCAGCTAACCCACTCCCATATCATACCATATGACTTTTGACAGGTTAGCATGGAAATGCCAAGCTTTTCATGGCTAGGTGTGAAAATATGTCATATATGAATTTGCTGTTTTTAATCCAATCAGGATTCAGAATTTGCTTTTCGCACTGACTTGTGAACTTTTCTTAGTTGGGTTTTTCCAGTGTGTTTTTAGTTCTTAATTTTTTATCCCTACAAATCAACAAGACTTGCAGTAAAAATTACAAACATTCAGTAATTATACACAAGGAACAGTTTATCTACCCAATGGGATAGAAAGATACATTCCAAATATTGAATGTCTGTGATCTCACCTCAAATCTAAAATTAAAAGAATGTTTTGTTCAGAGGAAATGATGTTCTCAACTTAGTGAATTTATATGGTAAGAACAAATAAAAGAAATGCACAGGAAATACAATTTTCTTGTTCACACACATTTTTATAAATTTATTAATAAAAAAAAATTATTTTCATATTTATTTCTTTATAAAATAATAAATATTTCGTTATATTTTTATAATCTCCTTCCTCCCATAAGCATGGACCAAGCGATTCTCCCTGAGAGCAACACACTACGCCTCCTCGGCCTTACCCTCTCCTCAGACCTCAAATGGAACCACTATATTGATTCCATAGCTAAATCTACTGCTAAGAAGGTTGAGTCACTATGCTGATCCAGGATGTTTTTTCCACCTGAATCCATCCTGTATATATACAAGTCAACCATCCGTCCATGCATGGAGTACTGCTGCCTTTATGATCAGGCGCCCCTGCCGTTCTCCTTGGTGTTCTCAACAGGCTCCAAAGGAGAGTCTGTAATGTGATAGGTGCCGATCTGGCGGCTCGACTGCAGCCACTTCCCCACCATCGAAATGTGGCCTCCCTTTGTCTGTTCTATAAATACTTTCATGGCTTCTGCTCGGACGACTTAAGTCACTGGTGCCTCCTCAACAGGTGTTTATTCGTGTAACCAGACTGGCAACTGGGTCCCACCCATTCACAGTCAGGTTAGTCAAATGCAGACGACAATTCTACTCCTGCAGCTTCTTCTCTCACACTTCCCACCTGTGGAACTCTCTCCCATATTCTTGCTTTCCTGACAGCTACAACCTCCAGAAATTTAAATGCAATGTCAATACTCAGCTATTAACCACTGGACTCTAGCTCTCTCCACCCCCTATATCCTTCCCTTTCTCTCCACCTATGTATCTGTCATCGCACCTGCATTCTCAGATTTCTATTGCTCCTTTCTAACTAGTTTGTACTCCTCACTCTTTTCTAATTAATCTTTTTACAGTTATGTAGCCCCAGCTCATCAGTGGCATTTCTGTCTTGCTCGGGGTGAAATGATTAAAAAAAAAAAATCTTGCAAATATAAAATTATCTTTGTAAATAAGCAATGAATTTAAACTTCAATATCTGTGTTGTCAATTCTAATCAATAAAGAAAATGTACAAATTCACTTTCATATGTTTGCATTTTATTAAAATTTTAATCATGCATGAAAATTAAACGTTACTGAAATTTGTATAAAAAATCAGTAGAATTTCTTATTCTGAGATATTTTAATCTTTATCTTTTTTTATAGCAATATTTTGATATGATAATTTATTTTGAGGTAAAAAGATTATTTTAGAAGAAATAGATTTGTTTAGATTTCATTTTAATAAACTTCTCTCTTTCCTGTGAATGTTTTCATTTTCTAAAATGACCAACAATCTGTTGTTAACCGGAACAAAGAATGGCATGTTAATTTTAATACTTCCAAAAGGAAACTCCTCACTTTTAATTGTATGAGAGAACGTCTTTTTTACTTTATATCAGCATGGCTGATGCTAAGCTCCGGGATAGTGACTCATTGCACTTTCTCAGGCAAAAATTTTCCATTGACATGAAGTGAAAAGATTATATTAAACTGCTAGGAAAGTTGGTTCACTATGTCATGCTAGACAATTTTTCTCTCCAGAAACTTTCTTACATATTTGTAATTCTACCATTAGTTCTTGCTTTGACTATTGTTACCACATCATTTCTGGTGCTCTCGCTATATATTTAGAGATTCTTGATAAAATTCAAAGAAAAATTTGCAATATTACTTGTCCTGATCTGGCATTTCTGTTTCAGTCACTTTCCCACCACTGTAATGTAGTGTCCTTGTACCTTTTCTATAACTGTTTTATGGTAATTTTTCTGATAAACTTTTCTCTATGGTATTTAGACTTTATGAATTTAAGCATACTTCTGCATTGGCAGCAAGGTTACATCAATTTACAATTTAAATGGTTTGATGTAACCATAAGTTCTATAGTAACAGATTCTTCTATCACACTTCTCACTTGTGGAACTCTGTTCTAGCTTTTTTTATTTCCAGTCAAATTTGATCTTCAAAAATGTTAATGCAATGTCAATTGTTATCTTCTGTTTTCTTAATACCTGTTCTTTTATTGTTCTTTCTCTTTAATGATGTGTTTCTTTTTCTCTTTTTCATTCACAGTCAGTAACCCCTTGCATGTTAGTGGCTTTATTGCCTTACTTGGAATAAAATGATTAAATCAAAAACAAAAAAATTAAACCTTTTGTTTTCCATTTTTATGTCTCTTTTGTTTTGCATCATTTTGTTCTTTACTTCTTGTTTGACAGTTACTTCTTTTCAAATTCTTTTTTAAACAATATCTTCTGTAATTCAAAAGAAAATAGAACCACACACACACACACACACACACACACACACACACACACACACACACACATACCCATTGAGGGTCTCTTAATAAACTTGGGAGTGTAAATAAGGCCAACAACAACAAAAAAAGGAGCTTGAAGCAAAGATTAGTCTTCTTGTCACCTGCGCGCCAAATTCTCTTTCATTTTATACAGATATGTTTTGCTTTTGTTTTTCTCAACTATGTAAGACATTCATACTTGTCAATGGGTGGAGCAGTTTATTTTCATCTCCCAGTTCATCTCGTTTTGTCTTCAAATGCCAATCCAAAGTAAAGTTTTCAAAAATTATGTACAAATAAAAAAGAAAATGCATCAAGTAAGATCAACGTAAACTGGTTGAAAAATTCCTTTTGATAATTATATTGTTTCCAGATTTTATATTGATTAAATGATTTGTTAAAAATGAAGAAATATTACATTTTTACAACAGGCGGCATTACTGCAGAACTTGAATTACTGATGTCAATGATGATGGAGGTGATGATGATGGAGGTGATGATGATGGTTATGGTGAAGTGCTGGATGATCATGATGGTAATGGTAATAGTGGTGGTGATGGTGACAGTATTGCTGGTGATGATGTTGATGATTATGCTTATGATGATGGTGGTAATAAAAGTGTTGATGGTGACAGTGTTGATGATGATGATTATTATGGTGTAGTTTTGCTGCTGCTAAAGATGATCACAGTGTTGATAGTGGTAATGGTAGTGGTGGTGGTGATGAGGGACATGGTGTAGTGCTGCTGCTGATGTTGATGATTATGATTATGGTGATGCTGGTAATACAAGTGTTGATAGTGACAGTGTTGGCGATGATGATGATTATGGTGTATTTCTGTAGCTGCTACTGCTGCTGCTGATGATGATAGATTTGATGGTAGTTACCATGTAGTGCTGCTGCTGATAATGATTTTGTTAGTGATGATTATAGTATTGATGCTGATGATGTTTCTGATGGTGGTGGTTATAATGCATTGGTGGTGTAGTGGTAGTGGTGGTGGTGATGATAGTAGTGATGGTGGTGATCATGGGAATGCTGATGACAGTGATTATGGTTTAGTGACCAAAAATCAAACAAGTACAACACTTGAAATATTTATTTGAATATCCTAACGGAGAACAGAAAATGCAACACTGAGATCTGAGCGCGCATTGGGATGGGGTAAGATGCCTTTCAAAAACTAAGCAAATTATTAAGAAACATGAAAATTTCATTACAAATAAAGAAAAGAGTATTGAACTGTTACATAGTATCAGTCTTCCTATATGGTAGTGAATGATGGACAATCTTAAAGATAAAGAAGAGAGTTGAAGCAACAGAAATGTGGTTTTACAGAGGGATGCTGAGAATACTATGGACTGAAGATGTCAGCAAAAACATTTTGAAGAAAATGGAAACGAAAAAGACATTAATACTTAACACCATGAAAAGAAAGTTGAAATTTCTAGAGCACATAATGAGGAAAGACAGTTTGAAAAATTTGATATTCATAGGACAAAAGAAAACAATGCATAATCAACTAAAGAGTTTGAGTAATTTGATGGCTGAACAAAGTTTAGGAGAGATAATGAAAAAACAAAATTTATTAAGAGCTACAAAGGACAGGAAATTTTGGAGAGCCATGATTGCCAACATCCTGCAGAAATATGGCACGTAAAAGAAGATGATAGTGATGATGAGGTAGTGATGATGTTGATGAAGGTGGTGGTTCAGATGTCCATGGTTTTTATGGTGTGGTGGTGGTAGTCATAATGATAGTCAAAATGATGATGATGATGATGATGAAAATGGCGGTGTTAGGGGTGATAATGGTATGCTGTGTTGAGGTGATAGTTATGGTGACAGCAACCATATAGTTAAAGAAACTGGTGATAGAGATGCCAATTATTAACATTATGATGATTATGAAATTATGGTTCAGTAGTGATGTTGCAGATTTGAATAAACCCTTAACAAAGAAAGTCTTTTAAATAAAAAATATAAGATATTTTTATTTTTGTGTTTTTACAAATAAATTTTTCTTAGCATGTATGAGTTCTTACAGTCCTTGTTTGTAGTTGTTTCTTAAAATGAAAATAAAAATGATTTGTTCATGTGTACTTGGGAAAAAAAGTAGCAAGGAAGAAAGTGAGGAGGAAGAGTATAAGTGTCATGTAACTTGGTGAGGAAAAGTATAAGCATCATGTAGCTTGATAAAGATTGGTGAATAAGTAAGGGAATTTCTTTTGAGCTATGGTTTCATGAATCTGTTGCAGTATGTTGCCATTCTTTCTTCTTTACTGGCTTGTCTGGTCTAGAACCTACACTTATATACCCTTTGAGGAGAACACAGAGCATGGTTTTTTTTATTGTCAGCGGGAACTTGACCCATTGGTTGAAAAATCTTAAATATTTATTTGCAAAGCATTAATTCATTAACTGGAAGGATGCACAAATCCTCCAACGCAATTTGTTTTTTTGTCATTTGGTTTTTGATTGTCATTCTGTTTATTTCTGTTTTTTCTCTACAATGATAATAATAGTCATAGTGACATCTAAATGGTGTTTTTGACAGAGTTCATAAATGTCAATGATGATGATGACAGTCCTACAATTGTAAAGAAAGAAAATATACAGCATGATACTGCTGATGCTGATGATAGCAACATGCCTCTTCTGCTCTTATTTTGTCATTGTTCAAAGACAAGTAAAAACACCTTCACATTTGTATTGTTTGCATTTAATCCATGCTGGCGGCCAACTGCTTTCTTTTTGAGTGATAAATCTGATGTCTCCTTCAAATGTCTTTCTACTTCAGCCTTAGGGTTGCAACAAGGTAAATGATGCAATTATAAAAACTTTCAAAACTGTAAAGAATGTTTAATTAGTCCTGAACAATATTTTTTCATGGACTTCAATCTACTAATTTATATTGAAGACAAACTGGAGTTGGGGAATTACTTAAGCACACAAAAGAGTGTTATGACCTGTTGTGTTGTTTTATAAGTTTTTACTTTCAATGTTTATGAAGACAAGTTATGAGACAAGTCATGCAAGTTAACAAGAAAATTATAATTAGTGAAAAAAGATACTTCTATTTTTTAACACTAAAAGCAAGTTTTAAAGAAAAAAATCAATTATACCTTATAATATGCACTAGAGAGATAAAGCAGAATATATGGTTAATTGCTTGAAAAATTTTCAAAAGCAAGTGTGAAAAATAAAGTAAAATCAATAAATAAAATAATAACAGTGAATAATAAAAAGAAAAGGAAAAGAAATATATTTTTTCATGATGCTAGTAATAAAGGGACCGGAAATGTAATTACCCTACTTAGCTTCATCAAATGCCTATTAGGTGGTGCTGTTTAAATCTATTAAAGGACAAACATTTCCTTCCCCTTTTTCCAACTTGCTCCAAGATGTATTAGCAAGGACGTCCATTTTAGGGTACATTTGCTTTGCCAGTCCACTGATGACTGAAATCTATCTCTACTTTCTAACACATAGATTCACACGTCTTCCAAAATCTCTACTGATGAAGTAAATACAAACTTTCTTTAGTCATGCCAATTCTGTGCATGGCTGACTTGAGCCTGACCATTATAACAATGTTTATCATTACTTTTCCTAAATTCTGGAATAGAAAAAGAAAACAAACATACCCAGGAAACATTAAAAACTTTGTTTCCTAACAATTTCTATAAAAAAGAATCAACGGCCTATAATAGAAACCTAGGTTTTGTTGCTTTATCTTTAATTGTTTACATGTGAAATCCCCCACTTAAAATACACCAACATGCAAACTTTAAATTCCAGAGGCATAAACCTATCTCTTCCTCTTCCATCTGTGAGTTATTGAAAAAAAACACTATTTTCAACACAAATTACAAATCCACTTACATAGCATTTTAAAACACTTTCAAACTTTGTTTTCTACCCAATAACAGAAAATATTGCAAACATGCTAAAAAGATTCCACCATGCAACACACATCATTTAAATTAAAGTATGTGCATTGTGGTGCAGTGGATATCAGCTCGGAATGAGAAATCAGAGTGTTGAGTTCAAATTCTAGTTAAATTCATTGCCTTCATTTATGCACAAATCCATCTCTTCTCCTTCCAACTATGGGTTGGATAGCAGAACAGATTGGATTTTATCACCTTGGTTGGAAACCAGTCTACTACAAAAAATAATGTCAATTTACTGCAGGAAATTCTGCCAAATTAGTCATGTCTCTTTTGAGACATGGTTGCCTAAGCGTGTATCACATATGGCAACTGACTGATCTTTTGGTTAGAAATTAACATCACCATATGAAATATTTGACCAATCAGAGAAAACTAAAAACTTATTTTTCTTAAGGCCACATTGGGAAAAAGTACTTATACAGATTTTGAGTGCAGAGATCTGGCTATCTCCAAGTTGTTCAGACTACAACCATTCCACAACCATTCCCCCACTCCCAGACTACAACCATTCTCCTACTCCCAGCATGTGCTGAAAGATACATGGTGACTTTAAATAAATCCACTACACTAACAACAGCTTGGATGTTCAGTGAATCTTTATTGATGGTCATGAGTCAGTGAATTCAAACCATTTCTAACAACAAAGATGGTCAGTGAATCTTCACTAACAATAAAAGTGTCTTCTCAACCACAGATTTTTCAGTGGATCAACTATTTAAATGTCTTTTCTAAACTACAGATTTTTTTGTGTACCAACTACCCAAAAACTTTAACTCAACTAAAGACTAATTTTACTCTGTTTTAACTCTTTTGAATTCCTGTACATAAGTTTGCAAATACAAATGATTTATTTAACAGGCAGACCCAGGTTTTCTTTATTTTTATTTCATTATTGTTTGGAATTCAAACATTCAGATTTTTAATATAAAAAAATCCTGGGTTTAATAAGTGTATAAAATAATTTTTATACAGAGGTTACCTGAGACATGAAACTACTTCAAGGATTCCACAAGGTTAAAAAAGTTGAGAAATGCTGATCTAGATATATCTCCCAATTTTAATACAAAAAATCATGGACAATTGAATTTTATACCAAATAATAATAGAGCAGACTGGGTCCTCTAACTTTGGTTGGCAAACCAGTAGGACATGAACAACTCAAAACTGGAGAAGCTGATAGGAAAACATTATCATTCCCTAAGAGTTATAGATTGCTTTTGTTAATGGCATATCAACTTCTTATGGGTCATTTAATGCTGAAATTTAATTTTCTTAGTTACTTTGAAGTAATAAAAACAGGATATAGATTATTCTGTTCTCATAGTTGAATACATGGTAGATGATACACAGCTTTTGTGCATAGAAATGTTTGTATAGATTAGAGGCTGTGATATGTGTGTTTTATGCAGTAGTTTTATTAAAATTATGTTTTGGAATACAGTTTGATTTATTATAGGATATTATATGGACTAATGTCATGAAAGAGTTCTTTCATGTTGATTGTTTGGTTTTGTATGGTGGCATTCAACCTGTATGGATTACTCAAAGATGAAATATTTTGTACATGATTTTATGCTTTCAACTACAGATATTTTGAGCATAATTTTATACTTTCAGAGTAAAGGTATGTTTTTTAGATATCTAGTTTGTAGATCATAAAATGTATTGTTAGTAGTTTTACTGTAAAAATGTATTTTTATATTTTTTGTGTTTCATTGATTGTCATTTTAATATAAAATTATATTGTTGGTCATTTTATTATAAAAATCTACAGTTGATTTTTGTTTGGAGGTTCACAATTTGCCCATAGCTTGGACCTAACATTTGCTACTACCCCAGATCATGGTGGACCTGAAAATGACAGCAATAAAAAGGTTTGATGCTCCTCAAAATCTTCACTCTCATGATCCCTGCACCCAAATGTAGTTTATAGTCATACCCAGAACAAAGAAGCTTAAAAGTGTTTTCAACATACTTCTCCTCTTCATGAGGGCTGCAAATTCTGTTTTCTCTTAAGTAGAATCCTATGATTATTTTGCATTTTATTTTATTGTTATATATATATTAGAATACAAATCTTAGTTAACAAATGAAAAATAATACTAAAAATTGAAACATTTTTTGGTTCAACGCACTGTTTAATTTAGAAGTAAAATCCAAAATAGGGCAAATATTTTTTAAATTAATTATAAACACTTCCCAAAAAACACAAAGTTAAATAAAATATTAAATAAGAATTCAATTAAATTAAGTTATAGCTGCACTAGTAATTTAGAAAATTACATAAGTAAACAAAATGCCAGAAGCCTAAAAAATAATGTGCAACATAATATCACTAGTAACGAATATAACTGTAGAGACAAAAACAAATGGCCACTTAACAGACTTTGTAAAAGCAGAAGTACATGATACAGATGGACAAAGAAAAACATATTTGGGCTCTACAAAAGGAATTTTTAAAAACAGAAGTAATAATCACAAATCTATATTTAAGCTGGAAAACATTAAATATTGTACCAAACTGGCTAGCCATGTAGGGAAATTAAAACAAAAAAAAATGGATAAGACCGTGATATAAGATGGAGTACTGTAAAAAAAACTCAAACCTTACAATTGTGGGGAAGTCTTCAGATTATGCCAAGAAGAAAAGTTCGCCATAATATGGTTTTCAGAATTAAAAAAAATTACTAAATGAAAGGTTAGAAGTAATGTCCAGATATAATCACATCTAGAAATACATCTTAAGATCATACAAATCTAGATGAAAGTATTTTAAGATTCTTAAGTAACTCCTCCCTAATTTTGAAAATTTTTGGTTGTTTAAAAATTCCAGTCATATGTTCATAAAAATCCCTGTTGTATGGTTGAAAAACATTGGAAAATCGATAATTTTAAATTGCCTGAAGATACCAAAAGGTTGAAACCTAGGTTGCAGAAATAACTCATTTCCAAATGAAAAATATTTAAAAACTCTACAATATAAATGTATTGAGCACTTTTTAAATGTATTGAGCACTGGGTACTGGTCTAATTTAATCATGACTGACCAAAAACTAATTAACAATAACTATATATATATATATATATATCAATAAATTTCGAAAATTACATTTTGTTGAGTAGCTATTTCAGCGAGAAAACTCTCACTTCATCAACAACAAAGCAACAATCCCAAACAAAATTTATTGATTCAAATACCTATATACATTTCCTTTTTTGGGATTTAAAAAAAAATATATATATATATATATATATATATATATATATATATATATATTACAGAAAGTCCTGAAAATTAACAAAATGGGTTTTTAGCAACTGACATATTTATTTGTTTGAACAATATTTTTAATCGATACTTGTATTTGAGTAGATATTCTGTTTTTAATCAAACAGTATATTTATATATTTATTTTTACCGGCCTGACTATTTACGATAAATTTTGTTGCAAAAATGTGTGTCATTCAGCAGGATTCAAACCTGTGACCCCTATCAACATAGGGGAAGCCACCAATTGATCTGATGTGTCTTAGACCATTCGACCACAAATGAGCCACAGTTTAATTGAAGTCAAATTAAATCTCATATAACACAACTTTTGAGTCTACGTAAATAACCATCTCTGCTTGGAAATGTATTGTAATGTCAACAAATATAAACATGCAATGTTACGAAAAGTCCTGAAGATTAACAAAATGGATTTTTAGCAACCGACATATTTAATTTATTTGTTTGAACATTATTTTTAATCGATACTTGTATTTGAGTAGATATTCTGTTTTTAATCAAACAGTATATTTATATATTTATTTCTACCAGCCTGATTATTTACAATAAATTTTGTTATGAAAATGTGTATTGAAAATTGTGTTATATAAGGCTTGATTTGACTTCAATTAGACTGTGGATCATTCATGGTCGAGCAGTCTAAGACACACCAGATCTATTAGTGGCTTCCCCTATATTGATAAAAAATGCAGGTCCAAATCCTGCCAAGGGACACACAATGATGTTTTTAAAGGTTGTATTTTAAAATAAGTGCTAATTTGATTCATAATAAATAGTCAAAAAGTGGTATTTCTTAATATTTTTATTGACAAACAACAAAAGATAGCAATTGTAGTTTATTTAAAGAATTTGTAATAAGTAAAAATAATTTACTTCAAGCTATGTCACTAATATATATCATGAGAAAAAAATTTATCAAATAGTAAAAATATTTTAAATTTTGTATAGAATGATTTTTATAATGTAAGAAACACCTTGTTTGTTAGGAACACATACCACTTCAACTGTATTATTAATGTACGTGATGTAGGAGATGACTAGATTAAACAAACATTTTAATTATACGTGAAAAGAGATGGCTGAAATATGGAGACTTTATCAGAATCACGTACACAGGAGGTGAAAATAATGAAAAAGGAATCGGTGTTGTACTGGATAAAGATATAATGAAATCAATTATGGAATACTGCCAGATATCTGAAAGAATTCTGGTAGTTAAACTGAAAGGGAGGCCTCTCAACATATCAGTTATAGTGGTATATACACCATCAACACAAACAACAGAAGAAATCAAATCTTTCTACTCCATGCTAGACAATGCTAAGGCACAGTGCAAGTCACAAGAAATCAGGTTTATCAAGGGAGATCTGAATGCCAAAGTTGGCCATAAGAGAAAAGGTGAAACGGTCGGCAATTTCAGACTAGGACACTACAATGATCATGGTGAGAAGTAGATTCAGCACAGCAAATGACCAGATAATAACCAATACCTGGTTCCAATAACACCCAAGACATCTATAGACATGAATGAGAAACTAAGAACCAAATTGATTAAATTACTATCAACAAGAGATTCAGAAACACAGTAATTCACTGCAAAACCTCACAAGTTCTGACTGTGGAAGTGACCACATACCAGTTATATGCAAACTAAGGAGAAAACTATGGAGACTAAAGGAACCTAACACAGGGCTAAGACTGCAGTACAACAGACTTGTGAATGAGACTTTCAGGAAATGTTCACAAACACATGAAAAAAAACAAAAAAAAACACTAATAATGACAAATTAGAAACAGAAGCTCAAAATGGGATGCACTATAAGAAGTTCTAATGACATCAGCAGACGACCCTATCCCAAAAGAAAAAGCATGTTGAAAGAAAAATGAGTGGCTCACTGAAGAGATTCTTATGATGTAAAAGAGACAGAAAACATTACCAAGATATGGAACAGAATACAGGAAACCACACAAGGAAATGAGGAGCAAGGTCTAAAGAAAGATAGTTCAACAACAAATGCACTGAAATAGAGAGACTGAGCACGACAAATAAAGGAGAAATGCATAGAAAAAAAAAAGAACAGGACAAAAAACCTGATAGCAACTGGATGTATAAAAGCAAACTCACACTAGAAAAAGAAAACTGATTCAGAGATAGGACGAGTACATCAGAGATCTCTTCCATGACAAGAGAAACCAACCAACAATACACAGAAATGCGAATGGACCAGAAATATTGAAAACTGAAGTGGAATCGGCATTGGTCAAAAACTGAACAGTAAAAAGCATAAGGACCCGACGTTAGAGATGCTGACGTCCTTAGACGGCTTTGGCGTAGACAGGATCACAGAAATAATAAACGAAATCTACAATAGTGGAAATATACCTCAGGGTTTGGGAAAAATACTAAGAAGAAAAATATTGAAAGCGTTAAACGACAGAGTCAAGTGGAAGTCCATGATCGCCTATGCCCTGAAGGGGCACGGCACAAGAAAAAGAAGGTAACTTCGTGAATGGTTCTAGGTCCAAGGGAAGTAATCATTAACAGTTTGACGGTATTTAATTTAGAGTGATCTCCCTTTGCGTTAGAGCTCTCTATTATTTGGTGAAAGCTTCGTGTCAATGTTTTGTATTGTTAATGTTCGGACAAAGTATAAATCATGCTGAATATTATATTTGTTCACCCGGATCTGGGCATCGGTGGAGCAGAGCGAGCTGTTGTGGATGCTGCCATAGCTCTTAAATCATGTGGTCATAATGTCCAATTCATGACGGCACATCATGATCCGAACCATTGCTTCGAAGAAACTAAAAATGGTCAATTAAAAGTTACCGTCATTGGAGATTGGCTCCCCACAAATATTTTTGGTCGTTTTAAAGCACTTTTCGCCTATTTGCGAATGATACTGGTAGCTCTCTACGTGGCCTTTAGTAGAATTGACTACGATCTCATCATTGTTGATCAAGTGTCCGCATGCATTCCATTTTTAAGGTTTGGTCGCAATACCAAAATTCTTTTTTATTGTCATTACCCCGATATGTTGTTGACTGGTAGAGAAACAACTCTCAAGTCACTGTACAGGGCACCTTTAGATTGGTTTGAAGAAGTTACTACTGGAATGGCAGACCGTATTCTTGTAAACAGCAAATTTACTGGTAAGTAATTTACTTCACTTTTTTTCTCTTTAGTTTAAAAAGAAGTTCTTTGCTTTTTAATTTGGTAAAAAAACAAACAAACAAAAAAAACTTCAAAGCAGAACTCAAAGATAAGAATTTCAATTAAGTAACTATTTTTTTACAGACTTGCCTTAACTTTTTGCTAATAATTTTTATTATGTTCTGGGAAAATGCAAAATTTATTTATTTTTTTTGATCAATGCAACATTACGAAATTTTAGAATCAATTTTAAAAACCTTGTTGTATTCATTGAGGTATTTTTCAACATTGGATGAATATTTTCAATAAATTTAAGTGTAAAACTCCATGAAAATCGATTTTACTGTGAGTGTGAATGTGAAAAGTATAACATTTTTCACAAATGTAAATTACATATTGCCAATTCCGGAAGTAGCTATTTGTCCTGTTCGTTAAATCTTCAATCACTTTCTTTAAAGAACGAGATCCGTAAACAAAAAATAACAACAATTTTGCAAAAAAGAAAAAAAAGTTAATTCATCCCTCTTTCGAGAAATTCTTGAACTCCAAAAAAAACTGAAAGGTATTTCTCACAAATTTCAACAAATGCTTTTTTTAAATATATTTTTAAAATTATCTAAGAATTGTTAAAGTAAAGAAAAAATGGTGAATCAGATATAGATATTGAGGTTTAGGGACTTACAAATTGTATTCTTGGTTGAGAAAGAATATTTTCCAGGTTTTAATGTAGATTACACTTAAAAGCACGAAAAGAAAAGATTTTTAACGAATTTTTTACGAAGTTGTCTCCCTTTACTTATTTTAGCTCACCGTCTTTTTCACAACATCAAAAGTGAAAGTTCATGATAAAAGTTAACACTTCGCTCAAAAAAGAAAAAAAGTATTCTTAAAATTTAACTAGGCCACATATTCAGGAAAGAAAACTTGGACAATTTAACATTCTCAGAGCACCTTGAAAGTATTAGGGACAAAGGAAAGCAGCGAGTAACCTACCTCAGGAGCTTGTGTCAATGGTTGGCAGAACAGGGATTAAGAGAGCAAAAAGACAAACATTGAATGAAGAGTTACAGTGGGAATTTGGGGAGAGCCATGATCGCCAACGTCCTGAAGGGGTACAGCACAGATGACCATACCAAAATAAATTTACATGCGTTTGTACAGATGAACACTGAACAGTTTTTTTTTAAAAACATTTTGTCCTCACATTTCACAATAATAGTATAACATTTTTCCTTTTTTTTTTTTTTTTTTTTTACAAAAAATTATCACACAAATTAAGGATTACTAGTATCAGTGCTAAATTGAATATGTTAGTCTTGGTCTAGTTAGTATTTGTCAGTGCTCTCCCACCTGCCAACATCAGCAGTACAATACATTGGTCTTGGCAATGAAAGCAGGATTTTTGTCTTTCTTGGAAAATTTATTTGGGATGTGGTATGGAATGCTTAAATGATCAGTGTCCATCTCTTCATAGCTGTGCTTGTATATTGAATAAAGCAAACCTTTTTTGTTTATAATCATTTCAGCAAGGCAGGAATGCCACTGGTGCACAGGGTGTTACAGTAAGAGAATAAAAAAAGGTACACTGAGTATTGAAGAAAGGATGAAAGATGGATGATAATCAAGGAGATAGAAGATGGTAATTAACACTACATTTAAACTTTTGGAGGTTGTTGCTATCAGGGAAGCAAACAAATAAGAATTGCAAGAAAAGAAACTGATAGAGTAGAAGAAGTGGTTAGATTTGACAGTAAAAGGATGGGACCTTGATGACAGTCTAGTGGTTGGGAAACCAGGGAAAAAGCTCATCAGAAAAAAATCATTTTCATGCAAATTTCAGTTAACCAAATGATTTTTTTTTTAATGAATATGCAATATTATTTAAATTGTTAATGGGTGTTAATATCACATTGTGGGCTAATTGGGGATTAATGATACAATATTTTCTCAGTTAATAATGGATGAGCTATGAAAGAAAGGAATATTCTCACTGTTAGTATTTCCCTCATTTTACTCATTATTTTATTTAAGCTATTGTCTTGTTCTGTCTGGGAAATATATATGGGAAAATGATATATAAATTTTTATATATCAAGAAAAATTTTACGAAAATTTATGACAAAGTGGAAAAAACTTTATCCTTTATGACTTCATTAGACTAAAGTGATGTTTATGGAGATGTGATTGCATATGCACACAATGAAGAAACACATCAAAAATACTTTTAAGCTTTGCCAATACCTCAATTATTTCATATTCAATGTAAAAAAAAAAATAAGTTTTTAAAATATTCAAAAATAGAAGAGTAAACCATTCTAACAAACCTAACAAAATTAAATATATTGTTCTACACACCAACTCTATCCCAACTACAACCGAAAAAAATTAACGTAAAAGCTTAACATAAAATTTGTTGCAGTTAGCTACTTCTAAAACAATAAAAGAATTAATAGGAAATAAAAGGAGGAATTTACTCTATAACCTTTAATAATTGCCACAAGGAATACATTGGAGAAATATCAAGGAATTTAAATAAAAGATTATATGACCACAAAAGGGATCTTTTACATAACAACAAATTCAATGCTCACCTCATCAGAGGGGTGTGTGTGTGCGCGCGCGCACGCACACACACACATATAGGTATGTGAATTAATAAACATATAAACACACATATATAAAAATATTAAAACAGTGCTCAATGTATTATAAACATAGCTAATAATTATAGATTAATAAATATACATATTATCCTACGTCAGTGGCAACTCATGATTGTGTAGGACATGAAACTGAGTTGTACCACTGAAATAGGATATATATATATATATATATATATATGATTTTATGAAAATCTAGGACAGTTGAAAATTCATTTTAAGTAACACGGTTCATCATTTAGGAATTTATCAAAGTAAAGTGATGAGATTAGACATGCACATGAAGAAGACAGGTTGCTGACATTTTAGACTTAATTTAAAATCCTTTTTCTTTTTTTTTTTTTTTTTTTTTTTTTTTAAATGTTTCTTAGGTCTAAATGATTTCATTTTGTTTGTGTTTTTATCACTTTTATTAATAAATATCACACATTGTGATAACAGATCTGTCAAGAAAAGTGAAATATAAGAACCTGAATGTAAATTTAATGCAGATGATCTAGCAATTAAAGAAATTTCAATACATTTTTGTCTTAGTATATTGCTTTATCTTTAATTAAAGCAGCACCTTTTAAAATCAAAATTATGATTAACACACACACGCACACATATATATATATATATATATATATATATACACACACACACACCTCTGAGTATGATATATAAACTGCAATTCTGTTTGGAATCTTCAGAAATATGGAGTTCTTTAAATGTCTCAGGTCCACTCTGGCCTGTAGTGGTAGTACCTGTTAGGATCCCCTCTATGAGTCAAATAGTTCATGCGTGTGCCTGTGTGTTTATGTGAATACAATGCATGTGTATGAGTGTGTGCACATGTGGGATGGCTATGTAAATATGTACTGTGAGTGTGGAATATTTGCATTGTGTGTGTGTGTATCTCTGTGTATGTAGGGACTTTTCGAAGCCTGAGCAAAATCATCATGGGCGCTCCCAAGCCACCAGCCCTCGTACCTGAGACAACAAACTCTGACATCAAAACTTCTTATGTATATTGTGTAGCCCACCATGTACTACCCAATGTATTTAAGGCCTTGGGGAAGTCAAACTCTGTGATAATATAATGTGCGATCATCACAGACACTTAACATGTGGTATACAGTGCACCTGTATGGGCTATGTTTTGATGGAGGGACTGTACTTTGTGCTGCACAAGCAACTGACCACTTTAAACAAATCTTAGTGCAGGTTGATTGGTAGCTACTGTTGACCTTCATTTATTGTTTACAATAACAGAGTCCACCATATATATATATATATATATATATATATATATATAATGCTGCTTAATAAATAGAAGCTTTTCTTATTCCCAGATAGTTGCTTTAAAAACCTTTTTACAGTTTTATAAAACCCAAACATATGAAACTGGATTTATGCATTTTTTTATTTTTTATATCAGGAATCAACAACAAAAAGAATGAAACATTATTTATTGTATTAGATTATTTATTTACAAGTTTATAAAAATGCGTGAACCTACAGTGGTATGTGCTTTGTAGTTAAATAAACAGTTGGTTTATCATAAAGTTTAATATAAGATAATAATGTGGAAATACATGGGTATGTTTTAGCAAAACGAGATAAGGAATTTATTTATGAATTTACACACTTGAAGTTTGTCAGCAGCTCATTTTAGAAAAATAAATCAGTTCATAGTTTTAACAACTTGTCCTGAAAAGGAAATGTAGTGAAGCGGAAATGTTCATACAACAGATGAGAAATGATTTGACACAAAATCATATTCAAAAATGTTTGAAAACAAAAGCAAGAGAATTTGTTCCTTACCAAAGCGATATATGGTTGCATGCATTTAAAAGTAGATGAAAAGAGAGTTTGAAATACTTTGCTTTTGTCTTAGGATTGTTGAAAGATGATTCTTTAAAATGCTATGTGATTATTTAAAAGCCAATGATTGGCAAGTAATTTGACACTGGCAAGAACTTGAACAGAAATAAAACTTTTCACATTCTCTTAATTTTTTTTTTTCTTTTTTTTCATTTTATATAAAAATGAATTTTGCATAGGTTCACTGTATACTTTTCTTTCTTTTTCTAGGCTCAATTGCTAATTTCTGTGAAGAGGTTTTTATTGGTTCTAAAACAATTTCATATAGGCTTGCAAATTTATTTTTGTTTTTTCTCAGCTCACTGGCCAATCATGAAATTGTGGTTCTCATTGGTCCAAAGAAAATTTCACATGTGCTCACAAATTTCTTTTGTCTTTTTTTACAGCTTATCCGAATTTGAAAGGAGTGGGTAAAGGGATTTATTATTATTTTGTCCATACTACAAACCAACTCTAATGCAATATTTATTATTTACTATACTGAAAAAAAATAACTATGAAAACGTTTTTGGTGCATAAATTGGCAATGTTTAACTGTCAGACCCACAAAAATGCTATCAAAAGGACTTTTTCTTGTGTCAAGAGAAAAACCATCTTTTTGATACACCAATTTTTAAACTTTGCCCATTAATTTATCAAATTGTCTGAGAAAAGAAAATTTAATAAAACAAATAACTATGATATTTGTCTATATTTCTGTGATGAGGTGTTGTAATTGTTCACATTATTTGGACTGTTGTCCTTATCTTTATTGCCATATTCACAACGTTTCAGCTGTTGTACACACTAACTTTACTCAGGTGATTGAAATTTTGAACTAAACCCTTTATTTTGATCACTGGGTTAGATTGTTCTTGTTTTATTTCCAGATGTCTTAGTTATTTCCCTTTAACTCAAGTTTTTTGTTCATCACTGCTGTATCCAGGTGTTGAACTCACAACTTTTTGGGTCTAGTCACTCAATCTAACCAATACTTTTATCCATACATGGCCCAGTGGTTCAGTTTAAAATACCAATCACCTTCTTACAGTGATTGATATTTCAACAACCGAAATGTTGTGAATATGGCAATAAAGATGAGGACAACAGTCTGAACAATGTCAGTTATGTGCCATGTGTGATACACGCTTGGGTGATCATGTCTCAAAAGAGACATGACTGACTGGGCACAAGATTATCTCGCAGTAGGTTGCCATTGCTTTCTGCAGTAGACTGGTTGCCGACCAAGGCTATAGAACCCAATCTGTCCTGTTATTTAACCCATAACTGGAAGAAAGAGATGGATTAATACATTTCCCAAGGGTATTTGCGCGTAAGTGAATGCAATGAATTCAGCTGGAATTTGAACTCGGCTCTGAACAATGTAAATAATGTAAATAAATAACTCAGTAACTGTAATTATAAATATTGAAAAAAAAAATTTTCTGGATATTTCTTTCATTTGCTCTCGTCACATGAATTTTCTAAAATAGTTTGTGAGCATCTTTTGATTTATACTTTTTTTTTTTCTTGAGAATTGACAGCAAAAAATGTTAAACGCTATTTACTTATTATTACTTATCATTAGATTATCTATTTTCTAAAATGGTTTTTAATACTTGTGTTGTCAATTCTCAAGAAAAAAGAAAATGCATAAATCCAGTTTCATATGTTTGGGTTTTATTAAAATTCTAAAAATAACTTTTTAAAAAACAATAATGGTTGCTAAGAGTGTATATAATAATAGTAATGTCAAAAGAAATCCCATCCTTTTAACACAGATTTTTTTTGTGGGTAAGTACGTTAAAATCAGAAAAGTAGAAGCCTTTTGATATTTGGTTTTTTATATAGACAATATTTGTTGATGTTGCATAGTGAAGAATTTAAAATAAATATCTTGAATTTTATCTAGGTACTTATCAATCTGATATATATATATATATATATATATATATATATTCATTTTTTTTTTTTTAGCTGGTGTTTTTCGAGAAACTTTCAAGAGGTTGTCTCATATCGAACCAGCAGTGTTGTACCCAACACCCAATTTTGCTTTAATGGACTCTGCAAGTGAACAGCCACCATCAGATGCGATAATACCCAAGAATAAGAAATTTATTTTCCTCTCTATCAATAGATATGAAAGAAAAAAGAACTTAGATCTTGCTTTGCATGCTTTCAGTAAGTATATTTAATTATTATTTTCAAAAAAATATTCTGCGTTTTTGCATCATAGCCTTGTCTTATTGTTAAGCTGGTAAACTCCCCTGTGGCATTTAGAGGTCACATCCAAACCATGCCAGGTGTTTTCTATTGTGCTTTCTGGAGCAAAAGTTTTTTAAAACATGACCCCCACACTTAAATGGTTCTGAATTTAAACCTTTCCTTCTCCTAGACTGATTTACTATTTAACCCATAATTAGGGAAAGGAGATGATTTCATACATTTCCCATGTGGATATCATACTGGCTTTGTGGCTGAGTCATGCTACTTACTTAATGCTCATAGAATGGCAAATAATCTTGAGTGTTTGAATGAAAAAAGTGGGGGGCAACAAAAATATGATTGAAGTTAAACTAGTCAAAATTAATAATCAGTATTAATAATTTAAAATTCATTCCAAAATATGATTCCTTGGAAAAGATATAGTAATTTCCTATTGCCTTTTTTAGTTTTGAATTTGATTCTCTTCAATGGAGAAGAGCCCAGTCTAATTTAGCTCATAGATGGTGGAGAAGAGATTGATCAATGCCTTTCTCAAAGTCATTTGTGTGGAAGTGAATACAACAAACTAGCCTGAAATTTGAACCTGATCCACTGATTCCCTTTTTTGTAGCCATATTCATTACACCACCCATGCAGTCACTAAAGACAATTACAACACCAAGATATAGTTAAAATGAATGTCTGATTATATAATTTTATTATTAAAATGTTAACTGTAAGTAAACAAACGTGATTTGTTTGAAATTTGCTTTTATAAAAGTTGAAAAAAAAAAAAAAAGAATCATGAAAAAGATAGTGTAGAGTGGGACAGCCTTGAAAATATTGACATATACAAGATATTAACATTCCGCACCACATCAAATCGATGGTTTGGAAGGAAACCGCCATCAATAGTGAAACAAGCTACTGAACTTGAGAAACCTGTTTTCCTAAAGAAAAGTGTTTTAAGAGAAAGATTTTATAAATTTCAACCACAAACACTACTGGTTGTTCAGGCAATGGGTTCCAAATGTTTCTTTGTCAGGAAACAGTTAATATTACCATTACCACTGATATCAAAGCAAAGACTGTCACCACTTGTTTAATAAGGGGAGAAAACCTGTCATGACATTGATTGAACTGCTAAATATCATACTTGAATTTTGAAAGGCCTTTTCTATTTGTTTCTTCTTTTATATGCCCTGTTCCTTCAGAACGAAGGTGATCATTGCCCTTCACATCTTCCTGTTCCTTGTAGCTCTTAATAAATTTTGTTATTTCTCCCAAACCCTGGTTCACCATCCATTTGCTCAACCCCATCAAGTATGTTATGTGCTGCTTTCCTTTGTCCCTCTTTCCCTCTATCAGCCCTGGGAGTATCAGACTTTCCAAATCCTCCTTCCTCATTATGTACCCCAGAAATTTCAACTGTCTCTTCCTGTTTACACTATTGACATTGTTCAGACAGTTGTCTTCATCTTTGTTGCCATATTCACAACATTTCAGTTATTGTATGCTCTGATTTTCTTCAAGTGATTGGAATTTTGAACTGAACCCTTTATTTTGTTCTATCAGTCCTGTTGCTTCCGGATCTCTCAGTATCAGTTATCTCCCCTTAACTCTCAAGATTTTTGTTCACTTCTGTTGTAGCCAGGTATTGAACTCACAACTCTTTGTGTGAAGTCACTGAATCCAATCAACACTTTTATCAATACAGTGCTTTTCAAACCTGGGTAATGTTGTCTACATTCAAAACTACTGCACAAGCCTCTGTCCTGTGAGATGACCACACTCTACACATTTTTCTTTCAAACACTGCTATAAACAACGAAAAGGAGTGAGAATGTTATAACCTAGTTTGCCTACATGACAGAGTACAAGGTCTGTCTGTGCCAAGCAGCTTCACTCTGCATGCTTTAGCTTGGTTGCTATAGCAACAATCCCAATACTTTGATCACTGATAACTATATGAAAAATGCCAAAATATTGCCTGTTTATAGGGATATTTATATTTTATCTAAGAATGTGACCCAGTTATTCCCATTTAGTTTCCTGTTTTTTTTTTTGGGGTTTTTTTAATACAGTTTCTTTGTATATCTTCTTTGGGTATTTCTTTTGTGTAGTATATGTTGAAATACCTTTTTAATATTCAAAATCCTATATAGCTCACCAAAGTTTCCAATCATTCACCATTTTCTATTTAGTTTCTCATCACCCTCTCATGGGGAACTTTGAAACAAAATATTTTTTTAGTGCATGTTTATGTAGTGTTATTGGTCTGCTTTATTTATTTAACTTTCAAAAAAAAAACATTGTTGGTAATAAGAGTAGTTTAGTTTTCCCTCATTTTTTTCTTAGTATAAGAAAATACAACTTAGTATAAGTTAAAATTGATGACTATATATCCATCATAGCCTAACCTGACCAACATGAGGCATTTTAACAAAGACCGGGATCTTGACCAGTTGCAGAGAGGCCTGTATTTAGATATGCCAAACTGTCCTACTGCTAATGGGGAGAAAAAAACTCTGATGTAGCTGATTTTGGCAAACATGTCCTCATGCAATCCAAGGCCACTTTTCTGTCTACTGATGTAAGTTTGCCACATTTCTCTTGACAACTCAGATCACATAATTGTAACTGCAGATATTTCTTTGTTTGTCTGTTAGGTAAGGAGCCCCTATTCACAAAGCATCATTTTGACACCAATGATTTGATTGGGACTCATTTCATAAATTTTCTTTGCAACATCCCTTGGAATGAAATCCTTAATATTTCCATTGAAAATTGTGCCACCAAGGTGAAGTGAATGTCTATATCAATGCTTGCCTGTCATCGCAAAAGAACCAAATGAAACTACCATCTTTTTCTTGGTTCATTCCTGTCTGTCCAACTGCTATAGCCCACAACAATCATTTCATGCTATGTCAGTATAATAGTTCATATAATAACAAATGCCTCTTTGTGTCCACTTGTAATAATTTTAAGCATATCCTCAAGTAAGCTAAGTTGCTATTCACTCATCAGCAATAGAATGAGACCCTCAAATAGCTTCTCGCAAGTTTTCTCTAAGAGCGTGTGCTAAATAAGGGTAAATCCTCAAATAGTTTAAAGTGCTGTCATCTGCTGCTGATAAAGTAGAATGCTTGGTGTTATAAATTCTATTCTAATTCCACTCTCAACTTATCTGGAGTTTCTTTGTCTGATTTTCAGCCTAGAACTGAATCTTTACTATACAATATGCATATAATTCTGTGCATGGTTTCCAAACTAGATCCTCCATAAGGCATGTTGGCTTGATACTGTTGAACCTGTATCTCCTTTTCCATCAAAGAAACTGTTTCTATAGCCAAAATTCGCATTTACCAATTTTGCCATTAAGGATGCATTGATAGAACAAAGTTTGAATTACCTATTGGAGGAATTGGTTGTTATTAATTTCACTGTTCAATTCCTGTCAAAGACATAATCTTTCTTTAGTGAGACTTCTCAATCTAGGACAGTTGTTATTTATGGTTGTTATTTTGTCTGTTTAAGAAAATAAGAAAAAAAAACAGTATATTGAATTCAAATCAATGTATTCAATAAAAATAATGTTCATAGTAATATATATATATATATATATATATATATATATATATACACACGCACACAAGATTAATACAAATACAAAATTTGTCACTTAACTGATTGATGTTATATTCAACACCCTGACTCAGAAGCTTTTTGTAATCATTCAGTTCATTCGCCAAGCACTTCTAGCAATTGACTGCTGACTTTCTCATTTTAATTAGTTTTATATTGAGTTAAAAAATAATTTAATAATATATAGACCTATTGCGTCCATTTTATTTTTATACTGATCCTTTCCATTTGTCTAATCAATTAATTACTTGATGTTGAGATGAAATTCACTAAGGAAGGTATCATACCTTTTTTAACTTAAATACTTAGAAAAGGTCGAAAGTACTTGGGTTTAAAAACTATGCTGCCTTTGATGAATTTCATTTTAACATCAAGAAGTTGATTATACAATTGGAAAGAATCATAAAAATAAGTAGACACAATATGTCTATACTAGTCAATGAAATGTGTTTGAAGATAGATTGCCTATATATATATATATAATATTACAAAGACTAACCTTTTCTGCTACCACAATTTCCACTATTCATGGTTTCCTCAAACTGTGAAACGGTCAATTGTTTTTCTCAAACATTTTACGAAACTTGCTGGTTATGTGTGGAAGCTAAAAGTAAAGAATGGAAAAAAGCTCAAAAATATTTGAAAAAGCCAAACGAGATAATATTGGAAATATTATGTGCAGATTGTGTCAGGAAGAAAAGCTGGAGGTTATGGTTTCTCCAGAGCAAAGCAACTTATTAAATGAGATCGGAAATAATGACAGCTTGCAAATATGAAAAAAATATCTACTGAAGCAATAAGAAACCTGGACGAGAGTTTCCCCCTTCTCATCTATGTTCTCTACATTTGCTGTACCTCATCCCTCTCATTAAATTTCCTACTGATACCATAAGTTTATAAATAAAGTGATAGAAAAACAATTGATCATTTTATTGCCTGAAGAAACCTTCACTGGTTGAAACTGCAGTCAAGAAAAATGTTAGTTTTTATATTTTAAATATTAACTTGCTCTACACTTTCAGTTTTCTGAACTGTTTATTGAGCATTTTATATTATATTGTATATTTAGTGTATCGAGGTAGCAAATAATTTTCTAAACATATACTGTTAAATATAAAAGACAATGAATGTCTATTATGTTTAATCATGAGTCGTTATAAACGTCATATTTTGTCTTTAATTTCAGTTGAAAATAAAGACAAAGATTCTCCAACATTTGGATAATTTTTTATTAATTTGGTTCTAAGCTTTCGGCACACATAAGCCATCTTCAGAAAAGTTATAAGAATGTTAACACAATAACATCCACCATCAGCGACGATTTTATCTTGTGTTGACATAAAACTCTGCTAAGCAATGGCAATAGTTACTAAAAATAACAAATGCAGTTTGCAAATTTGCAATGCAGTTCTATGATGTCACACTGTGTGATAGTGCGATAACAACAGAACCATATATTTAAATGCAATGTAATAAGTTATAGCCAGATTTAAAAGTGATTTTATTAAGTGTGGGTAGTTTGGATTTAATGTAGATGGCCTCTAATATCTGAAGGTGCTTTTTACTGTGTGTATGAATGAGGATTATTGTATTGTTGACTAAAATCTGTCTGATATTACCTACATGGTTATTTTTTCTGAGAAATGTTGTTTAATTGTAATCTGATCAGAAAGGTGACATACACACACACACACACACATATATATATATATATATATATATATATATATACCTACCTAACTAATATGAATAGATAATGTATAAATTATTTTTTAACTCTATATAAAAATACACAGTCATTAATAAGTTTTTTTTTTTTTTTTTTTAATCATATCACCCCAAGCAAGGCGATAACGCCACTGACGCGTAGGGGGCTATGTAAGGGTAAAAAGAATGGAAAAGAGAAAGCTGGAAACCACATCCTAAACAGGGACCAAGGGATGAGCCTCTTCACCTGTTCAATAGACGTGGGTGGAGTGTGAACCAGGCAATAGTTTAGTCTATCTACTCCAATTGAAAAAAAAAAAAAAAGTGAAAAGATTGGAAAGTCCAACTTGTAAAATTGCAATCATAAAGTTAAAAAACAAAAGTACAGTAACAATTAATCTATGAGATATTGACTCCATTTCACTCACTGATTTGTACATGATGATGTTCTCTATTCATTTCAAGGAAAACAGTCCAGCAGTCAGCATTTTGGATAACCTCCTTTGCTTTAAATCAATCCTTGGATGTGGTAAGGCATTTTGAGAAGAAAGTTGTTACAGTATACAAGTGAGATTTCTATTTCTCTCTGGGCCCTTTAGTACTTGAAATTTGTTTTTCTGCAAGTTTGTTTTTTGACTATTTTCTATAAATTTTAAATTAGGCTTAGAGCTGATCTGATCCTTGGCTAGTCCAGTGTAGTCATGGTGATCTTGTTCAAGAGATTCTGAATGACCTTTCACCGGTAACATAGAGCCCCATCATACGTAAATATTGTGAACCGATGAATGTGCATATGCAGTCCCAGTTTCTTCTATTGTTGTTCCACATACCTTGCACCATTCATGATTATTCCTGGAGGTAAGAAATAGTTCAGCTGTTCCAGATTTGCACATGGTACCCCAAATCATCTGATCTGGGTGCTTCATAATCTGCATTGTAGACTTTTCATCAAATCTCTTACTAGAGGATCTTCTAATGTTTCTTTTATGCATAAAAAACTGTTGCAGAGTAGATTCATCTGAAGACATAACTTTGTTTCCAGTCTTTATCTGTCCGGGTTTCATGTTGCTTAGCAAACGACATGTTTGGATTTCATAAGCTGATATGAATGACATCAGACCAAACTCAAATCTCAGATGACATGACACTCCTAGAACTGACATTTTCTACCATTTTCAAGCAGAGAAGCACATGTCATCTTGTAAAGAGCTTCTGGTGGATTGAATAATTCATGATAAGTGTGCACTGCTCTTTTGTGACAACCTACTTCTAAACTAATGCCATGTTCAGAATAGCAGCTTTCATTGCATAGAATTACAATTTTGGTAGTTCCATGTAAGTGGAAGTTAGGATTTTTGTTCATATTCTAAGCTTAATGATTTGCACAGATACTATCACAATGGCTACTAATTTAACAATGACATTTTTTTTTTTACCATAAGTAATGCATGAATAATGACTGATGCAATAACAAAAAACTGTTGCCTCATGCAACCTCATTTGATAGAAGGTAATGCAAAAATGGAAATAATCTTATTACAGCTAAGTGGTCTGAAACTTTTATGATATCCATATATATAATGTTTAATTGTGATAATGTTTAGTGTCAAGGTTAATGTTGTTTTTTCAGTGGTTTTACTGATATATAAAACAATTAAACAAACACTCATTCAAGCATACACTAAAAAAAAAACAAGCAGTAAAAATAAATCAAACAACTGTACAATAAAAATAAAAAGGAAAAATAAAGAAAAAGAAAATCAACCAATCACAAACAAGATCATTTCCACAAAATCACACCATGTCTTATATAAACAAGAAAAAACTGGGACCTAATGGCAAATAACCCTGACAAGTGAGAACATCTTAACGGTGCCCTTACAAAACTTTGAAGTCGACATGAATCTGCTCAGGTAAAAAGATAAACACTTTGTACTTATGTTTGTGTATGTATTTCAAGATATTTTTGTGTAATTTTTGTAAATATATCTGTTAAGATTATATGTAATTTAGATGACAATTTATCCATTTCTCCCTGTGCATTCACTAACACAGAAAATATTGGGTTTATCTATATACTCTTAAGTACCTAATAGATGATTGCATTTTTTAATTTCTTTGAAGGAAATCTTTTAACTGCTACTGAGCTTGTTAAGACCATCCATTCATTAATTTGACAATTTTTTTGCCCTTTTAAACTTTAGCATTCTTTCTCAAGGCTTTTATCCTTATTGTTAATTTCACTCAAAGTTGTTTTCTCTTGCCATAGCAGGATATGACAACACATCTATGAAATTCAAGCACATTATAATTCAGTGATCAGAGTCACCTTCAGTGGTAGGATAAACATTTTATGCAGCAAATGAAGTCACATACACTGATAAATGTTAAATGATCTTGTGATTCTCCCTTATGTTAAGTCTCCATGACATTTATTGTGTACAAAGGAAAATTCTGATCTCCCCTTAAGACCCTCTTTTGAATTATTTTTGTTACCTCAAGTCACTTCTTTATTTGTGAGGAATTGTCCAGTATTCAAACTCATATAAGAAGACTGATATTAGATAACAATTCGACAACCCTTTCTTTACTTTGAATAAAATTTTCCTGTTTCTTAATACTTTCTTTAGCTTTTGAAATGCATCTTTTGCTATATGTATCTTTTTAAAACAAACCTCCTGTATTAATGTTTTGTTGTTAAATTTTTGTTTTGTTTTTTTTTCTTTAGTGAATTTAGAAGAGCAAGTTAAAAACCCTAAGGATATTCACCTCATCATTGCTGGTGGCTATGATGAACGAGTGGCAGAAAACAGACATCACTATTTGGAACTGAGACAACTAGCAAATGAGCTGAGAATTGAAAATCAAGTCACATTTGTTCGGTCATTTGATTCAGATCAGAAATTTACTTTGCTCACACGTGCCACATGTTTGCTGTATACACCTGAAAATGAACACTTTGGAATAGTGCCTCTTGAAGCAATGTATATGAAACTACCAGTCATTGCAGTGTCAAGTGGGGGACCCAAAGAGTCAATAGAGCATGAACAAACAGGGTTTCTCTGTGAACCAGAACCAGAAGAATTTGCTAAAGCCATGAAAAGATTTGTGGACAATCCAGATCTTAAGAAGAAATTTGGAGAAGCAGGTTATGAGAGAGTAAACAAAATGTTTTCATTTAAAGCATTCACCATTAAACTTAATACTATTGTCACAACATTATGCACTTCTTAAAATAAATGCAACAGAAAGGATTACCAATGACAAATTCCTTGGTAAATTATTTTGTAAGTTATTTTTATAAAATGAGTCAAAAATTTTTCTTTTTTCCTTCTTTATTTCATTTTATTACTGTTTTTTTCTGTGGGATGAGGAGTTGTCACTATTTACATTATTTACTTTTGTATTAATATCCTTATCTTTGTTGTCAAAATTTCAGTCATTATACTCATCTGTCTTCTTCAGGTGTCTGTCAGTCTGGGTAACGCTTAGGGAATTTTGAACTGAACATTTAATTTAATTTGGCAGGTAGATTATTTTTATTTTGAAGTCAATGTCTAGTGATATCTCGTCTTTTTATTATCATTTTGGTTATTATTTTCTCTGTTATTACCGAGTTAAAGTTCAACTTATAGGATGGGTAGTACTGACTCAATGAAAACAGAGTGAGTAATAACTGAGCAATACTAAATAAAAAACACCAAGATATCACTCTGCATAGCAGAATAAAATTTATTAACCTCATAGATTATATAGTGTTCACTTGAAAATTCCCTGAAGTTTATACGGTATGTTAGACATCTGAAGAAGGCCAACAAAAACATTGTGATAATAATAAAAGATGAAGATATTTCAAGAATGCTACTCTTATTAAAAGAGAAAATATCTTCAATTACTTTGATAGAAAGTTATTGAGAGTGCAGCTATCGACTCTTTCCAAAATGTAAACTTACACTCCAGATGTTTTTTAAATATTTCCTTTCTTAAAATAAATATTCCTTTCTCAACCATAACTTTTTAAATTAAAAGGAAACATTAACTCAGCATCTTCTATTATTTAAAATAAATTCAAAAATAATGTATCAAATTAAAATAAATTTATAAATAATAATAATAATAATATATCTTAAAAAAACTAAAAATAAAATCCCAATAACATTTACACATTTTTGTTGATTAAGCATTAAATTACATTATTTAGCCTTGTCCATAATTTTACTTATACAGCTTTAAGAATATTTTAGAGCATTATTAAATTTAAAAATTTTGGAAACCTAATATTTTTTTTTATTTCTGTAAAATACATGTTGCAAAATGAAATCTTACATTTACCTTGCTAAAGTTCTTTAGGAGACAAAATGTGTTGGCAAAATTTTCCTTTTGTTGATATTTATGAAGACATTAGTTTGAATATAGATGCAGTTTCTTCTTTCAGCTATGAATACTTGTATCAAATTAATATTAATCACCAATATTAAACTATGTATTGGGTTCATCAAGCATGTCCATCCACTTTCTTTTTTTTTTTTTTTTTTTTTTCTCTTAAAGTAATTTAAACTAAACAGGAAGTTGGTTCAGTGTTAATTAAAATTCAGAAATCATGATTTAAAATGTGCTTTTGGTGAAGTCATACAATAGGCACTGTGACCAGAAAAAGATTTTTTTTTTTTCAATTTTTTTTCATATCATTATAGATTAAGCCCTCCAGATCATGACTATTAAAAAAAAAATCTGGAGTATTTAATCAATAGTAATATATGAATATGGGTTGAATAGCAGGACAGATTGGGTTCTATAGCACTGATTAGCAACTGACATACTGCAGAAATTAATGGAAACCTACTGCAGGAAAATCTGCCTAGTCCGTCATGTTTCAGAAGAGACATGATCACTCAAGTGTGTACCATATATGGCAATTAACTGACTGACTGAATATATGTAAAAAGAACTCCAGATTATGAATTTCAAATTTTCTTTTTTTTTTCTTTTTACATTTTACATAATAAATCATATGGTATAATTTCTATAGCATACTGAACCCTTTATTAACTTTTATAAAATTTAATAATTTTTTTTTATATTGTGATCTGAAGTGCTTATTCAGGGTTGGAAACTTTTTGGAAAAAGCTGGCCAGACAGCTATGCAGTGACTTGGAGGAGGGCCATGATATCAAATGTACTATAATAAATTTTCTTGACCACCTCAAACTGCTTCATCCAGAAGGCTGTTTTAATCTGGAGAAACTTTCTTTACAGCAATCGTTTCTTGAAAAATTAAGCAAACACTTTTTCCAAAGTGCTTAATGAATGAATAGCCTTCATTAATATTGTGGCACTCAAAATCCACTTTCCTCTTATTATTTACCATGGGCTTATTTTTGTTCAGATAAAAAAGAATTCTCGAAAGTAAAGAAGAAAAAGATTATGGTAATCAAGTTGACTTAAGGCCAGACTAAAATCCTTCGTAGATTGATGTGGCTGACTTCTGATCTATAGTAATATAATAAATAACTTAAAATAAAAAAACTTTTCACTCTTCATGGGTGATGTGGGATTAAAAAACCCTTTAAAATATAGAAATATCATGTAGTTCATAATTGTCTTGTTATATATTGTCCTGATAGTTCATTTTAGTTTTTAAAGGATAAATAAAAATACAAAAACAAAACATCTTATTTTGAAGAATAAAAAGGTCAGTATTAAAAAAGAATTTATAAGTTTTGTGAAACATCCCACACTACTAATGGAAGCTTAGAATAAAAATGTTTACATTTACAGAAATGAGACATGTCTCACTACTTCCTTTATAAAGGCAATTAAAGTAACCCTTAACACTTAAAAAAAAAAATGGTGGAATGTTCACTCAATAGAAGAGCCGCTCAAGGTAGTGGTTACTGAAGAACATGGTTGTAAGAGGAAGAAGTATGTGCCAATTATAAGGATATGCAGGATAGATAATGGTTGACCCTTGAATTGTAAAGTTTAAGATTGTAGTGTTCAGGAAAACATTCATACATAAAAAAAAAAACGTTACTGGGGCAAAAACTGTTTGAGTGGAACTTTCTCATTATCAATGGAACACAAAGGGAATGAGGAGAATTTATTTCTGTGTATGTGGTAGTTCCTAGCTCTAAATGTTTGAACTGGGGGGAATTAAGGAATGAAGCTTGTCTCAACATTTTCCGTGCAAATAGAAATAGAGTAAAATAACTGTCAGTTAATGGCCACATGTGATACGCACTTGGGCGATCACGTCTCGAAAGAGACATGACTGACTGGGCAGAACATTTTCCTGCAGTAGAGGTTGCCATTACATTCTGCAGTAGACTGATTGCCAACCAAGGCTATAGAACCCAATCTGTCTTGCTCTTTAACCCATAGCTGAAGGGAGAAGAGACGGATTCATACCTTTCCCAAAAGTATTTGCACATAAGTGAATGCAGCAAATTCAACTAGAATTCAAACTTGGCTCTCCTATTTCTCATTCTGAGCTGCTATCCACTGCACCACAACACACATGAACACAAGTTTTGGAAGCAAGAGGCTACCAAACGTTCATGGGAAAAGAGTGGTAGGGTGAAAGCTGCGTAAATACATTTGAACACTATCAAACCTGTAAAGTTAGGATAGGGCAGCTCAGATATGGTAACAATTTGTTTTGTTCTGACTTTTGTAAAGTTAGAATCAAGTAATTTCTTGAACAGTACACTTCATCCCAAGCAAAAATCTTGATGATCAAAGTTGACTGATAGCAAGAAGCCAGAAGAGATCTCCACAAGCAAGAAGTGCAAGAGAAGAAATTCTAGCATATAACTTATGATTACATCTAACAATTTCAACTGTAAAATAATGAGACCTCACTGCCAATCGAGTACTGGGTTTAAATTTGTAAAGTCTAGGTACCAAAGAGGAAATCTCATCAGAACAGTTACCATGCAATGCTTATAGAGAAGCTACATTATAACAGTAGGAAAGTGATTGAAGCCTAGCTGCCAAGTCAATACTGGTAGCATTGCAGATTTCTTTGGATTTTATTACGAACCTGTAAAGACATAGCAGAAGCACCAAACCAGATGTAGTGGTAATGTTCACAGCAAGGACGAATGGTAAACTTATAAATGTGTAAAATAGATTCAGGTGAGAAAAGTTACCTAGTGCAACAAACTTTTGAAGCAGAATCCTTGGCAATTGATGCAATATAATTTTTCCTATTCATGTCAGTGGAAAATAGGAACAGTAAGTCACCCCCAGAGTTTAGCATCAGCCATGCTGAATGAAGTTAAAAAACGTTTATCGCATTTTGAAGACGTTAAATTTTGGTTTTAAACTTAAAAAAGATCTTTTTACAGTTTTTTTTCCAAATAAACTAAAGGTTATCCACAGGAATATAAATGAATAATAATGATAAAGTCAAGGAAAAAAATGAAAAAATTGTTTTTATGTCATACAAAAGTGGCCTGAAAATTTCATAGGCTGATGATGAAGGTGTGATTAATTTCACTTTTCTTAACAATTGTATTGATTCTTTCCAGGTAAATTGATGCCTGATTGTTCAAAGAAGACTTCAAAAGTAACTAGTAGTAACTTCTCTTGAAAATAGACAAAATTTAGCATCATGATATTAGTAAGTGCTTGCAGAAAACAGGTTGCTTCATTAGGGGATGAGGCTGAACTTTATCAGTTGTTCAAAAGTAGGCAGTTAAATTTAGGAGGGGAAGAGAAAACCTTGAAGGTGACCCAAGGTCAGGGTATCCTGCAACTACCACCACCAAGGAAAACATGGTGACAGATGACAGGCAATTGACTATAAATGAAATAGCCAATGCTATTAGTATGTCCCAAGAGATTTGGGTATATTCTGCACAATGAACTCAGTATAATGAAGGTTTCTGCTCTTCCCAGAAAATCAACATTTTTCTATTCTTAGGAGGGGCTGAGAGAGAGAAAGGAGGAGGGAGGAAATAAATGCTGGGGTGGCTGAGAGAAGTACAGAGGCGAAACACAGGAGATTTATGAGATGTCATTGTGATGATAATGATTTTATAAAAAACACATGTAAAACACAGATGACAGTGAGGAGAGAGAATTCTGTTTCTTTCTTCCTACTTTGTCTGTTATTCTCTCCCACCTCTCTCTCTCTCACTCACTCTCTCTCTCTCTCTCTCTTTCTCAGTGAAGGAAAAGAAACTATTGACTGAATTGCAAAATTATCAGTAAAATTTTGAAAAAGACCACCCATGTCTGGATGTAATAGTAATTAACGCTGACAGGTGAATGTATAAAGTTAATGAAGTGGAGCCAGCATGGCAGAAAATGTGCGCAATTGAGCTGAACCAGATAAATGAAGTTGACATTATATTTTAATGGGAAGACATTTCCATATTGAAGCAATTTCAATAAAAACATAATGGATTTGAAAGTCAAAGCAGAGACATAAGTCCTTGGTGGAGGTACGTCAGACAGATGAGGAGCACGTGAAGTAAAAGACACAGAAAAATCTTCTATGTACAACAACATATCAGCCTCAGTAATTTGTGGACTTTGAAAAAGTTGGATTGTATTTTATTTTTAGTTTTTTTTTATTGTCTATTTTATTTTTATTATTCTCTCTCTCTCTCTCTCTCTCTCTCTATGTACAGAGAATTACAATATAATCATTAGTCCACATAGACTGGCCTTCATTTCTGCCTTATTGTTTCTTTTGTTTTGGCCTGTTTCTCTTCTGCATGTGCTTCCAACCACCTCTTGATTTCAGTTGTTGAGAAGGCGGTATGAAGACAACCGTCTTTTCTTCGCAGATCCCTAATTTCCTCTGAGATCAGAAATCACAATGTGGCAGAGGAGGTGAAAGATTTTTGACTGATCATTTGTCATCTTTGATTACCTGGGGTGGGACAGAAGCAGACATCTGCAGACTCAGGTGTGAGTAACTTATGTTCAGGAGGAGTTAGGGTGTCATAGAGCCAGAGAAAAGCAACAACCATGCAGTGGAAATATTCCTCCCCACCTGCTCCAAAGTAAGCTAAGGTCATTTCATTTGCAGGAAAAGTAATGTTTTTTAATATGCAAAAGGCATTGTGTTTATTAGCTATCTTCAAAAGAGGCTACATTATAAATGGAGAGTACTGTCAACATGCTGAGGCAGTTACAAAATGCTATAAAGGCCAAACGCCCAAGAAGACTGACAAGAAGGGTTTTGTTTCATCAGTACAATGCCCCAATACACAAGTCCTTGGTTTCAATGGCTACTGTGTGTTACTATGACTTTGAAATGGTTGATCAGGTTCTCCTGATTTGACTTATCATCTGTTCCCCAATATAAAAAATACTTGGTTGCAAACCATTATCACAGTGATGATGATGTCATATTGGTTGCTGATGACTTTTTTTGAGCAACAGGATGAACAGCTAGATGACAGTTTATCTGAAATGTAGATGGAATTATTGTGTGCTATCCACAAACCCTCTAGCTAGGATAAAGTCCCAAACCTGATTAGGAGCACTGGACAAGGGTGCAGAACAACTCACCACTAGCTGAGGACAACTCAGGGACATGTAAACTCTGAATACTGCTAGACCCTCACTATCTAATCAATATTTGCTTTTTTCTACCTACATTTATATGTTATAAATTAATCTAAGCATAACTGACTATAAAAGGATGAAAATTTTTTACAGATTTTGACATCATTCTGGGATCTTTTTTTTTTCCATGCATTTCTTTGGCTCATGCTAAGTCTAAAAAAAAATTGTACATAAACTTCACATATCCATAATGTTGAATTTATCAAAACTATTCAGCTTTTTAACAAGTTGATGCTAAAAATTGCCACAAAACATTGTTGGTTTATTTATAGAATTATCTATTATAAATGCCACTAATTTGTATTTAGATAAATTGTATTTATTTTCAATTTTTCTTGTTGAATTTTCACCTATATTGGATATGATCCATTATTGTACATTATTAGATTACAGTAAAATTTGTATTTTATATGAATACTCCCTTATGAAAATTGAGATGTAATAGATTGTGAGGGTAACATAGATGTTAGACTCTTACACCGACCCTGCTGCTCAACCATGAAGACAGTCACAGCAAGCAAGGTTTTATTTCTCAACTTTTTTTTTTAATGAAAGCGCATCCTCTTCACTACAATTATTCCCTTGAAAGCTTCATATCTGCCCAGTTTTGAAGTAACAAGAATCCTCATCTGCAATGTCATATGATGATTATATTTTTTGTGTATATAGAATAAAAATTGATTTTTATACCATCCTTAGTATGGTTTGAAAGTGTTGAGTCTTTTAGTCTTTTATTTTAAAACTTGGTTTTATATTTGTTTACTTTTAATTGACAGAAGCAATTATGAATAGACATAATTGAGGAAATTGTTTGTAAACCCAAACTTTGATAAATAATTTTAGTATAAAAAATAACAATTATGAACTAGGTTTATAAAAAACACAGCATTTTATTTAACAGTTTAAACAAAGAAAGTAAAAAAAAAATGTCCTTTTTGTGTGTATAATGTAGAAAGTTTGTATTTGTATCATGTAGAGTTTGTAAATGACTTACTGCAACATGTTTAGATTCATTGAGCAGTTGTGTATTTGTGATTTCTAACCAGCTGGTTCTAAAGTGTTATCAGGACCCTGTTATGACCCTTATCAAGACAACATGTAGTTTGTTTTATACTGGCTATCTTGACAGGCTAGAACCTTTTAGTGTATGTAATCTTTGTGTAGGCAATCTGTATAGATTTTACTTGCTTCAATGAGCTGATGCTTCTTGAGGGGCATGATGATTGTAAAAAATATTGTATGATTCATGTGTATGCTATTTAATGAAGTTTTACTAAGCTTGGACTTTTGTGCCTGAAAAAAAAAGTGTCAAAAGGACAGTTTTCCCTTGACACCACTATTATTTTAACTAATAATTTCTATCACAAATACAACTTTTCTATCACAAATACAAATAAAGTTATAGATTTTTAAAGTGCACACAAACATTATGGACTCTCTGTACATGATGAAAGTGAATTTATACATTTTTTTGTTCTTGAAAATTGACAACAAAAATATTAAACACTATTTATTAGATTGTTTATTTATAATAATAATCTTATAATACAGCATTCTAAAAACTAATACAATCCAATATTTATCATTTACCAATTTATAAAGAAATAAATATAAAAATAATTTTTTTTTCATAAATTTATAAACATTTACTAAATTATTAAAATATCTGAACCAATATGAAGATCCTAATTTAACATTTGATAAAATTTGAATCAATTGGCAATTAGCCAATGTTTTGTCAATCATTCCAATAAACAATCTAATAAATAATATTTATTATTTTTGTTGTCAATTTTCAAGGACAAAGAAAATGTATAAATTTATTTTCATATATTTAAGTTTTATAACAACTCTAACCATCGTTTTTTAAAACAATAAACATTGCCAAGGAATGAAGCTAGTTAAAATAATAATAATGTCAAGAGAAAAACTGTCTTTTTGACACTGTTCATTTGCTGCCTATATTTCTGAGATGAGGTATTGGAAGTATTTACACTATTTACATTGTTCAAACTGGTCTTTACATCTTCAATTGTCATATTCACAACCCTTTGGCTGTTGCACACACTGGCCTTCTTCAGGTGATGTATGTTGGAATTTTGAACTGAACTCCTTAATTAGTCCACTGTGGTAGATTGTTCTTGTTCCACAAGCCATGCCTTTTCTGGATATCTCAGTTTTCAGTTATTTCCCTTTTAGTAACTCAAATCTCCAAGTTTTTATCCATCTCTGCTGTAGCCATTGTATGAATAAAAAATCTGAAGACATTGTGATATACATTGAAAACAGTGAAGGAACGCAGAACAAAAATGTGTTAGAGAAAATATCATAAGCAAGCTTGAACAAGTTGACCATTCTGATCAGTAATTACCGAGTCTAAGGAAACAATCATTATGTCGGCATATGCACTTATGCAGAACACTGAACTGCCATGACTTTATTATCTATGAATATTGTTATAAACTGACTTGCCATTTCCGTGTCAACTGAAGATATCAGCCATTTATGACAAGTTGATTCTTGTCAGTAAGTGAAGACCAATCCTACAAATATTAAATCAGTAAAAGGTGGCAGGAGAGGTGAGGGAGTGCAGAACAGGTAGAAAAGAGGAATAAATGAGGTACAAGAAAGACTACAAATGTGCTTTTAGAACTTAAAAAGAAAAAAGATTTAGAAGAGGAGAGAAAAAAATAAAAACTTTGGAGGAAAGAGACGAAGATAAGAAGAACAGTATCAAATTAGACTGAGACAGAGAAAATGATATGGTTAGGAATATTTTTTCTAAATTTGAGTAAGAAAAAAATGGACTAATGTTTAAGACAGGCATAATAGAGAATATGGATTTTTCAGAGGAATAAAAAAGAAAGAAATGAAAAATAGGCCATTGCAAAGTTTCTGCATACTACAAAACCGATTTATTTCCCTTTAAATTTTTTTAATTAGCCTTATATTCTGGAGGGAAATTTTAAATTTAATGTTTTGAAACAATTTCTTTATTCTGAACTTTGATATCTGTAGTAGACTAAAAAGTTGGTTGAAAAATACATTTTTCTTTCTCCTTAAACCCTCACATTTTTCTTTGGCACAAAAATTTCAATCAAATCACCAAAGGGTGTGAAGTTTTGCTCTCAACTATGTCCTCACTTTATATCATAAATAGTCTGTCAAAAATGATCAAAGGAGGAGATTCCATTCTGCCAGCTGAAGGGAGTGGACATCCAAGATGACACACCCTATGGAATGTTCAAACAAGGCACCCTTTTTAATATGCACAAGCATTGCACATACATACATCTCAGTCCAGTGCGAACACACTAAGGCATGCATATAAATAAATGTATTTTGCATTTGGTAAACTGTATTTTTGTCCTTGTTTCAAATTGTTGCATGTCTAAATATGAACTTGTAATGATGTTCAACAACTATTGATCACAAGGTCAAAGCAAGCAATATATATTGAAACAACAATTTTGCATTCAAAAATTCAGTTTAAAATCACTGACCTCAAAAATATAACAACTCCTACTACATAGCTTTAAATAGCTTTGTACAGAAACCATTATCTACCTTGTCATCACTTGCTTGCTGGCACAGTTTACTACACTTTTTCCTTCACCCACAATTTGTCACTACTTCCTTCTCATGAACACAAACAAAAGAAACAGAGTCCCCCATTCCTTTCTTTTTCTTCAATAACAACAAAAACGTCTAAACTTTACAAGAAAGTTTTCGAAGTATCAGCAAACCATTGTCTACTACCTTTTAATGACTCAAACATTAAGAACTGGTTTGCTCAATTACAAGCCCTTTTTTCTGTCAGGAAAATAACATCACAGAGAATCAAATTTGCAAACGTGGTGGAAGTGTTGCCATCTGAAGTTGTATACGACTTATTTGATGCGATACCTGAAATACACCCATATGACACCCTCAAAGATGGCATCATCAAAAGAATGGGTTGGTCTGAAAAGGCCACGCTATGAAACCTGTTTGATGACATGTCTTGGGAGCAGGAATCTATAATAACTACTGCAATACATGTGAATGCAACTCAGACATAATACTATATCCAAGAAAGTTCTATGGAGGTTGTGGTTGGATAAACTTTTTCACACAACAACTCAAATACTAGTGCTGATGGTAGATACCACCCCTGTCAACAAACTGACAGATGCTACCGATAGGATACGCAAGTTTAGCTAACAGAGGAATAACTCACTTGCTACTTCAAACAGTCAACACAAAAGCTGCAGGAATTAGAGGTTGAGATGAATGAACTGAAAGCCATGCTGAAAGCTCTCTAAACTCAAGGCAGAGAGCCAAGAAGCCTTTCATAGCCCCAAGGTAGGTACCATAAAAGCAGGAGCAGAGACAAGCAACTAGCAACTACGTAGACAACCCCAGGGCAATTTGTGCTAGTATCACTTCCAGTTCGGCAATGATGCTAGGAAATGCAATATCCCCTGTAACTTCAAGCAACAGGGAAACTTCCAATTTGGCCAGGAAGGAGAAAATGTTGCTTGTTCTATGTTTCTACAGAACAGTAGACGCATAATTCTTGTGGATACCGGAGCTGAGATGAGTATAATCTCACCCTCACCTGGACACAGACCAACCCCTTCCACATTCCGACTGCAAGCAGCAAACAGTTCCAAAATCCAGACATATAGCATGAAGAAACTTACTCTACACCTAGGATCATGCTGGAATTTCATCTGGAAATTTGTGTTGGCAGATATGAACATGCCTATAATAGGAGTTGATTTACTTTCACATTACAACTTGCCTGTTCATGATGCACAACTACACATTTTCAGACAATTTGACGGACATCAAAGTGAAGGGAAAGCAAATGCAGTTCAACTCAACTGAAATCTTTTAGTTTCTTTGTGATACCATTTAGTATTACAGGTAGTGTTAACTCACCTTCAAATTTGATTTTGTCTCCTGTTACTGCACGAGCTGTTTTGCTTACCTTTTTCATTGTTGGTTTTTTCATTTTCTCCAAGTGTGAAGATTAATAATTGAAAGATTCAAACCAGAATCTAGTTGCAACTTAACAGTTTTGTTTAGAATGTTGACTACAATCTATTTTCGTAGATTCTTATCTACTTTTTCATTTGATCTAGTTTGTCTGACTCTGTTTCTGTAGTTCCTTTTGTTCCTTTTGTTTCTTTTGTGGCCAATTTTGCCACAATTATTACTTGTCTTGTTTCGGTAGAAGCAGTCTGCCACCCAATGTTGTCCACCACAATGCCCGCATGGACTTGTGGGTAATTTTTGTTTCTGAAAGTATTGTCTACTTTTAGATTGTGAATGGGCATACTCTTTGCTTGCTCTTTGCTTACTCTACCTCTTCCAGGCGAGTAATTTTTTGGCTTGTACTAAATTCTCCTAACATAAGATATGCCTGATTCCTCGATGTTTTCGGAATCACTTTTAACACTGATTACTTGCTGGCAATCTTCAGCTAGTTTTTGCAGTGTGAGACCTGGTTCGCTTTCTAGTCTTGATAGAACTCTCTGTCTTATCTCCGAGTTTTTTGTGGAGACTAAACCTTGGGCAAATATTAATCATTTGAAATCGTCAGCTGATAATTCTTCCAATCGAAAATTGTCACAGTGCTTATTTACAATGGATGCAATACCACATAATCTTCGTCATCCTGTTTTGACAAGTTAAAACACTTATCTTTTGTGGAATAGTGTTGTATTAGGGCTAAATAACTCAAACAAAAGTTTTATTGCTTCATCGAACCCTAATTCACTTGTTTTCTTCAGAAGAATGCAATCGACGAACTTAATCGACAAACTTCCGCTGTTCCCAACTTTCTCACAAGTAGGCAAACTTTTTTAGCGTTCAACCAATCCTCACAGTCTACCATAAAAAGATCTTCATATCTTCTATAGAAAGCTTCAAATGTTTTATCTTCGTCAGGAAGATAATTGAATGTCTCCATGGAATTCCAAATTGTGTTGAGAGAAAATGCAGTGTTGTTTTTATTAAACTCCTTTTTACTTAATGTTTTTAGAAGTAATGTTGTTTTGGAATTCAAGGAAAAGCTGTCATTGCTCTCTCTGCTGTTGTTGTTATTCTTTTTACTGTAAGAGCAACTTCTTCTAACATTTGTTGCTGCTGTAGAATATGTTCCTCAGTCTTCTGTTGATGATCAAGTTGTGCCTTCATCATCTGAACAACGATTGCTTTAAAGTCCTCCATAATGTCTTCAAATACATATTTTCAAAGACATAAAAAAAACAGAATTTAGACAATTTTTCTTCTTTAAGTGGGGAGAAGAAAATGAAAAGTAATTCCTTTCATTACTATTTCTCAGCTCTGGCTGGTGATAACTGTAAAAAAAAATCTTTCTTTTTTTTTTTTTACCAATACAGTCTGGTTGCTTCTTTTTTTTCCTTCTAAGAAAGGGAAAAAATTGCGTAAACAACCACACTGCAAAACAGAAAATATATTTTTTCTTCCTTTTTTGCCTGTGTGGTTGAGAGAAGCAAACAATGAAATGCTTTTGATTAAAGCAACGAGGGGGAAGAATAAAATCTTACAGTTTTCACTAGTAAGTATTTTCGAGTTGTTGGTTTTAAAAAAATGGATTCAGTTATTATTTTTCTATGCTTTTCCCTCCTTTCTAATATATCCAATGTCCAAATCTGTGTTTTTTCGTATTTATGTTGCCTGTTTATTCGGCTGGTGTGTCTGTTTTTTTTGCTTTTTTTTTTAGTACCAGTTGTATTATTAACATACAGCTGTTGTAGGCATAAACTTTTGTTGAATTTTTTAGGTAGAAATTTCTAGTGGTTAGAATATTCTTCATTGCCAGTGTTATGGTATGACCTTTTTGGGGAATTTTTTACTTAAAAGTTTCTCTTTCTTATATATATATATATATATATATATATATATATATATATAAAACTAGACTAATTCTGAGCCCACTTTTGCAGTTGAAAAGTCAGTCATTAGAAATGAAAAGAATAGTAAAAAAAAATACTACCTGAAATGCAATAAATTTTTTTCAAACATTTTTGTTTCATGAATAAGTAAAAGCTGAAATTGAATCTTAATAAAGAAAAAGACATGGAGATTTCACTTGGTGAAGTTCTACAATAATAGGCAATGTAACCAGAAATGATTTTTTAAATCATAGATCAAGAAGCTAAGTACTCTGGTGATACTGAGCAAAAGCAATGGACCGGATGTTTGGTCTGTAACAACCAGAAAGCAAATGACCAAAAGTTGTCTGTGCGCAGGTGGATTGCGCAGATGTTTCGGTTGAAAAATAAAAAGTAATCAAATATTAAATTTCCATTTCATGAGCCTATGTGAATTTTATTTATCAGCCAATGGGAAGCCCAGAATCAAATACAAGTGTGAAATCCCAAATAAGCTGCTGTGATCCAAAAAGCAGATATAAAAAGCGGAGACACAAAGCATCGTCAAACAGACCGATGGTGACAGGCGAGAGTAATTAATATCTCCCTTGACCAAGTCAAGTGGTTACTATGCTAGTCCCTTCACCTCTCCTTCTTTCTTCCCTGTCTCAAAACTACTTACTGACCTAAGGAGCGACTACATCAAAGACATTCCTCATTTACACTCTCCCCACATTCCTAAGCCTTAAATCTCTTCCAGCTTATTATTTAACATGAACATTTTAACCTACGTTGGACCTATATTCAAGTATTACTTTAATTGTAAAAACATTAATTGATATATGTATATATAAATGTTATTTTCAACTAAATTTGCTTTTCTTGATTTTATAATCATTTTATGACTTATAGTGGGCTATCTACATTAGGCCAAATTCAGTATACAACTACCCTTCACTATAAGGGACTCCCACTACAACTAGAAAAAGAATAGATAAGGTAACCTGCTATAGTATTTCTGATTATGAATTTCCCCCTACGAAAGCCAAAACAAAATATGCTCACATCACGCGATTTCTTAAAAGGTTTAAAAAAAAAAAAATAGAAAAAATTAAAAATTCGTAATCTATTTATTTTTTTATCCTATCAATTTTACGATGAATTTTTAAAGCAAACTGTATCGCTTTAAAAATAATATTCGTGATCAGAAGTGCTTTTAGTATAAAAAACAAAAAGCAAGAAAAAAAACAAAAAAAAAACAGTAAAAAACTTGAAAAAAAATTCCGGTTTCAGTGCCTACTGTACAACGCCACTTTTCAATTTATAAGAAAATATTTGAAACCAATAAGCTCAGCAGAAAAAAAAGTCCTTGTTTTGATTTCCACGAACCTTTTTCCCTTCACAATCAGCTGGGAAGAAATCTTGGCTCGTACCAGTTTTGGTTTCCTTAGAATCTCTATATAACTTCTTGTCATTTTGCGTTTTTCATTTCGTGTGATTCTTCCAAAGTTCAAATTTTTTCTGCATAGTGATCACAAATAAGTGAGTTCAGAAAATAAAATAAAAGAGAAATGTAAGGAAGGTATATCAATATTTGATATGCAGAAATGAACACGCAAACTGAACATTTTTTAACGCTATCTGTGAAATAGCCGGGGGAAGGGATAATAATTGTGTGCACTAAGTGCTGTACTAGTAACTATGTAGACAAAAAAACGATTTTATTGAGCAAGTTAAGGAGAAATAAACAGATCAACAATGTAGATAAAATTAAATGAGAGAGAGAGAGGGGGGGGGAGGGAGTGAGAGAGAAAAGAAAAAGGAAAAGACTGATAAACTGGCGTTGTGTCACCATAACAACCAGACAGGTTTCTTTCTTTCTTTCTTATCAACATTGCGACATTAAGAGAAGAAAGGGGGGGTAAAAGGTGGACTTTTTAAAAAGTTTATTAGATTTTTTGTTTTTTATTTTAAATAATTCTACCCTCGCCTCCTTAAGATCTGAAGATGTAAAAATAATAGTTTAATAATTTCTTGAGGATAAAAAAGCACCCAAAATAGTATTTTTGGTACTTACCCAAGGTAAAAATCCAAAAAACTGACTCAGAAAAAACAACTAAAACAATTGAGAAGGAAAGCAAAAAAAAAAAAAAAAGTAAGAAAAGCAACATGAACAATTCTCTCGCTAAGAAGAAAGAGTAAGTCTTTTTTTTGTTCAAGATGTTAGTCGATCTCTTAGAAAATGTCAAAAAGACTAACGATTTATTCTAAAAGCAAGTCTCCATTTTGACTTAACATAAAAAAACTTTTTTTTTATTTTTCTTCAAACATAAATCAATATAAAAACGTTTATTTCTCTTACAGATTTTTACATTTTTTTTTTCAATTTGCAAAGTTTTATTATTTTTATTTTAATTCAGCCAATTTTAAGTTAAACGTTTTTTTAAGAACGAAAAAATTAAACAATTCAAAAGAAAATTATACACAAATAGATTTAAAAGAAAAGTGTTGTTTTTGAAAAAAGCTTTTACGTTTAGCTTATTGTTAGTGTGGAAAATAGTTATTTTAAAAATAAACAGTCAACAAATCTTAACGTATTCTTTATTTTTACTTTTCATTTCTAATTAATTTATTTTAAACTTCTTTTTCATGTGCCATGTCCCTTCAGGACGTAGGCGATCATGCTTTGCTCTGTCTCTTAGTGCTTGTCGCTCTCAATATTTTTCCTTTTGGTTTTTCTCCCAAACCCTGCTCCGCATTCCATTTGCTCAGGTCTATCAAGTATGACCCTTGCTGCTTTCCCCTGTCTCTCTTTCCTTCTATCCGTTCTGTGAGTATTAAATTCTCCAGGCCATCCTTCCTTATGTGTTCCAGGAACTTCATCTGTCTCTTAATCTTGATGTTAAGTGTGAGTCTTTCTAGTTTGCATCCTTTCCAACACTTTATCATTGCTCATGTGCTCTGTCCATGTTATCCTCAGCATCCTTCTGTAAAATCACATTTCTGCTGCCTCAAGAAGCCTTTCCTGATCGTCTAACATTCACTGCCATACAGAAGAACATAGCATAGCAGTTCAGCTCACTCTTCTTTATTTCCAATGAGATTTTCCTGTCTCTCAGTACTCTGGCTAGCTTTTGAAATGTGTCCTTGGCCATGCTAATGCGTTTTTGGATCTCAATGTCGTACTTTCCACCCTCTGTCAGAACGCTTTCCAGGTATTTAAATTTCTTTACTTGTTTTATTTTAGTTTCTCCGACCTGTAGTTGGTATTTTGGGGTTTTCTTTTTACTGATGACCATATATTCATTTTTTAAAAAGTTTATACTTAGTCCTTTCTTCTCGCTTTCTCTTGCTACCTTCTGCAGAAGATCCTGCATTTTTTTTTGTGTTAGCTATCAGCAGCGTGTCATCCACATTGTTGAGATTGTGGCTGCCAATGACGAATCCTGGCAATGATTTTATTTTTCTCAGAATTGTTTTGCTGTATAAGTTGAACAGATCCAGTAAGAAAACACATCCCTGTCTTACGCCCCTTTCTATTTATACATGCTGCCTGCTGAATTCATTTCCTATCCGTACGCAAGCAGTCGACTGCCAATATAGGTTCTTGCTTATCCTAAACGTCTTTCCCGAAAATGTCGAGGTTGTCAAGCATCTTTATCAATTCTTTGTTGTGTACTTTATTAAACGCCTTTGCGTAGTCTGTAGCTATGGGGAGATGGGTAAATGTTTCTTTGATTCGGCCTTGTGTCATACTTAACTGAACTCCCTACAGCTTACAAGTTTTATCCAGAATTGTCATCAGAAGGTTTTCATCAGAAGCTTGGTTGTCGGCAAGTTGGAATATGCGGAATTGTGTGAAATAGTGTAAGAATAAAATATACATTTTGTATTTTAAAATAGTAATTTATTAAAAAGAAAGAATAACATAAGTTGTAGGAGTTAATGTGCAATTAGAAACATTATTAAGATTTTAAGGGTAGAGTTCGTATTAAATAATAAAGTTATGTGTATCAAGAGCTGAAGAAATTGTTCGTAGTAGTAATTGTTGAAAGATATAAGGAGAAAGAGAACAAGGTGCGACCTGACCTTATCTCCGGGTCGATTTGAAGTTGAAGTTACATTTTAGATGTTTCGTCTCGCGGCTCCCATCTGACTCTCTGATTGACGTTGACCAATACCTTTTATAGTATTCAGATTTTCGCACTTGCTCGCGAAGTCCTCAAGTCTAGCAAGTCGCTCTCATTGGTCATTAAATCAATTTAACACCTACTTGCGAAATCTGCTTTTGAGATTTTTTCGTTAAGTACATGGTCAATCCTTTTTCTATTTGGGGAAAAAACAGGATTTCACACATCGTTGTGAATTTTTGTAAAAGTGAAGAAGAAAGTTGATTTTAATTAATTTCTTATCCGCTACAAGTCTATAAAGCCCAGATAAAGGTATTTTGCTCTTTCAGATAACATTCTGAGCATGAATATCTCATTCCTCATTCCAGTATCTTTAATGAAGCCACACTTTTCTTGTCCTATCTCTGAGCCGATTTTTCTGCGCGCTCTGTTCATCAGAATCCAGTTGATGATTTTTGTTATGTGGCTCATTAAGCTGAGTGTTCGGTGGAGTTCACATTCCGATGCAAATCACTTTTTAGGTAGTGCTATGAAAATTGATCTGCTTAGGTCCTCCGGTATATTGTCACTGTTGTAGATTTCGTTTATTATTTCTGTGGGCCTGTCTACGCCAAAGCCGTCTAAGGATGTTAGTATCTCTATGACAATCCAGTTGGGCCCTGCTGCTTTGTTTGTTTAATTTGTCCTTTGCCAATTCCACTTCAGTTTTTAATATTTCTGGTCCATCCATATTTTTATGTATTGATGGTTGCTCCCTCTTGTCGTGGAAAAGATCACCAGTATACTCATTCCATCTCTGGATTATTTTTTTTCTTTTTAACACTCAAGTTAAAACTTAACATAAAATAAATAATATGTGGATTTTAAAATCCAGATTATTGAATTTTTCTTATTTCATTCTCTAAGAATATAATGATTTCTATGGACACCGAGAATTTTACGTCTTCATTTGAAAAATGAATTGAATTTTTTAACTTATTAAACTTCCAATTTTTTAAAAACTGTTGCAAGAATGTTTGTTGCATTTATGTAGAATACAAATGTTTCTTGGTATTATTTTTCCCTTAATAATTATTGTAGATTCGAATGTGATTCTAAGTAAAAATGAATAGCACACAAACTAAAAGAGTACAACTGACAATTTATTTATGTATTAATAAATGTATACAATGACAGTAAAGAAGTAAACATTTAATTACAGTGAAAACATTTTTTACATTAGAAAAAATGTTTGTTGGATGTGTGTAGGAGAGGTCAGAGAAAAGTATTTACACTGAAAAAAACAACTTTCCTCAAGTGCGACTACATTCTAAAAAGGGGAAAGTATATTTATTGCTATTAAATACAACAAATGTGGTACAAGGCCGAAAGGAAAGTGGATTGTGGAGGTTAAGGCCGGTCAACATTAACTATCCCACCAAGACCTAGCTAAACAGCTTCACAACCCATTTCATCATTACAATTTGCACATTCACTGCAAGGATTCATCCATCACCATTCAATCCTACATATATCACAATACTGCATATTCACATGGAACCTAAAAAAAGCACAATGACAAAAACATTCTTTATATACAAATTGTCCAAATGTCTCTTTGTCTTTTTTTTTTTACAAAAATATAAGATTTAGTGATATGAAACGAGGGGAAGGGGATGAACCCACAAAACGAAACTAGGCTTAAAACTAGGTTCCGAGCAACGGCTTTTTCGTCAAATCAAGTAGGGGTAACCAACAAAACTTTTAAAACTCCCAGAAAATAAAATACAAAAAAATATGAATTTTCATTTAAAACAGATATAGCTTTCATTCAGAGTTAATGCAGATTTGAAATGGAATATCGACACAATTAAGTAAATTATTATTTAATATGTATTTTAATCGACACAATTAAGTAAATTATTATTTAATATGTATTTTAATCGACACAATTAAGTAAATTATTATTTAATATGTATTTTATTTTTCAAGATTAAAGAATTATTTGGAGAATAGTTTTCTCGAGTTTTCCTTTTCTTAGTGTTGACATGTGCGTGACAAATGGATCAGGACAATTTCCCAAGTAAAAGTTAATTAAAAAAAAATGAAAAATCAATTCGAAATTATTGATTAATGAGGAAATAATAAATTATTTTTCTATTTCATGAGAACGACTAGAAATTAAATTTGAAGAATGCTATCATTTTTTTACCTTCTTTCTACCTGTTTCGATTACTTTATCTAGGTACCGCCACGAAAACTCTATATACCTAACGTTTTAAAATGAAATTTTATTAAAAATTCATTAATAAATTATTAAAAAATTTTTTAATAATGAAAATTTTTTATTAAAAATTCATTAATAAATTATTAAAAAAATTTTAATAATGAAAAATCTTTCTTGGAGCTTTTAAAAACTTTTATTTTTTAGTTTTAATTTCAAGCTGAGAGATTAAATTTATTTCCAAATAAACAAAACAAAATATTGTATTTCAAAACAAAACTAATTTAATTTGGATTGGATACACTTAGAAACGAGAAAAAATAAAGCAAAAAACCATTTCAAAATAAAAAATTTATTTCAAATTCGAATCGATATATCGATAAACTTTGAAAATTTACCGAAAAAAATTAAAACTACATTTGTAAAAATATTCAGTACGTATTGTTAAGCTTAGCGTTTCAAATGTAGTTCTGCATATCACACTGATTTACGTCCTTCACACGTCTCTTTCTTTTTTTTGTATGTTTTTTACTAGCCTCATATTCTGAACACACGAAGAGGTAACTTTGTTATGCAATAGTGATTGTGACAAGAAAATGTTCTTAGAAATCAAAACAAGGATATTTTTCTGTTTCATTTTTCTGGCCTCAAATATCATAAGATTCTTGAAATTGAAATCTCTGTGCCCTTTTTGTAACGGAGATTAAATTTTCTCATGGAAAAAAAGTTGAAATAAATTTAAAATATTGCGTTTCAGTTCACTTTTAGGAGCCATTTTACTTTTATTTGATTCAAAATCCAAAATGACTGTTAAAAAAACTAAACAGAAAAAATTAAAAAAAGAATATTAGTCTGGTTCAGAGGCGGCTATAATGGGTTATCTTATCTATTCCTTTTCTAGTTGTAGTGGGAGTCCGTTCTAGCGAAGGGTAATTGTATACCGTTGCAGGTTAACGGAATTTGGCCTTGTGGTAGATAGCCCACTATAAGTCATAAATTATTATAAAATCAAGAAAAGCAATTTGAGTTGAAAATAACATTTTTATATATACACATTTCAATTAATGTTTTTACAATTAAAGTAATAATATGGATATAAGTACAACCAAGGTTAAAATGTTCATGGCTGAAAGAGATTTAAGGCTTAGGAATGTGGGAGCGTGTAAAATGAGGAATGTCTTTGATGTAGTCGCTCCTAAGGTCAGTAGGTAGTTTTGAGACAGGGAAGAAGGAAAGCGGCAAGGGAGGCGAACATAGTAAGCCACTTGACTTCGGTCAAGGGAGATACTAATTACATTCGTCTCTCTGGGTCTCTGCGTCGGTCTGTCTGGGTGCTTTCTCTCTCGGCTTTTTATATCAGCTTTTTGGATCAAAAGGAGCTCGTTTGGGATTTCACACTTGAATTTGATTCTGGGCTTCCCATTGGCTGGTAAATAAAATTTGCGTAGGCTCGTGAAATGGAAATTTGATATTTGATTAATTTTTATTTTTCAACCGGAACATCTGCACGAACCTGAATGCGCAATGACGACTTTTGGTCATTTGCCTTTTTGTCGTGAGAGAGCAAACATCCGGTCCATCACTTTTGCTCGGTATCACCACAAGGCAACTGTTTGACTTCTAGAAATCATTTGAAATGCTACACCATTCAGTGTTCAGTGATTCACTCCACTAAGTTATTTTTCTTCTGGAATCTCTTAATATGTGAAAACATCCTAAAAAGATGCTGTATTTTATTTTTATTCTTACTTTTTTTAAAAAATTATGCAAATGTTGGAAACACATTTTTATTGAAGTTCATTTTTTTAATAAATTTTCTTTGAATATAGCGACGCGTTTGGCCCTCAGCCTCTGGCCTTCCGGCTGGGGTCTAAAATGACCAATTAAGACCAGTTTAAGACCGGTTTAGACCAGTTTTGAACCTATCCACTGCAGTGGATAGGTAATGTTTTGACCAATACCTGGGCGTACGTGCTCAGGTTCCCCACATTAAAAAAGACCTTGTGTCACATTTCTCTCAAGTGGGGGAGAGGAGTAAATATCCTCAGCCTTCCGCCCCCCCCCCCTTACACGGTAACTGAATACCAAAACTGGTCCTAACTGGTTATCAAAGCTAGTCTTAGCTGGTCATTGCTTCAACCAGCCAGCTGGCAGCATTAAGAACAGATACTACACTTTGATCCGGGCTGAGCAGATCAATTTCTGCAGGTGATATTTACCCTTCTCCCTCAGTTGAGAGAGATGTGACACAAGGTCTTTTTTTTATGTGGAGAACATGAGCGCGTACACTAAGGTAATGGTCAACCATGGTGGATAGGTTCAAAACCAGTCTAAACTGGTCTTATTCATTGTTTGTTGTTCCCCACCTAGCAAGCCCAGTTCATTTTATTTCTTTCATCTTCAGCCCTCCATCTATCTATCTTATTTTTTTAACCTTCCTTTCCTCCTACCATTTCTTCTTCACATTCTCTACTCCCCCCTCTGTCACTTTTCTCAATTCATAAAATTACTATGTAGCTTTCTTGGTCAGAAAGTATAACAAATTCTAGCTCATTAATATCATCCTCATCAATCCTATGACTAGGTGTGGTCATTAGGTCACTACACAGTTCATTCATGTATAGCATGTTTTGGACAAGTAGATCTAACAATGTCCATCTCTCCCAAGATCAAACCACAGCTCAAACCACAGCTGATGTTCTTCAATTTGAAAGCTTATCTTGGTCACAGACATGTGATTAATGATTCCATTATGGGAACACTCTGTCCCAGCCATTGATTTAGACTAGGAAGTCATCTGCCCAGTAAAGCTGTGTTATCATTGCACTGGCTTCATATATATATATATATTCTTTTAAACACATATTAAGTATTAAAGACAACTTAGTTTTGCCAACTTTTTTTTGTATTTTCTCATATTTTCTAATGAGGCATTTTTATTTCAAAATTATATTTTTATTTCAAAATTATATTTATACAAATATTGTCCATATGTTAACTGAATACTTTCGAACGTCATCGTTCATCATCAGGGTCAAATTTTTACAGTTTTACAATCTTTTTACCATCAACAATTGTCTTGCAGCGGAAACGTTTAATAAAATGTGTTTAAAAGAAAGGATGCTGCCTAAACACACACACACACACACACACATATATATAGGGGACAGGCTACCTCAGTGTGGCTTAGGGCCATATCGTGTTGAAACACAGGTTCTCATATGATCACTGAAGTTAAGCAATGTTGAGCCTGATCAGAACCTAGATGGGTGACTGTTTGGGAATACAGTGTCATGTAAGCTTTAATGTATGTGTATAATGGATAACAGCTTGGAAATGTTAATTGGAGAGCTGAGTTCCAATTCCAGTTGGGTTTGTTATAAGCAAATACTCTTGGGAAAGGTATGAATCCACCTATTCTCCCCCATCTATGAATAATTAGTAAGACTTGTCTCACTGAACCATTATTATCTCTGAAAAAAAAAGTTGCATAAAAATATTTAGATTTTGGTATTAAAAAGAGGTTGATATGCTGCTAAATGAAAACAACCAAACTAACCACACTGTGCTAGATGTCCATTGAACCTATATAAAAGTTTAGCCACTATTTAGCAGGTTTTGTTTTTAATCTTACAGTATGTTTAGCTACCATCCTCACCAGAAATGTGTGAACTAGTTTTGATGTTGATGGCCCAAAATTGCAGCAGGTAGTAGTGTTTTATACAGAACAAGTAGCAGTCATAGAGTAACTTGACATTGTATTAGTATGTTGTACTAGTATATGTTATATTAGTATATGTTATATTATTCAAACCAGTATGATCATCTTGGTTGTTTTACACGCAACATTTCAGCTGTCATATTCAGATGTTTCTTATTGTAGTCAGTAACCTTCTTTGAATTTTGAACTAAACACTTTATTCAATCCATATTGGGGAGATTGTTTTCATTCTGTTTCCTAGGCTTAGAGGAGATGGCTTTTATCAGTAAATACTCACCAATCTTATTCACATTTATGTTGATTGTCCAGTTCTTTCATTGAAGAGCTAGGCATCTGGCAGATCCTAGATAGAAAAACATAACAGTTGTAAATACAAAGAAGTATAAAAATGGTTGAAATTATTTAGAGATGAATGAACAAACACGAAAAACAAAACACGATATTGTTCATATGATAATAGGATTTTTTCAGAAAATTGATTTGAAATAATAAAACAAATCTTCTCATTAAATAAATCAGCTTGTATAAAAAAAACGAATATGGATAGATCTCTGTGTCATTTCCTTTTAGAATGTGAGTGATCATGGTTCTCCACAGCTTCCTGCTTTTGGTTGCATTCCTCAATACTATTTTGTGATTTTTGTTCTGCTATCAATTTGCTCAAACTGGCCCAGCATGTCACTCATGATTTTCTTCTGCTTATCTTACCTTTGATGTGCCCTGTGAGTGTCAAATTCTCCAAGCCTTGTGTTCCAAGAATTTCAGCTTTCTCTGATTGTTAGCAACAGTTTATTTGTAGTTCCAGTTCAATGAATAAATGTTATTTACACTATTTACCAGCAGACTATTGTCCTCATCTAGGTTATTATTATCTTAATATTTATGTCTTCCATCCTCCATCAGGTGTATGTTGATCTGAGTATCCTACAGGGAATTCCAAACTGAACTCTTTATTTAATCTATGCGTGTAGCTTGTTCCGGTTCCACTGCTCATGTCCAGGGATGTCTTTCCGTGTTCTTATTTTTAGTACTACTCAGTTATTGCTTGCTCTGTTTCCACTAAATCCATGTACTTATTGCCCGGCCTAGAGATTGAACTCACAATAACTATGTCACCAAATTCATGAACCATATATTCTGACTTCTTACATTTGATGGTTAGTCCTTTCATCCCGCTTTCCTTTCCTACTTTATCTAGGATTTTCAGCAATTTTCTTTCTGTATCTGCCATCAACACAATGATAGCTGTTTATCTCATGTTAAAATTGTGCCCACCAATATTAAATCCTGGTAGGGTTTATAGTTTTCTTAGAATTGCCTTGGTGCAAATGTTGAATAAATCTAGTGAAAAGATGCATTCTTGTCTTACTTTCCTTTCTATTTTTTGTTTACTTCATTCATTCTATAAATGTATATAAATGTATATAAATGTATATAGATCTTTTACTCCCAGTATAAATTTTAGATTATTCTAATATCTTTCCCAAATGGTGAGATTTACTAAAGTGTGTTGGTCCTAGAATTTTTCCAACCCTCTCATATTATAAAGAAATAAAGGATCTTTGAACATTTTTATAATTGGTTTATCATCAGGAAATTGACAATAAAAAATAACAATCGTGAATGTGAATCTTACTTGTACATTAATTTGTTTATTAGACACATTTTGTGAATGAACTGCACAAATGGATGAATATTTAATACATTTATTACTATTAATAAGATTTTTATAGCCAAGAAAAATTATTTTACAACAATAAGAAATTCTGTATAAATCTTGTGAGATGATTATAACAAAATTCAGAAATGATATCGTGTTTATCTCTAATTAGAGTATACACAGGCACTTAGATCCTTATGTCAGTTCACACTGTATCCATGATTGGGCATTAACATCATCATAATGTAGAACATAGTGATTTTACCTTATATATATATATATATATATATATATATATATATATATATATATATATATATATATTCAGATAATATTTAGCAGGGGGAATAACTATTTCAACATGTCAGTTCAAGACATGCATTATAATCTCATACTATAATGATAGTGCAGCAGTCCATTTTATTTAGAAGTAGGTGTTAAAAAATAAAATGTTTGTGCACCTTTGTTTTTCTATGTAAATGTGAATGGACACTATTTACATTATTCAAACTATTGTTCTCATCTTTGTTGCCATTTGTACGATGTTTCAGCCATTATACAGTGTTTTGGCTTTCAGCTGCTAGGGATTTCGAACCCTTTATTACAATCACTAGAGTATATCATTCTCATTCCTTGTGCGAAGCCTCTTTTGGTAGTCATAACTCATGACTACCAAATGAGGCTTCGCACAAGGAATGTGAATAATATACCCAAGTGATATATATATATATATATATACTCTAGCTATTGGGCGCATAATATGATATGCGTTAAAAGACTGCCTTCTTCCACCGAATGCCCCATGGCCCAGGGGTAGAGTCACCAACTGACACCAATTTGGTCGGGTTTCGAGCCTGGGTTATGTAACAATCGGAGTCTAACTGTACTGATGAGCTGTGATACAGTGAAACAGATCTGTCTGCAGATGACAATATATATATATATATATATATATATATATATATATACAATATAATAAACAACCCTCAAGTTGCATAATAAAATCTCATCACTATACATGTGATTACAAGTGTTTCTAATTTAATATTCACATTGTATATTTATTTGTTTTAGCATAATATTTTTTTTAAAGAAAATGTATCTTTGAATTTATAAGACAGGCATTTTGAATCCTAATGTTTATTTTCTATTGTGTATTTTTACTATTTGTTTTCTATTTACATTTTTAACAGCAACAAAATTTAAAAAAATCTTTTTATATAAATATATATATTTGGGGATTATTTGCTATTATTTATTATATATATTATTTACTTTTTAATATTTATTGATTAAGGTCTTTTATTTATCATTTAAGCATATTTTGTTATAAGAGTAATTGATAAGGATCTATTCCAAAAATGTTTGGTGTGTCAGGAAGGGATAACACCTGTGATAGAAGAAGTCATACTCCTCTGGGAGAAGTTCATCCATGTTGTTTCCCACATGGACAGCTGTCACCTGTGGCTTGAAGTAGATGTTTGCATGCAGCAGCAGCAGCCACATCTTGATAAATTGCTTTGACTGGTTAACAAACCAAGTGAGGGTAGTTGATGGCTTCAAAACCTTGATAATCTTGGGTCTGTCAGTGCTATTGCATGTGAAGACTGATTCCCAGTGGAGTGGGTAGATGAAATCTCCTACAGATCCAACAGCTATAAACAAGTGCCATGGAGTGATTCAGATGGAAGTCCTGGTTATCAACTGCAGACTGGAAGTCTTTGGTTATATTGATTCCTTGTACCTCCAGATAAAAACTCCCCAGGCTGAGATAGTGGGATCACCCTAGTGCAACAATTTTCCTATATAAATTCTTCCTGCACTGGTTGTTTTGAAAATAATATCACTGATCTGTACATCCAGACTTGGTTTACAAAACCACCAATAGAGTCACTGGTCAATTGTAAAATAAAGTCTTCTTTGGATTTGTGTATCCTGAAAATTTTATGAACACCTATCTTCTATATCTTGTTTTTTTCTTCTATGTGTTGTGTTCCTTCAGGATATGATCAATTATGGCTATCCACAACCTCCTATCCTTTGTGGTTCTTAGTGCTTTTCTCTTTACTAAGCCTCAAACCTATCTTGCCACCTCTCTATTCACACAAGCTCATCAGGGTAGGTTGTTTACTGCCTTCCCCTATATTTCTTGCCCTTGATATATCCTGTGAAAGTTCTGTTTTGCAAGCCTTGCTTTCTCATAATGTGTCAAAGAAATCCCAGTTGTCTTTTCTTTCTGATTCTAAATATTCTTTTTGTTAACATTTTCTTTAAGATTTCTTTGTTGCTTACTTGCTCCAACCATGAAATTCCCAGTATCCTTCTGTTGCCTCCAGTCTTCTCTTCCTGGGGTGAGATTATCCAGTATTCACTACTATGCAAGACGATTGATTTTATATAGTAATTCAGCACATAAAAAAAATGCAAACATTGAATTGTATAATAGAATCTGAAATAGATTTTTTCCTTTGTTTAATTTGATTTTTTCATTTTCTTTTTTTTGTCTCCACATCTTTGTTTCTATTTACAGTTCTACTCTGCCTGTGATATCACCTTTTTCAAATGAGCTGATTTGTAATGCCTGCCTGCAGAGGGAATCAAATGCTCCCGTACAGGCCATCATCAAGAAGAACTCTCAGTCTCTCCTCAAAAGACAGATCAATGAGACAAAAGAGGAAATTAAAAAAGTAATGAGTCGAGTGAACACTGTACGTAGATTACAAATAATCCTCTTCTGTTTATCTTGTCCAAAGCTGAATTGAAATGTTTAATCATTGCTTCATTTGCTTTATTGATTCTCTTGACTTTGAAGTGAGTCAATGCAATAATTTAAGGAATAATGTGTTTATCATTCACTACCTAAACTTTATTCTCTGTTTAATAAAGGGTCCTTAGATAATTTCTGTCTAAATACAGGACAGTAGCCTAGCAGATTAAAGTGTTGGTTTGTGAATTTGGTGGCATAGTAATTAAGAGTTCAATCTCAGGACTTTGCAGTGGATGCTTGCACTCAGTAGAAACAAGGTGATCAAATACCTGAACAATAGTAAATAAGTAGTAAATGAAATATCCCTAGACATGGTCAGCAGAACAAGAACAATACACCCCTGTAAATTAAGTAAAGGTTTCAGTTTGTAATTCCCTGTAGGTTACTTGGATCAATAAGTACCTGATGAGGTCACAATGGTTGAAACATGTAATACCAACAAAGATAAGGACAATAATCTAGATTGCTCTTTAAATAAATTATTTGATAAATCATCTGTAGCAATTTAAATCATTGAAAGTGAATTGCTTTTTGAGTTATAATTTGTGTTCACAGCCACATCACATTGAAACACCAGTTATCATTCGATCACTGAAGTTTAGCAATGTTGAACCTAGTCAGTGCCTAGATAGTGACTATTCAAAAATACTAGTTGCTATAAGCTTGGATGTGTGTCAGTGTAATGGATAAAAGCTTGAAATGAGAAATTAGAGAGCTGAGTTTGAATTCCAGTTAGGTTCATGATATTCATTTACATGCAAATACCCTTGGGGAAAAAATGCGAAGTTAAAATTGCCAGATCAGGACTGATAACTTTGCTGATTCTTCTTTGGATTTTGACAAAAATCTCTAGATATTAAGCACCAGGCTAGATGTAGTAGTAATACTCAGTGCATGAATGAATAGAACCTTAATTTTTGTTTTTGTGCTTAATCTATTTCATAAAATAAATTTATAATATATGATTTCAAATTTCTTATAAACAATTTTAATCTAAGTGATTTTATTGTATATCTTTTATTAGTTATTTGAATAGCAGGACAGACTGGGTCCTATAGTTTAGGTTGGTAACTGAGCTACCTTTTCTTTTTTTTAAATATATCATGGTTGCCTTGTTTTGTTACATATATTTATTGTCTTTTCAAAACTCTTTTTCAGATTTATAGTTCACTGGTACAAAATGAAATACAAACCTTTCCTGATGATGTATCACTTCCCAGTTTTGAGTATATTTCAGACATTGTGAGTAGAGAAAGTTTTTTTTTGTTTATTTTTATAAAACATTTAAATAACATTATTTTATTGGAAATTTTATTATTATTCTTTCACTTAGACTGTGTTTAAGTTTTTCTTTTTATTGTGGAACTAAATAGAAATAATTCTGAAACAAACTGATATTTAATAGAGAAATGATTAGTTTAAAATTTTAGTCACTTCTCACTTTAAAGATTTTTATTTATGTTTTGTTTTCAGAATCAGTTAGAAAGCATCTTAAAAGATCAAGTAAAAAAACAATTGGTAAGTCATTTGGGCCTGATTTAATTTATTTGATTAAATGTAGATGGTAAGATTTTAGGATTCAAAATATCAGAATGAAAATAAAAGAAATGATTTGCATAAGGCTGTACATCTGGTTACGTTTTCATTAATCAGAGAGACAAAAATAATTGATTAACAAAGCATTAGACTGATAATTCCAAAAGTTTTAATTTTTTTTCTTTTAAATCATTTCAACCCAAACAATACAATAAAGTCACTATAACAGAAAGGGCGACTTAGTGTTAGAGAATATGAGAGAAAAATACTATTAAGAAGAGAGAACAATAAAAGAACAAGAATCAAGGAGACACAAAATAATGATTGACATTGCATTTAAATTTTTGAAGATAAAGGTTGGCTGGGAAGTTGAAAGCTGGAAGATAGTTCCACAAGTGAGAAGTACAAAATAAGAAACTGATGGCATAGAACTACGAGTTACACCTGTAAGAATAATTCTTTTTTTTTGCATGTGAATATTGTATTAACAGTACTTCTCTTTGAAAATGACAATGATTTTTGCAGATACAAGACCTACTATTTAGCCCATAATTGAGAGGAAGAAATGGATTTATACTGTTTTCAAGAGTATCTGTGTATAACTGGATGTAATGAACCCAACTGGAATTCGAAATTGGCTTTCACATTTCTCATTCCAAGCTGCTATCCATTACACAACTCATACATCCTGGCAATGGGTAGACAGAAAAGGATTGGAAATTGATAATAATGGTTATAGCTAGGTTAGCTGCTTTCTAATAAGGAAGTATTCTGCATTTATTGATGGAACTGTTTGCATTACTTTCAGTGAAATTTATAAAATCTTTCTCTTAAAACAGTTTTTCATGAAAATAGATGTCTCAAATCCACTGTTATTGCTCTTTCTAGTATTGATGGGTTTTTTTAATGACTGCAAAAAGAAGCAACTAAAATTTAAGATGAAATTAAATACTCATCATGACTAATAATAATGTTTAACAATGCTTCATCTTTTTAAAAAAATTGAATGAAATTATCACTCCTGCTGTTTTTAAAACTTTTCTCGTGTGAACAAATTAGAAATAAGTTGCATCTCCTGATTCTTCCAGAAGTCATGATGCATTTAATTTTTTGGTTTTGTGTTGTAAACCTCTTTGCTTGGAGAATAATTATTATTGCCACTTCAAATTTATTCAACTCAAAGCAATTGCTGTGATAATGAAATTTTTCTCACAACTTATACAATGTTTGTATTCCTTTATTTCATTGGTATTTTATTCTCCTTATTAACATATTTTTTTCAGTATCAAAACCAGGTGACAGTGTTTATAGTTGGACATACTGCTATATGTGAGCAGAAACTAAACTTGATTAGCCAACTTAATCAGGTAATTGGACAGATTATTTTTGATAGAAAACATTATAAAATAAATTATCTAACAAAACAATTATTTATTTGTATATACTTTTTTTCACTAATAAGAATGAATTTTCCTAACTATTCCATTTTAGATATTGCAGCTGTACGTTTGTGTGTGTGTGTGTGTGTGTGTGTGTGTATTTATATATATACATATTTTATTGGTAAACAAGTTATTACAGGACCTAGGTTTCTACCATGTGGTGTCTTCAGGTGATTTACAATAATTGATTTTACAGTTTTTTTAAGAACGCTCACATAACAGGGATTTTTTGAACATGCTAATTTTCAAAATTAGAAGAAATTATAACGTTTTCATCTGTGGTTGTATGACCCTAATAGGTATTTTATGGCATGGTTACACTTAGTCCTAATTTCTGTTCTTTCAGTAATTCATTTTTGTTTGGGAATAACATAATAGCTAACTTTTTTCCTAGCACAGTCATCATATTTTGCCACTGTTGTAAGGCTTGGCTGTTTTCACTATACTCCACGTTATATCTGGGTCTTTTCCATATTTTAATTTCAATTTCCACATGTGGCTAGCCAATTTTGTACAATTTTTTAAGTTTTTTATTTTAAATGTAGACCTGTGATCGAACCATCTGGTCTTAAAAGTATCTTTGGTTAATCCCAAATATGTTTTGTTTTGACCATTTAAGTCATGTACTTTTGCTTTGTAAATGACTTCTTTTGTATTACAAAGTCCTTGAAGTGGGCATTTATTTTTGTCCCTGCATTTACATTCCTTATCAATGATCTTGTTTCTTTATGAAATTTTCTAAATTACTAGTGCAGCTATAACTAGTTTGATTGTATTCTTACTGAAAATTTTGTTTAGTTCTGAGCACTTTAGAAAGTGTTTATTGATCAATTTAAAAAGTATTTGTCCTATTTGGGTTTTTACTTCTAAATTAAATGGTGGGTTGAACCAGATAGCATTTCATTTTCTATCATTGTTTTTTATTTGTCTTCTTCTGTTTGGTTGGGGATTGTATTCTATAATGTTCTTATGGCCAGATTTTCTTGATGCATCTTCATAGTTTCTTTTCTTTTCATCAGATATTATTTCGTTTGATGAACTTTTTGATAGCCTGTGTTCTATTCCTTTGTGAATGTGCTTGATTATGTTTTTGGATGGTTAGCTCCTGTGTTTATGGACTATAAATTTGTGTTTGCTTTCATATATGGAGAGACATTGTGGTGGATAGGAAAATAAGAATTAAAAGCAACCTTCTTCACTTTTACAAAAAATCACAATGACATGTGAAATCCTGGTTTTACCAAATAGAAAAAGGATTGACCATGTGCTTAAAGAAAAAGTTGAAACTGAATTTCACGAGTAGATGTTAAATTGATTTTCTGACTAATGGAAGTGATTTGCAAGACTAAAACGAGTTAACAATCCAGTGTGAAAAATGTAAATGGCTATAAAGGGCTCCAGTCAGTGTCAGCTAGACAGTCAAATGGGAGCAGCAAGACAACACACTAAAATATAACAGGAGAAAATTTAACCATGACCAGGACATAAGGTCGCATTGCACATTGTCCTTTTTCTCCTTCTTTCTCGTGTGCTGATTCCTTTTACTTCTTCTTCTCCATTTGATGTGGACCTAAATTAGGACCATCAATAATAAGACAAACGCCAATGTAGGTTTAGACATATATTAGACAAAACAATCCAACAATACAAGATATACACATAGAAAAGTCAAAAGAGAATACTGTACTGTAAGTCAGTCAGTGAATGCTACTAGAGTCTCCACAGAGTCTCAGCAACACACTGAGCATTAATAACCCTCAACTACATATAGTCCTATGATGAGTCCATTATCTTATGTGGGTAATACGCCACAACACCCCACTTCCAAGAGTTTTCCCCCTGGAAAACTGTTCCATACTTCTTTCTCTTGGGGTCAATACACAGGGGATCAGTAAACTTCCTTTTTCTGTTGGAACGTCTTTTTTCAGGTGAAACCTGGGGGGCTTCAAGATCAAAGTTCTCATAAATAATGTCAATTGGTTCTTCGATGACAGGTGGTGACTCCTCTGTGTCATTTACATGACATTTCCTCATCTGGTTTTGATGGTGTTTATGTACGTTTTTTTGGTCCTTGAATTATATATACAAGGTCTCCGATTCTCTGCTTCACAAACCCCACCTCCCAAAACGTCATATTGTTCTTGTAGAATTTGAAGAGCACCTTCTCTCTGCAAACATAATGTTTCCAGGAAGGTGCGATGGTCTTTTTAAACTTTGACTGCTTCGGGATAAGTTTGTCGAATGCCGACCTTATCCTTCTGGCAAACATTACTTCAGCAGGTGAGCGTCCTTTTGGGTGTATTAGGATTTGGTGTAATCTGATACACTTGGAGGAACTGTTGCAAAGCCTTGTCTGTTGGGGTGCCTTTTTTAAGGGTTTGCTTGAGAGTATCTACAAATCTCTCTGCTTGACCGTTTGACCTCGGATAGTGCTGGGGGGTTGTTATATGGTTAACCTGGAATAATTTTCAGAACTGTTTTTATTCACCTGACGTGAACTGTGTCCCATTGTCTGTGACTATCGTGTCCACTACCCCAAACCGCGCAAAGAGTTCATGGATGAATGCTATAGTACATTCCGTCGTTGGCCTTTTGCAATGTAGGACCTTCAGCCATTTTGTGTGACTATCGACTACTATGAGATAGTACTGCTCTTCAACCAAGCCACAAAGTCAATATAAATCTGTTGCCAAGGTTGATCTGTTTTAGGCTAAGTTTTGCACGTTATTGGTAGGGCTTTTGTGGCAAATGTGCACCCTTTACATGAGTCGATCATGTCGGTGATATCCCTGTCCATGTTGGCCCAGTAGACGTATCCTCGCATCAAGCTTTTCATTCTATTTTTCCCTTGGTGTTCCGAATGAAAATCTCATAAGATTTTTTACTGCAAATTTTTGGGTATCACCACCCACGAATTATAAAGTAACACTTCGTTGCACAGGCAAAAAACTTCAGGTACACTTGAATCTTTAATATTTATTTTATTTTTTGTTGATGTGATAAATTCATCCTTGAGAGCTTCCCTTTTTATATCTGTCAGTGAGACTGGTAGTTCTCTTACTGTATTCGCAATCTTGCTCTTAATTTCACAGTCTGTTCTAAGTGTTGCTATGATTGAATCTTCAAAAACTTCTTTGTTTTTGGGGACCAGCCTCAACAAACCATCTGCATGGCAAATATTTTTTGATGAAAGTATTCTATTTCAAAATTATACTTTAGTAGAATCATTCCCCAATGGATCAGTCAATTTGCAAGCCTTTCTTGTTACCATATATCACTGACAGAGGCTTATGGTCCGTTTGTAAGATGAATTTTCTGCCATGCAGATACCTGTGAAATTTCTTAATTGCAAAAATTATGCTCAACGCTTCCTTCTCGATTTGAGAATATTGCTTCTCTGCGGGCAGCAGGGATTGAGACACATGAACTATTGGCTTCCTTGTTCCATCCGGGAATTTGTGTAAAATGCATGCACCAATGCCATAGGAACTGGCATTGCTTGCTACTATTATGTCCAACTTTGGGTTGTAGTGAGTTAGGGAGAGGTCTGAGATCAGGGTCTTCTTAATCTTGTCAAATGCTGACTGGCATTCCTGAGTCCAAATCCAAGTTTTATCTTTTTTTAGAAGATTGTTTAGTGGTGCTCTAAGGTTATGCATATATTTGATGAAAATTTGGTAGAAATTTGCCAAGCCTAAGAAGCTCTGTAGTGATTATATATTATCTGGGGCTGACATATCTCTGATGGCTTTGGCCCTTTCTGGGTCTGGACGTCATCCTTCCTTGTTAATGATATAACCCAGATATTTGATTTGGGGTAGAAAAAATTCACATTTGGCTTCTTTTACCTTGAACCTGTATTCTTTAATTTTGCTGAATACTTTTTTGATATGCATTTTGTGGTCTTCTATTGATTCACTCCTGACCAATATATCATCAAGATAAGTGGTTACATAATCAAGGTCACCTAGCATAGTATCCATAATCTGTTGGAAAATGGCAGCAGCGACCTTGATACCAAAGGCTAATCTGTTGAACTTATACAAGCCTCTATGTGTATTAATAAACAATAATTTCAAGCACTCCTCGTCAACTTCAATTTGCAAATACACATCAGACAAGTCAATTTTAGAGAAAATCTTTCCTCCGTTCAGCTTAAATATCTCATTGGGGCTCAGTAACAGATAATGGTGATCCTTGAGTGATGAATTAATCCTGTTCAAAAGTTAGCACATACCCTGATTTGGTTCGTTTTTGCTCTTTACATATACTACTGGTGCTACCCACTCAGAAAAGTCGATTTTAGATAAGATTTTTGAATCCACTAATCTATCCAGTTCTTTATCTTTTCTTTTCAATTGCTGCAAATGGAACATTCCTTTTTTTTTTCTAAACACGGGTTTCACATTATTCTTTAATTGCAACTGAGCCTTGATTTTTCTACATTTTCCCAAACTTCCTGAGAATACTTCCGGAAATTTTTCTTTTAATTCAGATTTTAGTTCTTCACTCCTTGATATAGTAGTAGACTGAGCTTTTTTGACAGAACATACTTAACGGACAATCCCACAGATTAAATTTCTCAATCCAGTCTGTGCCGAATAAATTTACTGTATTCTTCATTACATATGCTTTAAGTTTTTTAGTCATTCCGTTCAAGGTAACTATAAAGAATACTTCACCCAGAATGTCTAATTTTACTCCTGTCACCGATCACGCTGTTTTTTGGGATTTTAATAAGGTCATTTTGTTCAGCTGCTGCCATGTATGTACATTAATGATTGTCAAGTCAGACCCACTATCCAACTGAAGTTTAACTGTTCTATTTAAAATTTTCACTGTTATGTATTTCCATGATTTGCCATCTTCATTATCGTGTCTGTCTAACCCTATTTCTTGTTCTTCTTGATTTTCTTACATACCAGCAACTTGACGTAAAGTGTCCAATCTTACCACAGTTTTGACAGGTTTTTTTTTTTTTTGATGGGTAAAATCTCATCCAATGCAGTTTACTGCAAATGTAGCACGGCCCTGGAGGGGGATTTTCCTGTCTTTTTGTATATTTGTTGAAATCTTTTTTCTTCTCTCTTTCTGGGGAGTAGCATTTTTGTCTAGTTTTAATTTTTTTTAATATGGCTAACGCCTAACTCTTCTATGCTTTTATATGGTTTTATATATATATGTAGATGGACCCCTCAGGTATCACTTCATCAACTCATCAGTGGGTAACCACAACTAAGTAAATTTGCTAATAATAATCAACAACAAATAATCAATGAATAAATAAAAAATACCCCAAGTATTAATAATAAATAATGAATTAAAAGTTAACAAACAACCTTATACCTGCAAATAACTGCATTCTTACTCACAATTATTTTTATTTAATAGCATTTAGAATAATTTTAAATATAACCATTACTGCATAACCAATAAATGTTAAAGTAATTCAATATACTGGAAATACCTGACCTTCCTAGCAATAAAGCCCCATTGACCAACATATATAAGTCGTCAATCCAACATACAATACATGAGCTGAAGATTGTGTTCAAAGTATGAAACGGACTGTTGCAACATGATGTTGATGCAGTGTCCTCTTATATATGTACAGACACATAACTGTGAAGAAAATGAACTAAGCAGATTTCATTAATATTTTACCTCCACTTTGGAAACTAATAATGTTATATAAATGCTCACAAACATTAATTATAAAATGTGTTAGATTAAAATTTAATCATTTAATATGACCATATCTTGTGACATTCAATTGAGGTAACCCTTCAGATATCCCCTCCCAAAAAACATCAGAGATTTCCACTGTTGTTAGACATTCATTGAGCCAGAGTATATGATTTTACATTGACTCCAAATCCAGAGATTAAATTCATAATTGTCTGGAACCTGAAATATTTTAACCAACACTAATTCATTAGTCCGTGTGTCTCTTGGATAATCTAGTGTTGAAATTTTGGAACATTCAACCTAATATAGGTAGTTAGGTGGTGGAACTGAATGTCCTGACTCTAATGGTAGTTTCTTTTGAGTGTCCTTTCCTTTTTAACCAGAGGCTCTTAGACATTATCTGTCTCTACGCTAGGTCTACTGAAGAGGTTGTCAGTGCCTAATGTGTGCACTGATTCTTTCAGTCATCTCATGTGCCAGTGTTCTTTGTTTCACAAGATTTGATGACAGCCTTTTGCTCCCTATATAGATAGTTATAATAATAGATATTATTTTGCAGATATGGCGACATTTTAAAGACAAGAACATGTTTGGTTGGTAAAAATTGGCTAGTCCTCTTGTTGATGAATAAAATTCATTAATTTATTTAGGGGATGGCCAATTATGAGGAAAACCACTTCATAATCACATTTTGATTGGAACTTAATATTTGTCAGCAATTTATTTGCTTCTCTGAAATTTTAACAGTTTTCTCTGGCTAAAAGGCCTACATTTTTTAAATTATGGTAATTTTTACACTGCAGTATAATAGAACATGGGTCAAATCAATAATTTATGAAGTTATATAAATCAGCAGTGAATCATCTGTGCTTTTATGCTTGACATTATAATAAAGTGTTGAATGAAAATTGACTTCACACTCTTTGTTAATGGGAAGAGTTCTTTGTTAATGACTGGATATGTGTTGACCCACAATCTTCTTAAGACATTGTTAGCTTTTCAAGTTTGCAGGCAAGAAAAGTGCAAAACATGTCTTAAGCTTAGATTCATCTGAAACACCCAGACCATGACCATCATTTTTGGTAATTGATTCTCATAAATAACCTAGTAATTTGTGAAAGGATGGGGTCTTTGAAACCCACTGTATTTCTTCTACTATCAAAACACATATCTTACATATCATTTTGATCTTGTCCATATTGACCTCTTTTATAATGAAACCAATACAGATTATTATTGTCATAAATTAACTTCCTTTTTTTCTTCCCTGTGTATATCTTCCAACCTTTTTCTGTTGTTACTGATTGTGAATATACCCACTTTTACAGTAGGCTCAGGCTTATCCATTGTGTTCCAGCTGTCTTTTCAGTGACACCTTGCTGTAATAATTTCTAATACTGTAGATTTATTGTCAGTATTGTTTGGTCTTTTCCCATCTATTCATTGCAGCCTAAAATCTTAAAAGAGCTACAATTTGGTGATCAAAATTTACAGTGTGTTGGCATTTAGTTTTTTACAGATTGAATTTTTTAAGTCTTTGTAAATTTGATGACACAATTCCATACAGTTCCTCAATTTTGGAAACTACTTCCAGCTGAAGTATCTTTTTTCTGTTTTTGTTTTATGTTTTTGTCATAGTTTTGCCACGAACTAATAGCAATGTGGTAATGAAAATATTAAAAGAAAATGTCCGTTTCTGATGCAATCATTGTTTTTATTACTGTAAAAAGAAAGGTTATTGCACAAATTTGACATTTGACAACAAAACATCTTTGAAACATCAGCAAAATATATTTACTGACGAATTGAACCAAAAAATGTTTTTTAAAATTTCAACTATAAATTTGCATCAACAACAAAAGCAGTCATATAAGTATACAAAGTAAATAATGCGTCACAAATGAAAGCAAAGAAAATAGCATTGTATAAAATGTATAACTATTTTCACATGTGCAATTAACATTTATTAATCACTTGATCCATAAAACCTACAACTTAAATCAAAATATATTACAAACACCAGATAATTGCTAAGTTATAACACTACATAAATTGGTAAATTTTCGTTGTAAGTCCCGACACTTTTCTGCTTCAAATTTATCCAAAATAGCATTATCTCTGTACAAATGTATATGCTGAACTCAAATCAACTGTTAGTTATTGAAGAAACTTACCTTTTTTTATCTAAATGTCCATAAAAAAATGAACTATATCTTGCACTTTTTCTCTACTGTAACTCTCACGAAGTCATGTAATTAACTGCAGAATGACGTACTGCACATTTGAACAAATTTTGGCAGATTTTTTGTCAATTTTTCTCCATTTACTGATACTTCTGGCGATGTACTTCCGGAAATTAAAGTAATGCGCTATTGTATTTCTACGCGTGTTACTCTCATAACAGGAAGTACATCGCTGGAAGTTTCAGTAAAGGAAAAAAAATTGGCGAAAATTCGACAAAAAATTCTGCCTAGGTAGAACGTCATTCTGCAGTTAATTACATGACTTCGTGAGAATTACGGGAGAGAAAAAGTGCGAGATATAGTTCGTTTTTTTTATGGACTTTCAAAGCAAAAAGGTAAATTTCTTCAATAACTAATTGTTGATTTGAGTTCAGCATATACATTTTCACAGAAATAATGCTATTTTGGATAAATTTGAAGAGGGAAAAGCCGTCGGCACCTAAAATGAACATTTACCCATAAATTAATAGACAACATTTTCTCAAGCTAAATTTTTCTAAGTTAATCCTCAACATTCTTTCATTATTGATATTTCTTTTCGTATTTTTGTCCTGATCATTGATATATAATGTACATTTTATTGACTTCTCTAATGGTTTATTTTGATTAGCACAGCCAAACCTGAAAATGTTTAACAACATGCATTTCTTATTTAACTGCATATGTTTTCATTTAAATATAAGAATTATTTTCCAGGGTAACAACATTAAAAATGAAAAGTGTTAGTCATACTATTTGTGCTTATTCTCCCTGAAATTAAAAAAGAAAAAAATGAACATTCATTGTATATACACTAAGTTTCACTAGAAAAAATTATTTCCTGGTGAATTTTGACATTAAAATACATGTGCTTTAAGTATGATTGTAATTCATTTTTATTGAATTTTCAAATAGTGTTTCCAAATTTTCACAAAAACCCTGTTTAGCCCACTGTAGTCTTGGTTCAGGAGAGATATTTCCAAAGGGTTTGAACTGATTTTGGATGTTGTATTGATTGCAAATCTTTTGAATTATTCAGATATATTGCTTATGATTTTCAATCATTGTTTTTAACTGTTCTGCCCCTGCTTGTTGAAGATGATGTTGTGTTTGCAGGGTAGTTGTTACCCAGAAGGGTGTTTATAATGCTGATCATTGGTATGTGCCTGGGTCATCACTAACAAGTTTTACTTGATGTTGTAGGCTGTGAGCAATACCTTTTTGTTACTAAATGAATGTTGGGAATTGAAGTTCATGTATTAACTGGCGAACGCTGGTTTATAATGTACAGATGACTTGAACTCATATTCTGTGAAAGTTAGTACATTTAGTAAGGCTAGTTGATATTATGCTTCTGTTTCCAGAAGCATATCAACTGTAAGTCCCTACAACTTCCAAGGAAAAATATGTCGGTTGTCAAATGCAACATGTGTAGGAAGGAAACTGGTGTAGTCTGTACCAGTTTCCTTCCTACACAGGGCTTGATGTACTGGTAAAACAAATAAATAATTAATCAATCTATCAAATGTTTGTGTGCTTTTATATACCATTATTAGTGTATTAATTGCCAATTAATGGGAAAATATTAATAAAACTTGCTTTGCTCACATTTTGTGCAAGTGAGTGTATTTAAATTTTTTTCTGCTTAATAGTAGAGTCAGTTCATATTTGAAACAACATTATTTGTATGTAAATACAGTTTGTTGACATTAACTTCATTAACTTTTTTATCTTACAAAAAATTAAATCCAAGTTGAATACATTTCTCTTAGGGAAATGTTAGTATTTAAAATTGTTTTTGAATTGTCACATTTATGTCTTTAATAATTTCATATTTCTTTCAGTTTTTTCTTATGAACAGCAAGCTGTTTATTGATGAGGCTTGGGAAGAGCAAATCAGCACAGACATTGACATCGACACTGTTTCTTATAACGTAAAAGATTCTCTCACATCAGCTGCTGTACTCTCAAATAGACTTTCAGAGATTAACAAAGAAATGGTACAGTACTTCACTGAACAAGCCACAGCCAGTGCAGCTCACCTCAAATTTAAGTAAGCATTGATCTACACATTCTAAAAAATAAACTTGACCAATTTTCAAAAATTAAAATTTTTTTTTCTTGCATAAAGTGTTGGATAAATTTTAAAAATACTTGTGTCAGTTAAGATTTCAGTTAGCTATAGATAATTGTTTGTAGTCGTTCTGACAGCAAAGGCTGATTTTATTTTTCTTTTGAAGTTATAGGGAGCTGAATTTTAGTTACGAGTAGAGTTTTCAGTTTTTTCAGTCCCCACCACCATCCCCATCTCTCTCTCTCTCTCTCTCTCTCTCTCTCTCTCTCTCTCTCTCTCTCTCTCTCTCTTGTATATTTAGTGGATATAATGTGTTATGGTCAATGAAGCTACTTGCCAACTGAATTAATAACAACTGCTTATAAAGTGAAATGGAATTCACCATGATGAATTTATGTTTCACTCAACTTGGTTAATATTCTTATGGCAGCAGATTTCATCTCTGGTAAGCTTGATTGACTCTATTTTTCTGAATGTTTAGTTTTCAAAAATTAAAAAATTTTTTTCTTGAATAAAGCATTGGATAAATTTAAAAAAAAACTTGTGTCAGTTAAGATTTCAGTTAGCTCTAGATAATTGTTTGTAGATGTTCTGGCAACAAAGGCTGATTTTATTTTTTTATTTTCCTTTAAATTTCTAAGATTAAGAATCTTAAAATTCACTTGTAATGAATGTTAAGGGATCTTTTGACTAAGTTAAAACTTAGTAAATTGTTTTTATTAGAGTAGATAGATCCTGCTATCACCAGGTTCATAACCCTTCCCCTTTCAAACAAGAGTAGAGACTCATCCCTTGTTTCCTGTTTAGGAAGAGGTTCCTGGTATCTTTCCTCTCCTCAGGTTTTAATAGTAGTGGTGTGACAAGCTTTTTGTAATTTGTGTGGACTGTGGCAACATCTCTTCATTCTGAGAGTACTGGGTTGGCAGTTTCCTGGTTGCTGCTTCCGACTGGTAGTTAGGAGTCTGAACTCTTGCTTAGCGTCTTGAGAGACTGCTATAATCAACAGTTGAATAATATTGAGGTTTTTTATCAAGCCATATCACAGATAAGTGGGTGTCCCTGCAAGTGCTTCCAGTGGGCAACCTTAAGGCCACACTATACTGCAGTCTGCCAGTTTCCTTCCTACATATGTTGCATTTAACAACTAACTGATACTTCTACTCTCGGTCTCTATTTACCAAAAAATCTCTAATTATGACATCACACAAAGTAAGAAATAAAACTAAACCAGCTAAAAAAAAATTCACTTAAACCCATTAACATCTCTTTCTTGAACATCGGTGGTATCTGTATCAATTTTTAGTGTTGAATCCTTCTTCCACATAAACTCACCTGATATCTTAGCTCTCTGGGAAACTAACCTTGACCCCTCTATCCTTTCCTCTGATTTCTATATCCCTGGTTACCTTCCTGTTACCCTTCTAGTACAGTAGGATGGATGAGTCCATCTGTTATGGTAGTGTATATTGCAGTAGACTAATCTCTCAACAACACTTTCATACAGAATAATCTGGCTTGATTTACAATATCTGTATTTGGTAGGTTACCACTTCTGTGCTCAATTTGTTATTGTACCTTTCTCAAGGATACAACACTTTCCCTCTTTAGTAAGGACTTCATTGTCCATATACATGGACTAGGCATTTATGTCAGCTAGCATTTCCATCTACTTAAGGTGATTTCTCTTGAATCTCTAAATCATTTCTACCTGTGCTTTTGTCTCTCTCAACTAAGCTTGGTTAGTTATCTTTTCTTTCTCTATCACTCCCTTTCATCTCCTGAATGTTCCATATTTGACAACATCTCAAACAATATAGATAAGGCCATTTCCTCTCATCTGTTTGCTTGTATATTTGTGTTTGGAGACTTTAATGCCCACCACGCCAAGTGTCACAGATCCTGCTGGTGTCCATACCATTAACTTTTCAATCACTCAATCCCTTATGCAAAAGGTAGATTTCTCCATGTGTTTTTCTAATAACTCTAATAGACCTGACTCACTGCTAAATCTCTGTTTCACTTCTATCCCTGACTCTTGCAATGTTATGCAGCTTTGCCCTCTTGGAAACTTTGATCATGCTGTGGTTTCTGTTAATATCGCCTTCTACTTCCCCTCCCCCAGGAACCTCAGACCAGCAGAATATCTTACTACTACCAAAGAGCAAACTGGAGTTGTTCTGTGATTTCCTGTGTGACATCCTTTGGAACAAAATTTTTAGACTGTGCACCATCCAAGGTCTCCTCTTAGGTTAAAGCTTTTATTCCAGCCAGAAAGTTCCAACTTAAACTCCCTTCATTCCTCTGCTTCTACCCTGCTTGCTTGGCCACCATTGCACACAGGAATCACTTCCTCCAGCTTTATTGGAGACATACGTCTGACTTATAATAAGTGCCTTTTTGCCTCTGCTTGTAATGAGTGCAAGAGGATCCTAAATGATGCTAAGCTGTTGTTTGCTGACAGAATGAAGTAGCATATGGTATTCTCCAAGTTTGGCTCCAAAGACTAATGATGGCTCTGTAAAAATATGTTAAACAACAGCAAGCTCTCAATCCCTCCTTTATTCAATAAATTTGAATTCCTCACATGTTCAGCAGACAAGGTAGGATGCTTTGCTTGCAGATTCTCCACCAACTGAACATTTAATTCGTCTGGGGTATCAGCACCAAACTTCCCACCTAGAACTGAGGCTCAATTCCGTGACATTTACATTAACCCCTTGCTGGTCTCAAACATAATTTCAATGCCTAACTCTCATAAAACAAGCAAAGGTGACGGAATTCCACTCGTTGTGCCCCTGAAATCTCCTCTGTCCTTTCCAAACTGTACAACTACTGCCTCACTGCTTCTTGCTTTCCTGCCTTCTTGAAGCCCTCTTCAGTGGTTCCTGTATTTAAGAACTCTGGAAAACCCTCAGACCCCTCTAATTATTGCCCTATCAGCTTCCTACCATTTTTTGGCAAAGTGTTCGAGACTATTATCAGTGCTGAGGTGGTTCAACATCTCACAGCTCACAGCTCCTTCTCCGATAAACAGTATGGTTTTTGCTTCACCAGGTCTACTCTTGATATGCTAACAACCATCACAGAGTATATATACCAGGCTCTCGATAAGAATGGCAAAGTTTGAGCTGTTGCCCTAGATATCTCCAAAGTATTTAACAGAGTCTGGTATGCTGGCCTTCAGCGCAAGCTACAGGGCTATGGTATAACTGGATGCCTGTTTGATCTAATCCAGTCGTTCCTTTCAAATCATGTAATGATAGTAGTATTGAACAAGCATGCTTCCAGATACTATCATATAAACCTGAGTGTCCCTAAAGGCTCTATTCTAGGTTCTACATTTTTTCTGATCTTCAACAATGACTGCCATCATGTTATCAGATTCTGAGTAGGCATCTATGCTGATGACACCACAATTTACTCCTGCCTCAATAAGAAATCTGCTGAGGTTGACAAAGCAAACCTCACTGCTGGTCTTGAAAAGCCCTCCAATCTGTGGTGGACTGAAATAAGAAATGGCTTGTAAATTTTAATGCTTCCAAAACAAGGCTGCTATCTTTTAACTATCATAGACAATCTCTATCCCCCATCAGAATGGCTCAGGCTAGTCTCCTTGAAAGCAAAACACTGTGCCTCCTCAGTCTAACTTTCTCAGCTGACCTCAAGTGGAATGACTACATTGAATCAATAGCTAAATCTACTGTTAGGAAGATGTGTAGGGCCAAGATATTTTCCTTGTCTGAACCAACTTGCACATATATAAATCTACTATCTGCCTGTGCATTAAATACTGCTGTCACATCTGGTTAGATGTACCTGCTATTTATCTCAGGGTTCTTGACAAAATCCAAAAAAGAATCTGCAATGTAATCAATCCAAACCTGGTAGCTCAACTTCAGTCACTTTCTCATCGATGTAATGTGGCTTCCCTCTGTCTCTTCTACAAAAACTTTCACAACTTCAGCTCTGATGAGCTTAGCTCCCTGGTGCTCCTTCTGCATGAATTTACTTAAACTACTAGACTAGCAACTAGATCTCTTTTACAGTGAAATGAATTAAATGTAACCATAACTTTTACTCTAGTAGCTTCTTTTCTCGCATTTCCCGTCTGTGGAACTTCCTTCAATATACTTGCTTCTCTGACATCTACAATCTCCAAGAATTTAAATGCAATGTCTATTGCCATCTCTTATCTCCTTGACTTGCATCCTTTCCTGACAACCCTTGTATCATGTTCTTTTCCTTTTTCACTCTACTCTCATACAGTTCTCTTCACACCAGTATTCTCATCCTTCCATTACCCATTCTCTGACACCCCCTGTAACTTGTTTCTCTTTTTCATCATTCTCTCTTTATGTAACACCCTGTGCACCAGTGGCAGTACTGCTTTGCTTGGTGTGAAATGATTATAAAAAAAAAAGAAAAAAAAACATGAAGCAAAATGTTTAATTTTGAAATTAAGACAAAAATATTCTTTCAGGCAGACATTTTTTTTTCAATAATCATATCACCTCATGCAAGGCAATAAAGCCACTAAGATGCAAGGTGTTACTGAGTGTGACAGAATATGTGAAAAAGAAACATTATCAAGGAGAGAGAATGCAAAAAAAGATATTAAGAAGGCAGAAGATAATTATTGACACTGCATTTAAATTTTTGAAGATCAAAGTTGACTGGAAAGCAAAATGTAGGGAGAAGTGCAATAGAAAAAACTGTTATCATAGAACTTATGGTTACATCTAACCATTTCAACTGTAGAGTAATGTAGCTGTCAATCTAGTACTGTGCTTAAATTTGTAAAGTCTATGTACTAAAGAGGGAAGCTCATCAGAATAATTACCATGAAAATATTTTAAGAAAAGTCATAGGAAATCTATGCTACTGCAGTGGGAAAGTGGCTGAATTTGAGATACCATGTCAAGGCTGATAACATTGCAGATTCTTCTTTGAATTTTATTAAGAATCTCTAAATGATAGCAGAAACCCCAGATCAGATGTGACAATGATATTCAATGTATGGATGAATGGTAGACTTGTAAATGTGTAAGATAGATTCTAGTGAGAAAAATTGTCTAGCATAGCACAGCAAACAAGAGGTAATTGCTGCTGTTCACAAGTCCATCCTGACCTGGGGTGGTAGCACCTGTTAGGGTCCAAAAATAGCAAAAAGTGAACTGCCCGAAACAAAAATAAAAAGAAACTAGGAAAGAATAAAAATACATTCTTTTAGTGAAATTACCAGCAGTACATTTTATGATCTACAAACTCAGTTAAGTGCTGTACATGATACACTTTTGAGCAATCATGTCTCGAAAGAGACATGACTGACTAAACAGAAGATTATCCTGTTGTAGGCTGCCATTACTTTCTGTGGTAGACTGGTTACCAGCCAAGGCTATAGAACTGTCCTGTTATTTAACCTATAGCTGGAGGGAAGAGATAGATTAATATATTTTCTAAGGGTATTTGTGTGTAAGTGAATGCAATGAATTCAACTGGAATTTGAACTTGGCTCTCTAAGTTCTCATTCCAAGCCTATATCCACTGCACCATAAGACACATCTACAAACTACATATCTAAAAAACATATGTTTACTCTGAAAGAATAAAATAATGTTCAAAACATATGTAGTTGAAGCCATAAAATTGCACACAAAATATTTAGATTTCAGCCTTAAATAACCCGTAGAGGTGTTGATATGTAGCTAAACCAACCAGCCAACCAACCAGCATGTTGTACACTGCTGACCATCTCCTCTTTTTCCAGTGATCTTCCCAGTTAGGGGCAATGGAAAAATTCTTCACCACATGATCAAGCAATGCTGTTTTTGCCTTATTGTCAAACAGAGAAATAATTGTTTATGGGCAATTTCTTGCATCACTGAGTTGTTTTATTCTTCTTATCTGTTCATGATATTCACAAGACACATGAACACACCACATCTCAAATGCCTTGATGATTTTCTTGCTAGACACTTTTAGCATCCAAGTGTCCCAACCATACTGAAATACAGTCCAGACATTTTAGGAAGCACAGACATGTTTGCAGTTAAGCATCCTGTTTGCCAATAGCTTCAAATTCATGAATTGATTTGATCATTAGTAGCTCAAAATGATATAAAAGTAAGAAGAGTTAATAGCAAACCTATTAAACAGTATTTGAGTTTAACAAGTGAGAAGCTTGTAAATTTAAAAGTATCTTTTGTGTTTAGGTATTTGAAAAACTCTTGAGGAAGCAATCTTAAATGCAAAGATAAATTTATCACCATCTATCATAACATGCATGAAAGTAATTACTGTATGTATTAACAGGAATGATTGGCTATCAACATTTAACTTTTAACTTGCTACGAATAGTAAATGATGATAGTCTTAAAAATAATAAGTGGTAAATGGATATCTAATGATGATACTAAAAGAAAACTATATTAAACAATTATAAAACAAACTCAACTCCAAGAGATTTTATTGGGGAAATGAGTTTTGAATGTTTAGAATAAAAACAATGGTTTTTGTCCCTTACTATATTAAATTCAGAATTGAATATCAGTGAACAGGAAAATGGTTTGCTTTACTAAGATGATGCGAAAGTATGTATGTATGTATCTGTACATATGTCTGTAAGTTTGTTCAATCATTCGGTCATCTTGTATAGTTGTCTGCTCATTGAAAGCGCTTCCTCTTGACAGAAAAAAATAGTATTATATAGAATTCTTAGTTCAAGATCTTTGCTTTTCAGAAAGTCTTAAAATCTTTCAAGGAAGAGACATGAACATACTGAACAACAATTTAGGATTAAATCTGTTTTAGATGAAAGTTTCTTATTTATAATTTTATGTTTATTTAATATTTGCATATTTTATGTTTCTTTAATGTTTCTATCAGTAACAATTCATACAAAACATGATAATAGACAAGAGATCAAGACTGGTTTTATCTTTGCATATAAACACTCGAATAAGTAAAATGAAATATAAACTTTAACAGAATAAATACAAAAGCAATGTAAATATTTTTCAGAGGAAAGAAGAAATTAGAAAAATCCCTTCAACAAGCCAAAGATGAAATTAATGGACTTCAAGAAAAAATAAAACAGATAACAACAGGTAAAGTTGTTTTTTGTCAGATATTTTGAGAAATTATGAACATGCTGGTCTGTATAATAATAATTATTTTTTTAAAGTTCTTACTCTTTAATGTTTTCTTTTTCTTATATTCTTTCAAACTCAGTAACACTCTGCGTCTTAGTTGCTTTGTTGCCTTGCTTGGAGTGAAATGTATAAAAAAATTTTTTTTTCTTATTAACAGTCATTTATCTTTGTAAATTTATTGTACTCTGTAATATCTTTTTATATTAATGTAAATGATTTAATTAACCCTCTAGGGCCATTCGTATCATATTTGATACAGTATGAAAACAAGCCTTGAAAGAAATATTTTCCTGAAAAATTTTTTAAGAGAAATATTTTATAAATTTCAAATGAAAGCAGTACTGACTGCTCAGTCAATGAATACCAAATGTTTCCTTATAGGGAAATACCAAATGTTTCCTTATAGGGAAATACTGTATCAAATATGATACGAATGGCCCTAGAGGATTAATTCTAGATCTTTTAGAAAATGTTGTTTTCTTTCAAAGTTCTGTACTATTTACTCTTGTTTTACTGATCTAAGAAATTGGTAGCTGATCTAAAAAAAATGGCCTACAATCTGTTGTTAACTTGGGTAAAGAATAGCTTAATTTTAATGTCTCAAAAAGAAAACTACTCTCTTTTAATTGTCTCAGAGATTCTTTTTTGTGTTCTCTCAGCATGACTGATACTAACCTCCAAGATAGTGACTCATTGGACTTTCTAGGACTAACATTTTTTCCTGACATGAAGTCGAAGTATTATATTGAATCAATTGCTGCTAGAAAAGTTTGTTCATTGTGTCATGTTAGACAATTTTACAAGTCTACCATTCAGCCAGGTATTTAATATTGCTGTCACATCTTGTCTGCTGCTTCTACTATTATTTAGAAATTCTTAAAATCCAAAGAAGAATCTACAATGTTATAAGTCCTGACCTGACATCTCAAATTCAGTTACTTTCTTATCACTGTAATGTAGCTTCCCTGTGTCTTTTCTATAAATAATTGTTAATTATTTGAATAAAAGGTAACTGTTTTGGTGAATACTTTGACTTTACAGATTTAAGCTCATCATTTTGTAGTTGAAATTGCTTGATATTACTTTAAGTTCTGTACTAACAGTTTCTTTTCTCATACTTTTTGATAGTAGAGCTTTCTTTGGGCATCTTGTCTGAATTGCTTTATTGCCTTGATTGGAGAGGAATGATTAAAAGAAAAAAGAATCATTTCTATTTATTATATCCTGAAAAATAAATATAGCAAATATTGAATTTTGTATGACAATGTTTTTTCTCATAAAGTGCTATATGTAATGACAAAGTATTAAACTTTGTTTAATCCTAAAAATGAAAGTTGTAGAATGTATATTGATAATCTATATTAGTAAATATTTTAAAAGAATGATATTTCAGATTTGGTCTATTATACAGTAAACAAGATTTTATATAACCATCAAGTCTTACTTACATTAGATATGACTATGGAAGTGATTTGCAACAAACATTAAAAGTAGCAAAATAGAAGTATTGACTTCCTACACAAATGTTCTTTTCTTTCATGTTTTTATAATTGCGTACAGTTGCTTTTATGATAGGATAAAGAACAAATAGAAAACGTTTCTAAATCGGACACATTTCATTTTTATTAAAACTTCTTCAGAAAACCAAATATGGAGAAGAAAAAGAAAATTCTATTTCTGTGTTGTTTGATTTTCATTGGTTAAGCAATGTACTACTGTGTTGTCAAGCAGTGTTTGTGTGTATGGTTCATGTGTATGTGCATTATAATTCCAATTTGTTTATGCAGGATTTGGATATTAATGTATATCCATTTGTGTGTGTATGTGTGTGCATCTATTAAGCATTTTTAATGGTGATATCCTATGCAAATTAGCTGAATTGTATTTAAGTGATAAGCTGATAACTGTCGGTACTCCATTACGTCACGCATAACAGTGTACCACATATTGAATACTGAATCTGTGAGATATACCAGACATAACAAATGGTGTTGCTGATAGGATGCTTTGGTCTCATGGATGATCCTGAATATGTTGAGATTTGGATAAAAGCCGTTGTGGCTACAGCAAGAGTGTGTAATCTCAAAGACTCAAGAATAGAAGGTGGACAGAACCAAATAATGGATTCGTTTATGGCTTCTGTGGGGTGTGAGGCATTAAAGAAAGTATCCACAATGGCATACCCACAGGAATTAGAACAGATGTTTTTTGAGGAAGTTCTCAGCATAATAAAAAGAAACATTAGGCCAAAAAGAAAACTGATCATAGCTGAAAGAACAAAATATTTAGAAGCCAGGCAGCAACCAGAGAAATCTATTATGCAGTATATACACAGACTCAAGGGACAGGCATAGCACTGCAAATTTAAAAAAACTAGGGACTCAAGGCATATCAATTGAAGATGAGCTAATTTTATTACAAACAATTGAAGGACTTAATGACCCACAGCATAAAATAAAAGTACTGGAATGTATGCAAGGCGGCCATGTGAACTTAGAATTAAGGGTGGACTATTTACAGAAGCTGGAGCAAATCAGAGATTTCAACCAGCCAAGAGAAGTGTTAGAGTCATACAGGTTGAACATAACCAAAGTCAAAGCCAAAGTGAAGTGCAATTATTGTGGAATGGTGCATGAAAAGAAATTCAAGGGCCAGCGCTGGGGAAACGGTATCTTAAATGCAGAAAAATTAATTATTTTAAGACTGTTTGCAGAAGTAAAAAACATGTAGAAGAAAAAATAATAATCCCCCCCCCCAGAACAGCAGGAAGCCAGTGTATTTGCAGTAAATATGCAAAAAAAAAAAAAAATGGTAGAAAGAACATGAAAATAAATGGCTGTACATTTAGCATGCAAATTGACATGGTTAGTGAGATAACCTTAATTTCAAGAAATTTTTGGATCAAGCTAGGTTGACCCAAATTAAAAGAAAGTAGTTTAAAGTTAAGATAATTTGATGGAACAACAATAAAGACATTGGATATTTTCTGTGGCATGTTTGATACAGCCAAATTAAGAAACTACATGGAAGTACAGGAGAGTGAGCTAGGACTTCTAAAAGAATACAAAGTGTGTATTTGTTTAAAAGAAAATTACCATCCCAAACACATTGAAGCCAGAAAAGTACCAGTACATATATTGCCTTAAGTGGTAGCCAAGTTAAAATGCATGATCAAGCAAGGCATTCTTGAAAAAGTTACACATGGTGGAAGTAATTGTACCTCACCTATTATTGCAATAAAAAAAGGCCGATGGAGATTTGCGAATATGCATTGACTATAAAGTTTGAGTATTCACCAGATATGCTCAAACTCGTTTCCATTACTAAACATCAAAATGTTTAGTAATGAAAGCAAGCCATGAACTGGCAGATAGAATATTTGGCAAAAAGTTGACCTGATATTTGTCTACAATCAAATTCTGATTGACGAAAAATGTAAAGAAGTCACCACGATCAACATTCATATAGGCCTATTAAGGCAGACTCACTTATCATTTGAAATTAAAACATCTAGTCATATATTTCAAAGAGCAATCAAAGGAATATTGTTAGGCAAGTAACTAACATGATTATTTACCAAGATGATATAGGGGTGGGAGCAAAGATTAAACAAGAATTAAAACAAAAAGTGTGCCAAATATTATGGCAATTGAAAAAGACTAGATTAACCATTAATAGAGAGAAATATATCTCTGATTGCAAGAACCTGGCATATTTGGGGCATCAAATATCAAAGACATCTATAGCACTTTATGAAAGGCTAACAGAAAAGATTATGGACGTAGTAACGCCAACCAATAAAAAGGAGAAGAGAGGAGCAAAAGCAAGAACTATATAAATCAAGAGTAGTTAGACATAGTGAAAGTAAAAACAAGGGCATACAACCACTTTAATACAGGGAGGGTGTGGTATCTTATGCAAATTAGCTGGGTTGTATTTAAATGCTAAGCCAGTAACTGTCAGCACTCCATTATGTCACGCGTAACGATATACCATATATCGAGTACTGAAGCTACAAGGTATACCAGTTATAACATTAACGTTTGTCTTTTGTTTTCCATTGGTTAAACAGACCTCACATGCATCCGTCGTGTCAAGCAGTGATTGTGAGTATGATTCATATGTGTATGTGTATCATAATTTTAGTTTGTCTATGCAGGATTTGGATGATAATGTTTATTTGTTTGTTGCATTTAGTAGGCATTTCTCATCCATATTTGGTGGTTGACTGCATTTTGATTTTGTATTTTTAATTGTTTTACAACTGTGAGTTTTATTAAATGTAGCATTTTTGTTTTGTAGTTATGTTCAATTGGGATCACAGTTCAGTTAAGAGGAGATAATATATTATTTCTTTTTGTTTAAAACAATATTTAATCTTTAAATTCATGTAAATTCTGTTCTTATTTTCAGATTTGGACAAAAAAGAGGAACAAATTAATGAATTGACTAAACAATTAGAAACTAAAAAAAATGAGTGTCAAGAATTTAAAATGGTTGCAGCAATGAATCATGTTAGTATTTCTTTAATTTTTATTTGGGTTTATGCATAAATTCAGTAGTTTTAAAGTTGTTAATTTGCTTAAAACAATTCAATAACAGCATCTTTATATATTTTATTTTGGTTTCTTATAGAAATTCATAGTTAGCAAGTGTATAGGATGTAATGCCTATAAAAGATTCAAGAATTTTTAATAAGCAGTTTATATTACAGGGAAAAGAGGAATTAAGGTAATAGTGCTTCAGTGAAGAGTATAACGAAGCCAAGGGATGTAATTGCATATTAAATGTTAATTGTACTAATAATTCAATATGCAGATAATTGTAATAATAATTGTATTAATGAAGGCAATGGACTTAATTGTACATTAAACTGATAAACAGTAACCACAGGGAGTTGGCAAGTATATACAAGATGAAAGTTAACTTTTTTCATTACACTGGCAGCCATATAATTATGATAGCCATATAATTATGACAGCTATATAATTATGAGCCTGAAAAAGAGGCACTGGAAAAGGTTTATCAATGATGAAGCAGAAGGCATTTAATTCAAGATTTCAAGCAGTTATCATCTAAATCATACACAGGCAGACTGGATACAATGAAAATGCAAAGTTTTCAATAAACCTAGATTTCAGCTATAATTTCAGTTGATCAATTTTCAATCTGGCCTGCTAGCATGATGATAAACTTTCCAAATGAGAAACTTCTATCATCTACATGAACAATATCGATGAATTTTAAGAAATTTTAAAAAAGTTATGGAAAAAAATTTATTTCATAGAAATGAAGAAAAATCATCATTAAAATAATGGTGTCCAAGAAAATAAATGGTGAAGAGGGGGTGACAATATTATAAAAGTCAATAAAGAAAAAGAAATATATTTTTATGCAATATCAATAAATATGGCACATTTTTAATATAAAATAAATATTTATAAGTGAGAGTTTTGGAAAAAAATGTTAAAAGTGGAACCAAATTATTCTCTTTTTGTGAGAAGATAATTCAAATTATTTTACCATGAGAAGAGAATTTCAGTTATAGCTTCTCTGATAGGATAAATTCAATGAATAGTCATTGAAAGATAAACCCAGTTATTTCTTCCTGAGAAGCTAATACTAATTATTGTTAAATGAGAGGATAATTCTAATGATTACCTCAGGAGAAGTGAATGCCAATGTTTGCTCCATGAAAGGATAATCCCAATGATTTCTTTATGAAAGGATGTGTAGTTGGTGCAATGGTCAGTGATTTTGGAACAAATGATTGAGTCAAGTTTGAATTCTAGTTTGTTACATCCACTACAGGGGCCCGACAATATTTTTCGGACACTTTAGTATTCGACTTTCCGAGTACCATAGAGTGGCGAAATTCCTTCAATAGAATAGCATAAACATATAAAGACAATACCTGTAATAAAAATGGAAGAAAATCGATTAGGTAAGGAAAAATATTTATTTTTCATCATTTTTTACAAAACACACGCAACATTATTTTTTGGACATCATTGAAAAACTGTTAATAGTCTGTAATATCACCTTTCTTCTCAATAACTTTTATCAATCTCTTTTCATAATGATAAAACATATGCACAATAACATCTCTATGTGTTTCTATTAGTTGTTTTTCGGCATCTAGTATCCGTTCCCATAGTTGAGCCTCTTTCGTTATTTCAGGTCCATCATAGACAAGTTGCGCAAGCATTTCCCAAACATTTTCTATTAAATTTAGATTTGGGCTTTTTGCAGACCATTCCAAAGTAGTCATATTCACTTTAGCCATCCATTTGAGTTTTGACACATGGATGCTGCAATTGTCTTGCTGTAGAATGAAATCATTCCCTATCTCTCTTCTTATCCTTGGTAGGACTTTCTCGTCCAGCAACTGTTTGTAGCTTTCACTGTTTTGTCATCCTTTCAGCCACTCCAACCATATATTTCCATTAGCAAAGATCATACCCCAAACCATAACTCCTCCTCCTCCCATCTGTCGTTTGTTCAGTACAGCAGGCTCACCCCTTCTCGACCAAGTACACCATCCATCGGGCCCATCAAACTTGAAACGCTTCTCATCAGTAAATATAACCTTCTTAAAGTCAACATGCTTTGTTAACCACCTTTTAGCACACTCCAGTCTTGCTCCTTTGTGTTTCTTTGTTAGTGTAATTTTTTTCTTAGCCTTTGCATACTTCAAACCAATCCTATGCAGTGTTCTTTGTACTGTTCAGACGTTTACATCGAATTCACATTTCTCCTTCACTTTTCTTGCTGTAACTTTTTCTCCAGATGTCAAAAGCCGTGTCACAGTCCTCTTCATTCTCCTTTCAGTCCTCTTGCCAATTGATCTTTTCCGTCCTCTTCTTTTTCCGCTCGGAGTTTGTCTTCAGCATGTATTTGACCATTGATTTCAACAGCTTCAAATCCATGGCGATCCTTCTGATGCTGAGGCCATCATCCCGCTTCTTCCGTGCCAAACAAACAACTTCTTTTGAATGCATTTTACCTCATTAAACTTAATTGTTTTGCCAGTAAAATAGAACAGATAATTGATTCTAATGATGACAGCTAAGTGTACAAGCAGAAAATTTGCATACAGCAACATATACATGAACTTAGCTCTTAATAAAATAGGATTTTTTGTCATGTCCGAAAAATAGTGTCGCGCAAATTTTTGCAACAATCACAGAAAACTAAAATTATCAAAGCCAAACTAAAAAAAATGATTACACTAGTAGTGGATTTTCACTCCTCAACTACGTACTTACAATCTCAAAAGTTTTTGGCACTAGTAACCACCTTGAAGTACTTTTTTCAAAGTGTCCGAAAAATATTGTCGGGCCCCTGTATCATGAAAATATCTTTGGGGGAGGTATGAATACATCTCTTTTACTATGTTAAATAGTAGGGCAAACTGTGCTCTTCATCCTTGGTTGGAAGCCAGTGAAGGAGAAAGTAAATTCTGAATTTGCAAACCTGAGTAGATGAAACCTATTAGTATGGCAACATGGGGTTGTCTAAGGGAAGAAAAACTCAAACATAAAATTGACCCTTCTTCAGAGTAGAGAGGTTGGATGTAAGGCCAGTCATTCCATTCTATGGAACAAATTGATGACAGAAACTTCATCAAGATGCCTTATATGCCATGAGGCACCAGGCAGATGGTATAGCCTTTCTTCATGAAATCAAGCAGATAAATGAGATCAAATATTACCCACTAAGGTATTCTTTTGATGCAAACTCATTATTTTATAGAAAAATCTTTTTGCCTTGCACAAAAAAAAAAAAAATGGTTCGAAATAACCCAACTAAATAATCTTATTATAGACTCAAATGATGATATTAATTGATACTTTGAGTCCTGGGGAAAATGTCAACATTGTAAAGGTTTTCATCATTTATAAAAGTAAATTTGAGGAAACAGAAATTGAGGCTGGAATATTATTCCATAATTTTGTAGCATGAGACTTGAATATATTTTCATGGGTTTGTGGAAGATTTGATTAACAAAGTCATTGGCATATCAAGGCTGGCTACCCTGTCCAACTCTCAATACTTGCTACTTGATACAGCTCTCAATACTTGTTACTCTGTCTAACTCTCAATACTTTTATCTTGATCTAACTTGTTTTTTACTTTACATAAATAATCTACCTAAGTATATACTCTGATCTTTTATGAATATCTATGCTGATGATACAATAGTATATAGATGCAGATCCCAAACTATATATAAACAGAGGGTGCAGCTGATCTCTCCTCTGACCTAGCTCTAGCAGCTCAGTAGGGAGAGAACAGGATGGTCAAATTCACTGTCTCTAAAACTAAACAAGTGACATTCCATCATCACCAAATGGACTCTGAACTTTTGCCTATCATGATGAATAGGTGTTCTCTTAGGAAGACCCCGTGATTTGAGCCCCTATTGGGACATGCTCTACCTCAACCTCAAGTGCTACTCATACATATGATCCATCACTAAAAATGATGGAAAAATGGTTGATTCCCTGTACCACTCCAGTAAGTATCTGATTCCTGTAATCCTCTACCTTTACAAGAGCCAGATCAGGCTGAAAATGGAATACTGTTGCCATATATGGATGGAAACTGCCCAGTTGTCACTTTCCAATTTTGATAGTCAAAAAGGATCTCCACATCCTTGGGGGTGACAAATTATTTTCAACCCTACAACTCCTTTCCTATAAATGCAAACCTTTTACGACTTTATCGCTATTTCCATGAAAAGTGTTCAGATGAATGACATTTCACCAGTTCTAACATTCATGGTTAAAACATGCCATGCCATGCATATTGTTTTAGACCATCCTCATTCTTCTTTTATTTGATTGTTGAGATTCAAGTTCTACTTGAATAGCTGCTTCTCACAAACTTCTACTTTGTGGAACCAACTCTCAAGAGGGTACTTTCCCAGTCACTACAATTGTAATCTGTTCAAGTCTAGGGTAAGCTGTTATCTTCCCAATATTATCCCTATAAACCTCTTACCTTGTAATTTTTACCTTGAGTGGTTCTTAGACTTTTTACAGAGTGAACATTGTAAACAAAAGAAATCATATTGAATTGTAATGCTGCTTATATATTATATATAAGTCAACATGTGAACAGTTATCAAAGTCTTCCAATTCTGATAATAATTCAATTCCCTTTTAGTTTTAGAGATGCATCATAGTTTAAGCAGTTGAATAGAAAAGATGGTAATCTGATTGAGTCTCACAAATGTTACTTTTTTTATAGAATTATGTGAAAAAAACTGAGTATGATCTTAGATAAATCAGAAGAACTCTGACAGAATTTGAATATTGCTGCAAAGGAATCAAAATCTCTTTTATGTGCAATGTTCATTTAGGATGTGGTTGATCATGGCTCTCCACATCTTTCTTTTCTTTGTAGCTTGTATTAAAGTTTGTCTTTTTACCATCCATTCACACTAGCACATATCAAGTAGGTAACCTTAAAGTGTTTGAAGATCAAAGTTGACTGTAATACAAGAAGCCGCACAAGAGCTCCACAAGCAAGAAGGGCAATAGAAGGAATTGTTAGCGTAGAACTTATGGTTATATCTAGCAATTTCAACTGTAAATTGATGAGACACTGACACAAATTTATTTCTGCACTTAAATTCATAAAGCCTGGTTACCATGGTTCATCAGACCAATCATTATGAAAGTATTTATAAAAAAAGCACAGGGAGGCAACTTTATGGTGGTGGGGAAGTGACTGAAATGAGAGGCTATGTCAGAACTAATAACATTGCAGATTCTTCTTTGGATTTTATCAAGCTTCTCTAAATATATAGTAGAAGCACCAGACCAGATGTGACAGCAACATTCAGTTTATGGATGAATGGTAGATTTACAAATGCATAAGATAAATTCAAGACAACTTTCATTTTCAATTTGATAAAGATTGAATCAAAACAAAAATTTGTCCCAAAATACAATACAATTCAACTTGTAAAGACTAACATGCCAAACGCTGTCAAATGCTTTAGAGATATCTAAAACAACGGCCCAAGCTTCACCATTCTTATCTAAAGTTTAGCAGATGCTTTCAGTAATACATCAGCAGTTGACCTAGAGAAGCAAAGACCATTTCACCATTATGAAAGAAAACTCTGTGATATGAGATGCTAAACAAATTTGGAATTCAAAACCTATAGTACTTTGCCAAAAAGATGTAGAGGCTATTAGGGTGATAGAAAAATCAGATGGTTTGCCTGAGTTCTTAAAGACTGGAAATATAGAAGAGGATTTCTAACAAGCAGGAAAGCAAAAAACAACAAAGCATCTATTGTAGTGTTTACAGAGAACATGAGCCAGTTCAAGAGCATGCTTCTTAAGAACTATTGCAATAATACCATCAAGTCTACATGTCTTGTGGGATTCAAGTTTAGAGATGAAAGTAGAAACCATGGATGGAGTTATGTGTATATCACACAATATAGACTCACTTATAAGTGAAACATCAGGCAAAGATACTCCAGATAAACCAAGAGAAGAATTCTGAACATGATTGAGGATTTATTGTAATGAAGACCAAAAAAAGAAAAAAGTAACATTCTGCACAACATATTCTAAATTGATGATGACAGGCAATCAACTCCTAAAGTAATTTTATATCCTAATATTAAGGTCTTAAAGTGTTAGAAATAATGTGAACCAATGGTCAGTCGCCTAGTCGTTGATTGCTTCGATTCAGTTGCTGGTCTTCAAGTTGACTATTACAACGGTGTTCTTCCCCGCTCATGCTGTGAATTTTGATCTCAAGGAAGTCATGCTTAAATCTTGCTAGCTGTCTCTTCAGCAAGTTGAACCAGACTGAATGCTCGCGCACATTTGAGTTAATGAAAATGGCACCAAAAATAAATTAAATGATGTCTGAATAAGTTGCAGAAAAATCTTTATATACAAACAACAAGAAACAAAAAATAGAATATAACAATTGCCAATCCTCTATCTCTACTTAGCCAACAACAGAGCAGAAGTTTCATCCAAGAGAAGCGTTTGTCTTCTTAACATTAATTCAAGTTTTTGGTTGGTAACGTTAGTTCACTCCAATCAAAGTTTTCAAGTTTGTGACAATTCAAAAATGTCTTTGTTCGCTTCTCAACAAAGCTTTACAGAAACTACTGAAGGTTGGTCTTTATATGTGGTGGGCAGTTGTGGTGGAGGTAATTATTCTTCTCTGCCTCAGCTTGGTACAACTACTCTTTCTCTTCTTGTCTGTCTTTAACTCTGGTTGGCTGTTTCAAATTTTGTCTGCAAAATCACTTCTTGTCTGAATTTAATTCTTTTGGGTCGGTTGGCGGCAGGCTTCTCTACGATTGGCACCCAACTGTGTGGTAATTATCTCAATAGGCTTCTCTATGGTTGGCACCCAACGACATGGCAAATATCTCTGTCTTTGTACGTCTTCAGTCAGGAACTCTATGGGATGTGACTGCACCTACAGTGAGCGTCCAGTGTTTTGGCACCTTACCTATGTTGTTACATCTTTGGGCTGAAAGCCGACTGGACTCTTTCTCAACTCTGCCGAACTCTGCTGATCTCTGCCGGACACTCTCCCAGACTCTATTTTTATGCTTGTCCCAAATTCACTGGATGGGGGAGGATGACGAACATGCAAGTCTAATCTCTGGCCAATGAAATCACTTCTGCCCACATTTTTGTGCAGAGCCACCTTTCTCTCTGTTCTTTTTCTTCGGTTCAACCAATGAAGCAGCTTCTATTTTGGTGACATTTTTTTTCAGTTTTTTATTTTTGATGCCCCCCAAAAATCTAGCTTTTATGTTTATAAATCTCTTTTCAACTAAATTTTAAATTTCATTTTATTCTCATGGAATTTAACCTTCTGCACTCATCAAATATTTCCTTTTATTTGGGACAATCCTTTCAGATAATTCAAAAACTACATTTTCTTTAAAATTTTTACTTTTATCTGTGGTGTAAATCAGGCTTGGAAATCTTAATTCCACTTTTCTCCTTTTGTTTTCACTTATCAAATAATTCCTTTATTGGTGACATTCCTTTCCAATAATCAACAATTATGTTTTGATTTAAAATTTTTTTCTGTGGTGTATCTCAAACATCAATTGTATCTCTCCCAGTGACGCCGTTTCTACCTGTCAACAGTAACCTGTCAACTAATAGCACATCCACAAAATATGAATTTGTTCATATCTATCGGCTTTGGGTTTTGCAACCCCTTACCTTCCTCTGCCCACACTGGAATAAATTTTATTACCGGCATTCATATTAGGACAACAACTTTTTTTTAGTTGGTTCTTTTCGATTTATAAAAATTATTTATATGGCCCAACACAATTTCTTCCGTCTTATTTGCAACAATTAATAATACCACTAATATAATTACTTCTGTTCGGCCAGGCTAAGAATAGTGTTACACTAACAGAATTATTTTTGGTTTTATTGACAAAAAAAACAAAAAACAAATGAAAATAAAAATGAAATTAAATAAGGGCAAATTTAAATGTCCATTAACAATAGAAGCTGATAAAATACAAGTGCCAAAATAAACAAGCTATTATCTAAAATGTCAATGTGACTAACAATTGCTGACTTTAAAATTTGTGTAAACTCTTTTCTTAGTAAAATTTTCCCAGACTCTTAATATTTTTCTTTAAAATGATAAAATCTATTTTTCTAATATAAAATAATTTGATCTCTGAATGGTAGAGCAGAGCCTGTCAAAAGGTTTAACAACTCTATTGCGAAATGGAAAGAAAAATTTGAATTTCACAAAATAATGTTCTTTGTAATTAGAAGGTCAATTTTGATGTCCTTGCCAAACAACCATTAAAAATAAATAAATGTAAATAAAGAGAAAAAATAAGTTCTTTATAATCTTACACAAAGCATTTGCATTAGAAAGTGCTTTTTTTCTTTCTCTCTCTTCTCTCACACATCTGCTGCAATGAAACCTGTACAACACACTGTGAATTGTATAAATATATTGTACATCAATAAACACCAACTAAAAGGTAACAAGAATTCCTCTGCTTTTAGGCAACAACTGATTTATTCCAGATTTTACAGGTACAAAATTGATAATCATTGAAAAGGTTTTTTTTTCTTTGCTCAAAATGAATTTTTTTTTGTTGAGCAGTCCTATAGTAATATGTCTTATTGTTCCAATATGGAAATTTAACCTCAGATATGTTCAGTTTTATGTTCTACTGCTAAGTTATACTTAGTGCACTAATCATAGTGTAGTAATTAGCATGTTATTCTCACAAGTCATGGCTAGTGAATTTGATTCTCACTTGAATTTCCATAAATGGGAACTTGTGTTTTAGTCAAACAAATGCAATTGAAAAGAGCAAAAAAAAAAAGAAATAATAACATTAGCATCAACAGCATTAACACGTAACATGAACAATATCATTAGCATAACATCAACAACATTAGCAGAATAACAACAAAAACATCACCATCAACAACATTAATAGTATAGCATCTGCAACAGCAAAACATTCAATAATATCAACATTATGACATCAGCAAAAACAACATGGCAATATCCATATCAGCATTACAACAAATTTAAAGCATCAACATCATTAGTAACAATGACAGCAACCACAACAAACACATCATCATCATCATCATTAAAAGTAATCATATGATTTGTCTTATTGCTGCTTTTATTTTGTAGCTTATATAATTTCTCTATAATAAAAATGTCACTGTATAAGACAATTTTGTTTCTTCGGTAATACTTTGAATTTTTACATTTTCAGCTTTACTTAGAAAATATACAGGCACTTGACAAAGAAGTTAAAGAAAAGAATAGTCAAATATCTGAACTGCAGTGTAAAGTTGATGACCTTGAATCACATATCAGCAGTCTTAAAATGAGCCAAGTGATAGTGTCATCTAAACTTGATTCTCTCATCAAACAAAATGAAGTAATTTTTATTTTTTTCTTCCATGATTTCATTTATTGATATTTTTGTATGAAGAACTTATTGTGCTTTTGTTTTCTAATTGAACTTTAATAGAATAAAAATTCATTAATGAATGTATGATGTCTCTGTCTAACAAGTTATAGTGACTTGAATTAAAAGATTGGTTGGGTTTAAGTTTGTTATTCATTTAAATGATTTTGAAATCTGAAATAGCCATTAGAAAATGTATAATGACATTTCTTTTTTCATACACTACTAATTATTGAAAGACAAAAATAAAAATATTGGCAGACACTTTAAAAAAATAAAATTGATTGAAAGGACTGTAAATAGATTAAGTAAAAATGACCCTTTTCTTAGAAAAAGAAAAAATCTCTCAAATAAGATGACTTCTGAAATTATTTAATTGGATCATATATATTATTAATTATTCACTTTCCAGTCTTTGCATCTCTGCATTCTTGGGGTGATAAATTATTTTTCACCCTACAACATCCTTCCCACAAGTTTCTCAATATTTTATTGCTATTTCCATGGAAAGTGTTCAGAAGAACTGCATTCCTAACCTCCACAGCTAAGACCTGTCATGCTATGCACATTGTAGCTAATTACTCTCATTCCTTGTGTATGGTGAGATTAAGTTTCACCCAAGCTCTTCCCCTGAGCTGTTGTTTTGTAAAACCAACTCCCAAAAGAATGCTTCCCTGATCACTTACAATCTTGATCTGTTCAAGTCTAGGGTTAACTGTTATCTTCCCCACATATTTCTATAGACTATGCCTCTTACTCTGCAACCTTCTACTTTAAGTGGGTCTTGGGCTTTGTTCAGCATGCACATTATTGTACAAAAAATTCTATTCTTAATAACAAATGTTGTATATGTATGAAATTTGTTGAGAATAAAAATGTAAAACTGATTCCTGCTAAATATAAACATTTTGCATAATAATAAGAGATCAGTAGCAGCAGGTTTTATATCTCATTACTTATTTTTCATTTTATAAAAGCTAAAATCTTATATTACAAAGTTAAATGAAAAATACACTGTAAAATTCTGAAATTTTCACTTTCCTACTGATTGTTAATTGTTACACTTGCAGAATTTCTTCTCTCTTTTATTAAGTAATCTTCACCTGACCTAAAATTGCTAATTTCCCATTTGGAAAAATATATTTTCAAAAGGATTTTTTTTTATTGTAGGAAGCTATTTTAGAATTGAAGGAAAAATTAGAAAATGACATTGTAGATGAAGATGAGGTTTTAGAAGGTAAGTAGGCAAAGATGATATTTTGATAAATTTTTCTTCCTATGTTTATATTTAAATCTTTCTCTGCTAGAATCTATTCTTTCATGATTTTTTTTATTTTGTTAAATCTTCTCTTATATTAGTAATCTCTAATTTATAAGAGCTTAATGAATCTTTATTGAGAATCAAGTCGAGATTAGTGTAATGTTTATTAGCACCAAAAATTGAATTGGCAAACTAAGTTTTAATCGAATCTGCTTGCATTCCCTGTGCACTAATACCCTGGGGAAAAGCAAGAATTAAATTCTCCATCACTTCTCTCAGCTATGGATAATATAGCAAGATAAACTGCACTCTTTAATAAACTTGTTGGATTTCAAAACCAGGAATGGAGAGTCAAATTCTACCTCCTTTCTGGTAATTCCTACAGCCAAAAAAGGCTGCCTGTTATGACCTTGTGGAGGATTATATTTGACTTTGTGCTACTAACAGAAGTTGAATGTTGGTGGACTGCAATAAATAAAACAAAACAAAGACTTGAGTAGAAAATAACTTGCCAATGTTTATTTATGCACGTGGGTACAAAGATGTGAAGGTATTGAAAATGGTCGAACCTCAAGTCAGCCTGATGTTGAGTGAGGGTGACTGAATTTTCCTTTCATTGGAATGGCTGCCAAACATGTAAAACTTAATGGTTGGAAAGTGAAAAGAGAACAATCATCTCTTTTCTAGAAGTGGGGTCATAAAATTCACATGACTGTACAACAACGCCCTCATGTTAAAAATAAAATCATATATGGGATGCTGTGAAAATTTCTTATTCTTCACAGCTACAGACATGATTGAAATGATGATTAAGATTGAGAAATGCATTTTTAAGATTAGGAAATAATATTAATTTATGTGTCTTTTTATTGCAATAGAATCTCCTTCCATCTTCTATCTTAGCCTCAAAACAATATATAATAATCAAGAGGGTTGCAGTCTGGGGAATTAGATGACCAGATGTAAAGGGTGATGTGGTTGCAGAAATTGTATGACAGCTATGATTGGGTTCTTCTGCTTGTGTGGTATGGTGCAGAATTCTGTTGGCAGACATAGGGTCTTCCAGCAGCAACCCCCTTGATTCAGGGCAGCATTACCTCTACAAGATACTTAATGTAGGCCTCTGTGTTGAGTCTGAAGCCCTATGGCATGATGAATGGAGGAATAATGTTGTCATCACTAGTGATCACTCCAAACATCTTTGTACTCACCATTAGACTCATCCAAACTCTTTCCAAATCATCTGCACTGTCCACAGATTGATACCCAAGCACTTTGAAATGTTCATATTGGAGCTTCTAATGTTAATGCCAAGTAGTACAGCATGCTGTTTCCAAATTTCTAGCAGAGTGAATTGCGTCATGGTGATTTTTTTTTCACAAATGATGCACAACTGACCCTACTATGCTGTGCAGTCAGCAAAATCAAAAACAAACAATGTGCATGTACAAAATTAAAAATAATTTACTCATCGCACATGTAAATTTGACTAAGACATGCAATAATGCATAAATTTCATTATGAGTATTTAAAGTCCATGAATTTCAATTTTGCTTTTAAAATCATTTATTTTTTTCTTTGTTTGATTTTCCTTTCTGGCACATATTTTAATTTTTTCAGCTGCTGACAACTTACATAAGTTACAAATCCAAGATCTCAGTGTAAATCACCAAGAAGAAATTGTACAGTTGGAAAGGAATCATAAAGATAGTTTATTACATCTTACGGTTCGTGTATTTGTCTATCTTAACCATTTTTCAAATTTGATTTTTTTGGTAAACAACAGTGATAATAACAATACTACTGTTGGGGCACCTTCCCTATTTACACTAATATGTACTCTTCCTAAGACTATATATAGTAGTAGTCATTAGTGGACTACAGAGCATTAACAGTGTTAGTGTATCCCAGCAATCTAGTCCTGAGGGTAACATTGCCAAGTCTCACGTCTCATATTATCTAATATTCTCTCGTATTCGACTAACCGTATTGTACGACATTCTACTAACCTCTCTGTATATATTTCTCTTCAATATATTGCGTTTTCTACCGTATTAATCTGCATTGAATATTTATTGGATCTAACTCCAGATCCACAACAGTGGCGATGAAGATACGAACAGTCACACGGAGAAAAAAATACGTTCTTAAGTCAGTCGCCACCACAACAGTAGCAACAAAGATTCAAACAGTTCACGTAGAGAAAAAAATACGTTCTCAAGTCAGTCACTACCACAACAGTGACAACAAGGTTCCGAACTGAGGAAAAAAAAAGAACTTATGGGAAAAACAGCAGTCACGAGAAAAGGATTCAAATAAAACTCTATGGTCAACCACAAACAGTGACGAGAAATTACCAATCACTGCAGTGGCAAAAAAATAAAAAAGAATCCTACTACGACTGTAACGAGTCTTACACAGAGGAAAAATATGATGAACAAAATTAATACCCAGAGGAAAAACAGTAAAGAATTTTTCCCGCTTTGGTAAAATGAAAGATTTCAAAGCAACGATAGTAGAACTGGTGAAACTCCAGATGAGCCAACAAGAACGCAATGAGAAATTACAGCTCGAATTCCAAAAACATTAATGAAGCAACAACAACTTAATGAGAAGAGACAACTACAAATACAAGAGCAACAGCAAAAAATGCAATTTGAATTTTTACAAAAACAGCTGGAATTACAACAGAAAGTTGACGAGAGAAATAATGAACAACAGACACAAGAATTAATCTGACAAGCTATACTGGCAAAGGGTTAGAATGAAGAAAATGAAAACACATTCACACAAAATACACTTTAGAACTCAATTGAAGACTTGAATTACGACCCAGATGAGGAAATATGCTCTACATTATAGACGGTACCAGGACTTTTACGAAGTTGATTTTAGCAGCTGGTCTGATGAGAAGAAAGTACGTTTATTCCTTAGCAAACTGGGAACACATGAACAAATTTGTGGATTACATACTGCCAAAGAAAACGCATGAGTTAAAATTTGCTGAAGCCATAAAACTATTAACAGAATTGTTTAGCCCAAAGACATCCCTATTCCATAAGAGATGGAAATGTTTAAATTTACGAAAAAAAGATGACGAAGACTACACCACTTTCGCATCAGTGGTTAATAAACTATGCGACGAATTTAGGCTAGCTGAACTCATGGCAAATAATTTCAAATGCTTAGTCTTTGTACAAGGTTTGATTGCAAATAAAGATGCGGAAATGAGAAGGAGAATTTTAACAAAATTAGAAAACGAGCAAAATTTAACTCTACAAAAATTAGCTGAATATTGCCAGCAGTGCATAAGCATAAAAAATGATTCGAGGAACATCAAAGAAGCTTGAGTGGCTAACATAAAAAAATACAGAGGAAAACATGTTTTTCCTCCTCTCCTCAAATGACAAAATCAAGAAAAAACTGGCATTTGCCTACTAGATCATTTGGAAGATCAGAGAAGAAACCACCTCCAAGCCCTTGTTATAGATGTGATGAATACCATTGGTATCAGGATTGCCATATTAAATTTAAAACATGTAAAAACTGTCACAAAAAGGGACATAAAGCCTCTAAATGCAGAAGCAGTAGAGTGAAAGTAACAAGGACCGAGGAAGACGAAGGTACTAACATTCGAAAGTACTTACAAGTCAAAATGCTAAACAAAACTGTAAACATGCAGTTAGACTCTGGATCTGACATTTCAATAATTAGCTTCCAAACATGGAGACGCCTGCATAAACTTACTCTATTAAAAACAAAAAATTAGTGAGATCAGTCACGGGAAAGAAAATTAATTTTGAAGGAGAAGTAATTTTGAACGTGACATTCAATGGAGTTCTGCCGTTTACGTTAAAAATAGTCTGGAAAATATGTGTATGCGCAGATTTCTTAACAGGTTTGAATGAGGCAGTAAAGAATTACCATTACCCACTTCCGAGTCCGGAAGAAGTATTTACAAATTAAACGGGGTGGGGGGCAGATATTTTCCCAAAATAGACCTGAGTGAGGCATGTCTACAGATTCCTGTAGACGAAGAAAGCTTGAAGCTCTTATGCATCAATATGTATAGAGGTCTATACAAATATGAAAGATTAGTGTTTGGCGTAAAAGTAGCCCCCGCTATTTTTCAGCAAGTCATGGATACGATGTTGGTGGAATTTGATTTCGCTATAGCTTATCTTGATGACATTTTAATAAAAAGTGAAATGATTGAGCTGCATACTAAACATATAAAAATGTTTTTGAACAAATCCGTAATTATGGGTTTAAGGTCAAAGTGGAAAAGTGCGATTTCTTCTTGGAAGAGATTAAATATTTGGGCCATGCAGAAAGCAATGGCAACCTACTGCGGGATAATCTTCTACTCAGTCAGTCATGTCTCTTTCGAGACATGATCGCCCAAGCGTGTTTCACATATGGCACTTAACTGACTGAATAAACAAAGATGGCAAAAAGCCTGATCCAACTAGATCTTAGGCAATTAAAAATATGCCGGCACCAAATAATATTGCATCGCTACAGAGTTTTCTAGGATTAGTCAGCTACTACCAAGATTTCATACCAAATTTACACAATCTTCGAGCACCCCTTAATGAACTACTAAGAAAGGATAAGGCCTGGGTTTGGTCAAACGAATGCCAACAGGCATTTGAAAGCATTAAAAAATATTGACGTCTGATTTATTTCTGACACATTATGATCCAAAATTGGAGATACTGATAGCCAGTGACGCAAGTTTGCATGGGATTGGAGCATGCATATTATATAAGATGGAAGATGGAACTATAAAGCCGATCGCCCATGCTAGCAGATCACTGCTTCCAGCTGAGAGAAGCTACTTTCAGATAGAGAAAGAAGCTTTAGGCATCATATTTGCCATGACTAAATTTCACAGATATATCCACCGAGAGTTTTTCACCCTTCAGACAGACCACAAATCATTACTTACAATATATGGTTCAAAAATAGGTCTACCCACGTACACAGCAAACCGACTGTTGAGGTGGAGTATTAATTTATTAAATTACAATTTTAAATTGCAATATTTACCTTCTAGCAAAATTGGGCATGCGGACGGTCTATCAAGACTGATTCCTCAACAGATAGAACCGCTTGAAGACTCTGTTATTGCTGCACTATGATCTGAAGGAGAATTAGAGAATACACTGTGTAACACAATTAGGGAGCTGCCCGTTTCATTAAAAGAAATCAAATACCAAGCTACAAAGGATGAATTCATAAAAGAGACGAAAGCGAAAATCACTGAAAAAGACAAAAATATTGCAGAAAGCTTCTCCATATGTGATAACATACTACTGTACAGTGATAGGGTAGTTGTGCCAAAAACTTTACAGAAAAGGATATTGAAAGATTTCCATACAGGACATTCCGGTAGGAACTGAATGAAGAGCTTAATGAGGAGTTACGTTTATTGGCCGAAAATGGACACAGATATTGTGAACATGGTGGATAAATGCAAGGGCTGTACCCTAGCAGCTAAATAACACACAAACCTTGGCTGAAAACGGATCAACCCTAGTCAAGAATCCATATTGACTATGCCAGTCCTATTGATGGACTATACTATTTGGTAGTTGTGGATAGTTATTTGAAGTGGCCTGAAGTGTTTCAATGCAAGAGACCAATGGCAAGAAACACAATAAACCATTTACATGAGCTATTCACTCGTTTCGGCATTGTCAACTGTCTAGTGAGTGACAACAGGACTCAATTCACTTTAGAAGAATTTAAAGAATTCTGCCATTTCAGGTTAAACATATTAAAACTCCTCAATATCATCCAAGTTCAAATAGCCTGGCAGAGTGCTTTGTAGACACCCTAAAGAGGGCTCTAAAAAAAGCGTCATGTATGCCAACGAGAAAAGCTCTCCAACGATTTTACAGGTGTACAGAATAACACCAAATAAATAAGCACCATCGACACTGTCACCCGCCAAATTGATGTTTGCATGGAAAGTGAGGTCAGTGTTCGACAAATTAATTCCAAATCAAAAAGAACATGTACCAGCAATCATCACTTCAAAGCAAACCTTTAGCCAAAACGAAAAAGTTTATTTCAAAAATTACAAAAATAATATGTCATTCTGGGAACCAGGCGTCATCATAAGATGGATTGGAAATATGATCTATATGATCGACGAACCTAAGTTCGCCCATATGCGGCATATAAATCAAATAAGAAAAAGGCTAACGAAAGACGAAATCAACATGCCTAAGGAGGAAGAGGTGTTAAACACTATCTACGACACATTAGATATGCAAATGCCCCAGACGGAAACTCAACAGAGGAGGTCTAAAAGAGAAAGAAAAAGAATGGAGCAGTTGATTATTGATCCAAAAAGGAAGAAATATTTAAAAGACATTCCAAGTAAAAAAAACTTGGGAGGTGGGGGGGCACCTTCCCTATTTACACTAATATGGACTCTTCCTAAGACTATATATAGTAGTAGTCATTAGTGGACTACAGAGTATTAACAGTGTTAGTGTATCCCAGTGATCTATTCCTGAGGGTAACATTGCCAAGTCTGACATCTCATATTATCTAATATTCTCTCATATTCGACTAACCGTATTGTACGACATTCTACTAACCTCTCTGTATATATTTCTCTTCAATATATAGCGTTTTCTATCATATTAATCTGCATTGAATATTTATTGGATCTAACCCCAGATCCACAACAACTACTAATATTAATAATTACTAATATTATACTAATATTAATATATTACTAATATTATACTAATAATATTAATAATAGATGACAGTGCTTTTCTGTTCAGAGTGTTGTGTTTCAGTTATTGAATCTGACTTGATACAAGGCTTACACTCATATCACCTTGAAACACCAGTTCATATACAATCACAAAAGTTAAGCAATGTCAAGTCTGGTTAGTACTGACTGTAAATACCAGATACTGTAAGCTTAGATGTATGGGTAGTTTAATGGATAATAGTTTAGAGCTGGAATTCGGAGAGCCAAGTTTAAATTCCAGTTTGTTCTTCATATTCATTTATATGTAAATAATCTTGGGAAAAAAATGGATGTCCCCCCAGCTATGAATTAATAAGTAGGACTTGTGTCAGTAAATCAGTATTATTTCAAAATAATTTTTTTGTACAATCTAAAAATAATTTCTGGCTTTAGATAACCTGCAAATGGTTGATAGGCTGTAAAAAACAACTATATCTATCAATCAATGACTTCGTATACAGACTCTTATAAACTTGATTATGTTGTATTGTATCCTTAAGTATTACTTTTTAAAAATATATTGTGCATCATAATGCTTGATATAAGATGAAAATATCTATGAACCAGAGTAAAAGTACATCACATTTTTTAAGTGAATTTGAAAGATAATATTTAGATATTTGTATATAGATTTATTCAACTCCTTATGTGTCATTTTGTTACACTACCTTTTGCTTATTTGGAGACAATTTCATGAATCTATCCTCCTAGAATTTGCTATCTTTCTGGGTGATGAACTGGTATAACGGGTTTTAATAGGCTTCTAGGCAAAGATTAATATTAAGAAATTTAGCACCATTTTTCTGGTAACAAATACATTGATTTGAAAATTCTTGCAAAAATCAAAAACTTTTGGATTTTAATGAAACTTTCAGGACTTTTTCACAAATGAATGAAATTATTTTAGAAATTTCTTTTTTAGAAAATCTTGGTAGAAAATTTTTTTACATCTGTTTACCTCACCTTACTTACTTAATAAAATGCTGAGAAATTAAATTGTGTCCTGTTTCATATTTATAATTATTAAAAGCAGGACTTATTGGTATGGATGGCGCTAGTCTCCTAGAAAGCAACACACTCCATCTCCTTGGCCTCACTCTCTCAAATGATCTCAAATAGAATGACTACATTGAATCCATAGCTGCATCTATTACAAAGAAGGTTTGGTCACTGTTTCAGGCCAGGAAGTTTTTCTTGTCAGAATCCATTTTGCACATTTATAAATCTACCATTTGTCCATGCATTAAATACTGTTGCCATATCTGGTCAGGTGCTCCTTCTATTCATCTTGAGAGTCTTGACAAAATCTAAAAAAGGATCTGCAATATAATCAATCCTGACAGATGAAGAAGAGAAAAAGCAACAGAGATATGGTTCTACAGAAGCATGCTGGGAATACCATGGACTGAACAAAGCTATTCATCTTGAGGTTCTTGACAAAATCCAAAGAAAAATCTGCGATGTAATTTCTGTCTTTTCTACAAGTATTTTCATTGCAACTGCTCTGTTGAGCTTTTTTCTCTATTTTTCTGACCACATGTATTTACTTGTGTTACTAGATTGGCATCAAGTTCCCACCCACTTACCATCAAAATAGTTAAATATAACTGTCTCTTCTACTCTAAAAGTTTCTTTTCTCACACTTCTTGTTTGTAGAACTCCCTTCCACTTGCTTGCTTCCCCAATAGCTAAAATATCCAAAAGTTCAAATGCAATGTCAAGTAATCTTCTTGATTCCCATCCATCCCTCTTCGATATCCCCTGTACCTTGTTTTTTTCTCTTACTGTAACCTTCTGTGCATAAGTGGTAGTTCTGCCTTGCTTGGGAGGAATGATTATAAAAAAAAGTAACTCATTTACCAAAAATCTTCTCTGAATCATAAAATAAAAAATGAAATTAAAAACATTATTTAATTAGAAAAGCTTTTAATTGTTTTTATGAATAATGTATATTATGGAAACTATTGTCTTTAGAAAAAATGTTTTTCAAGAATTGTTTTCTTTTCTTTTCACTTAGAATAATTTATAAAGTTTTAAATCTTTTAAATTTATATATTAATTTGTAAGGGCTAGGTGATATTGTTATTAAGTAAAAACTATATTTATTAATTGTAAATTGAAATGTTCTATTATACAGTCAACCCTATACAACATTATCAGAAAATTAAAGCAATGACTTACAGCCAAAAATATTTAAATTTCAATAAACATTAGACTACAGAGAATATTTTCTTAAATTTGTTAACATTAATGAGTACTTAGAAAAAATTTTCAATAAAGGGAATTACATTGTGATGAAAGCTGACTAAAAAAGGGTACTAATCAACTATTTTAGCAAGAAAAAAATATATATTTCAGTCAATTTAAATTAGTTTCTGAAATACATTATAATATTTGGCTTATTGGAAAGATTAAATTTAATCTATTAACTTGAATTTAAAATTTAAAAAAAGCTCCAAGAAAAATTTGTCATTTTAAAAAATTAATTTTAAACTTCAGGTATCTTTTGTTTTTTGAGTGGTACCTAATCTAAACTTATTTATAAATGGAACTTTGTCTGTGTATGTGTGTCTGTGTGTGTATGTGTCCATTACCAATAGACTCCGAAACAACTGAACCGATTTTCTTGAAAATTTACACAGTTGTACTATAAGTGCATGCGAGTGTTCTTAGCTGGGTTTTGTGTCGAGGTACCCCCGATAAATATCGAAAATCAATAATCGAAAAAATTGGGTTATAGAAGGAGTGGTCCGATTTTAATCAAATTTGATACACTCATAGACAAAAACATAAGAAATGATATTCAGAAGTTTCAAGGTTGCAGTTCTTACAATAGTGCAGAAAATTTGATATCGATACCAGGAAATCAAAATTTGATTTACATCCATTCATTTTTCTTTCAGTCTACGGTTTCACTTTAACTGGAAACAACTATTGCTTTTTAGTCTTTTGTGTCAACGTCCAAAGAGTCTGAGTTCCAGGACCATGGATTAGTTTTAAAGCTTTCATTACACCCAAGCAACACCAGGCTATACTGCTAGTGTAAAATGACTACAACTTTTAATGCTGTGGCTGAAAAGAAAGTCTGTTTTATTTTTGTAGATGGGGGTGGGGAACAAAAATTGTGATGTGTTTTGTTATTAGTTTGTTTTCTGATTGTAATCAATGTCCAGATTTGTTACAACAAATCTATATATTGATAAACACTGGCATTTGTTTTGGTGCCAATTTCTGGTGTCTTCTAGATTGAAACCTTGTATCCTTCAGTTGCACTTGACATTTTGTACTCAAATGAATGCCTTAAAGATGGAGGCCGAAAAGTTGCACTTACGCCATATCAAAAAAGAGTAAGCATCAGAACTGCTACAAAAAACATTCAGACGTTTTATTTAGATTGGGTTCTAGCCCTTCAAATGGTTAAAACATGGTTTTTCAAATTTTGTAAGAATAATTTTAACCTAAATGATCAACCATATTCTGGGTGACCTACTGATGTTGAAGATACTCTGCTTGTCATCATAGAGAATAAACCAAAGATTTCAATGGAAGAGATTGATAAGAGTTTGGAAAATGATATCTAAACTGTCTTTCACCATTTGAAGAGATTTAAGTTAATTTCTAAACTTTATATGTGGATGCTACATTCTCTGGCGGAACAGAACATGCGCAATCATGTTTCTACAGTAACTTTTTTTTGCTGGTACACCATGAAAAGGAGCTATTCTTGGACAGAATTATAACAGGCAATGAAAAATGGTGCTCAAAACAAGATTGTAAATGTGCAGAACTCATAGCTAAAGCAGATTTGCATCCAATGAAGGTGTTGCTGTCTGTTTTGGATTGCAGAAGGATAATTCATTTTGAGCTTCTTCCAGCTGGTAAAACAATAACATCAAAGAACTCTTAATGTGGCTATTCAAGAAAAATAGCTCTTTTTGGCAAATCAAAAGGGTGACATTTTCTACCACAGCAATGCAAAAAGGTTGAAATGGGAAACCTTCCAGCACCAACTGTATTCTCCTGGCTCCTTTGGATTTTCTCTTGTTCCAGTCTCAACAGAATTTAAATGAAAAAATATTTGGCTCTGTACAGTCAACTGAAAACTACCAACTTTCCAACCAAAAATTTTTTCTACAAAAATGGCATTAACAATTTGTAGAGCTATAGGAGATAGTTGCTAAAAAAATGGAGACTTGATTAAAAAATATTTCTTTTTTGTGAGTAAGTAAATTTTCATTTGCAATTTTTGAATCATACACAATTTCTTTCAATGATCTAATATAATCTGAATCATGAACTTTTACCTACTGTAAACATGTACTTCGACTAGTATATTTATATATCAAGAGAGTTTTCTATGAAGTAAATATTGGCTATTTGATAACATGACATATATATAGCCTGCTGTTTTTAGTATATGTTATTTTTAAATGGAAAAACAATGGAAAATATTTTTAATGCTGTGGCTGAAAAGAAAGTCTGTTTTATTTTTGTAGATGGGGGTGGGGAACAACAATTGTGATGTGTTTTGTTATTAGTTTGTTTTCTGATTGTAATCAATGTCCAGATTTGTTACAACAAATCTATATATTGATAAATAGTCAGTTGCAAAACGCTCAATTTATTATCTGACCTGGTAATCAGCAATGTGACCAAGGTAATATAGATTTTTTTTTAAACAAGTCAAGCAGAACTATTCTAACTGACTCTTCCTGAGTAATTTCTCAAGTTTAAAATAACAAACAGAATTAAATGAATATTTCTTCATTCTCTTCAGTAACATATCTGCTTTCTTGGTAATTCTTTCCTTTCTATTAAAATTAACAATTGAAAAAATTTAATCACAAATCTCTAAAAATAAATCTTAGCATTCTCAATTAGCTCATAAAAATTTCACTTCTTTGTAATTGATTTAGAATTCGTTTTGAACCATTTTTTGTATTTTTTAAAAATTAATGTCATGTTTTAAATATAAACATTATCATGACTCTTCACACATTCCTTTTCTTTCTTATATGAGAATTGCCATGACTTCTTGTGAAAAATAGTAGAATAGTTCCTCATTGTCTCCTTCATGGTTGGAAATTCAGTATTTTCCTTCTCCTAGACTGGCTGCCACCCAAGGCTAGGGAGCCTACTCTCCTTAGCTATGGTTTTACATTTAGCCCATTACATTTCAGGCTTTTATAGCCAGGACATCACATGCTACTGTCATGAAGTCAAACCACCTTCATTTCCTCTGTATTCCAAGTGTAAAAAGAAAGTTCTATTCCACTTTTTTTGCAAGAACTGCAATTTTATGGAACAGACTCCCACATCAGAGCTTTTCTGAACACTACAATTTTGGCCTCTTCTAGTCAAGGATCATCATTATCTATCCTCCTTACCCTCACTTCATACTGTCTCCGCTTCACACGCTTCATTCATCATTACCATTTTAACAGTGACTCTCTGCATTGAGTGTCTTTCAAGCCTTGTATTGGGTGAACTTTATTATTAAAAAAATTACATTTCTATAGTAATAATATGTTCAGTTAATTTTTTTCTATTCTTTAATCTTCATTTCTGAGCTACATTTGCACATTTTTACAAACTCTTTTTTTATCAAAATATTTTAAGTGCCTTTAATGCCTGAATCAGCAAGAAATTAAAAAAAGAAATTTTAAGAGTTTAATCTAAAAAATTCTTGTCATGTTTGCATTTATATCCTCGGAACTTGAAATTACAAAATGAATAATTTGTTTATATAAAAAAATGTTATATTCAAGTAGACTTGTAAATCAGAATACCAACATTTGAAGAAGAAACACATTTTATGGAATGTGCTTCAATATTTATTATAAGTACATTTAACTACATGTTAAAAAATTTGATTTCTTCTCTGGGTGCAATATTTCTTTTATATTCTATTAGTTAATATTTCTTCATTATTCTTAGCCATATGGAATCAGAATTAACACTTTGAATGAATTGAATATCACTTATAAATATCTGTTTCTTCTTTGATGCATATATATACACAAGGTACAAATCTAGAACTGATGGATTCTGAATAATTACAATGAATAGTCACCTTATAAATAAGCTATGAAATCTAACAGCAACATCAGCTCACCATATAAATAATTTCTGAAATTCACTAGAAACATCAGGTCACTGTATATAATCTCTGAAATCTGATAACAGCATCAAGTCACTGTATAAATAATTTCTGAAATTTGATAGCAATATTAGGTCATCATATAAATAATCTCTGAAATCTAATATCAAGTCACTTTATAATTAATCACTTAAATCTAATAGCAACATTGGTCACCATATAAATAATCTCTAAAATCTAATAGCAATCTAATGTTGTATTAGATTATTGTATAATCTCAGTTTCAGAATGGCTGCAATACAACAAAGATCACAACTGAAAGAAAAAATTCCACACCCTGTATGTGATAGGCTTGCATTGACAGAATCATCTTGATAGGTTAGTTCTTAAAACACTTGAACAGGTGAAAACTACTTTCCCTGCGTTGTTTTCTTTCAAACAAAAATATTTTTTTCAAAAAAGTATCATGAAGTTTGTGAATCATTCAAAAGAAGTTATTGATGATGATACGACCTTTGTTAATGATTTTATTCTAATTAGGTATGAATTTTTGATAATATTTTTTCTGATTTTAAATTTAAATATTGCTGAGGGTAGGATCTTATGTAGTGGAAATTTAACGTTTTGGTTTGTAATCATATTTTTATTTGTTGTAGTAATAGAAGCTGAATGTAACAGAAATAAAGAAAAAATGAACAATCAAAAACAAGATGGCTGCAAAATGTAACTGAGAAAAAGAAAAGAAACAATAAAATAGCATAACAGTAGATACATGATCAAGAATGAGTATCATAGATATGCATAAAAAAATAAGAGATTTGGACAAAAGACCTTCATAAAATCCAAGGATAGAATGATAATACTAGAGAAAGAAAAAATACTTCAGAGATAGAATATATCAGAGACTTCTTTCATAATGAAAGAGAACAACAGGCAGCACTTGCCAAATTGAACAGAGACAACAGCAGGACTAGTGGGAATCGTAATATAGATGTTGGCAGTGACAGATGATTTTGGCATAGACAACTTTACAAAAATAATAAATTAAATCTATAGCAATGGTGATATACCAGAAGATCTGTTTCTATAACACTGCCAAAGAAATCAAGTACAGACAAATGTGAACTCCATTGGACAATTAAACTAATAAGTTATCATCTGATTTCTGATGAATAGAGCATACAGCAGCATCTGACCAGAGATAGGATAAGAACAGTGAGGGTTTGACAAAGATACTGGAACAAGGAACACAATATTTATGCTCAGAAAGAGTAATACAGATGCAGAAGGACATGTCCCTGTGCTTTATAGATTATGCAAAGGCATTTGATAAAATATGCCATGAAGATCCATTAAAACTGATTAGTATCCTGGACATATTTGAGAAGGACATTAGAATAATCAAGAACCTATACGGGCAATAAATCACCTGTATACAGGTATAAAATGAGTTCAGCATATATACAAAAATAAAAAGAGGTGTAAGACAAGGATGTGTCTTCTCACCAGACTTATTCAACCTATACAGTGAGGCAATTCTGAGAAAGTTATATGTCCTACCAGGATACAGTATTGACAGCTACAATCTTAACAATATAAGATATGCAGATGACACGGTGTTGATAGCAGCCACAGAAGGAAAACTACAATAGCTTCTACAAAGGGTAGTGAAGGAAAGCAAGAAGAAAGGAATAATATAAACTACAAGAAGACAGAATGCATACTTTTAAGCAAAAAGATGAGCCCAAAATGCAAATTAAAAATCAGATATATCATAATCAACCAAACAGAAAAATTGAAATATCTGAGACGTATTCTGACAGGACGGAAAATGCGACAATAAAATCCAAAGCCAAAGATGCATTCCAAAAGCTAGGCTGAGTATTAAGAAATAGAAAAACTTTGTCAGAAACAAAGAAAGGAGTACTGAACTGTTGCATTCTATTTGTCCTACTGTATGTCTTCAAAGATGAAGAAGAAACTTGAAGCAACAGAAATGTGAGAATATCATGGACTTGAACATGTGAGCAACAACAAGGTTTTAGGGAAATTGGAAACTAAAAGGAAACTTATACTTAACATTAGGAAGAAACAGTTGAAATTTCTGGGGTAAAGGAAGGTTTGAAAAATCTGATACTCACAGGACAGATTTAGGTTTAGAGGGACAGAGGAAAACCACACGTAAAATTCTTGATGAAAATGAATGACAAAACAGGGTTTAAAAGTAATGAAAAGACAGAATTCATATAGGGCTGTAAGGAACAGGAAATTTTGGAGAACCATGATCGCTTATGTTCTGAGGGTTATGGCATATGAAAAAATTGATAGCTTCAGAATGTAATGAAGATAAAGAAACAGAATTGAAAATAAGACAAGAACAGAGTGTAATGGAGATAAGGAAAAATAAAAAAAATAAAAAAATGAAATTTTCAATTTTTTATACAATCTTGTAGCTTTATTAAATGTAATTTTCTCATAAAACATTGTTCAGTAAAATCAGTTTTTTTTTTTTAGATATTTCTAATCTGTTTAACAAAGTGAATATAAAACAATCTTACTGATCAATATCAAATATGTGACTAGAAATTAAATTTAAAATTATACAGTAGTTATTACTCTATTTGACTTGCCTCTTGTTTACATTAAGATATTTATTTGGCTTAGCTTTGACTAGCATAGGGTCACATCAATGAAACATTTTATAAAGCTAAAACTAATTATTCTGCTCATTTGATATGAGAGTCTATCTTACAATTAGTCACCTAATCTTGTTCATTTGTAGAATAATAATTACATAATCTGTTATTTATTGAGAGCATCAAAATTTTACAAGACCTTATCTACAAGTTCATTAGATTTGAACAGCCATCACAAAGTGAATTAAAAACTTTTACTGCTACCTTGTGTCACCAATGCTGGAACACAGTGTAGTAAATTAAAGGAAAAAGTGGAAATTAAGTATGAAGTTCATTTTTTTTTCTTTGGAATAACATTTTCGTTAACATTTTTTTCAGTAATTCTTTCTATTAAATTCATGTTTAATGAAAAAAAAAACTTAAGTGAAGAAAATAATGGAGAATTAATATTTCTCTCATTTAAAATCATTACTATCTGAAGCTGAAAGTTTTTTGAAAATAAAGTTTGCTCTCATTTTTTTTACTTAGTAAAGTTTGTCTTTTTGCTATATCTCCTACTTCATGTTCTGACAACCACTGACACAAGATCATTAAATATGTTGTAGTGATATTTGAAGTGTAGTTTACATGTGGTACAAAGCCAAAAGTATGGAGCAACCAGTGAGGATTGAACTCATTACTCAGTTATAATTGATTTAGAGAGACAAGCTTGTTAACCATTACATCACATCAAAGTGCCCCATTAGATATGTTATGTGATGATTTCCTCTGTCTTTTTTGTCTTCAATATATTTTGTAAGTGTCATATTTTCCAAACTCTTTCCTCATGATGTGCCTTAGAATGTTCAGCTCTTTTTCTGATGCTATGTGTCCTGTTTTCATTTTTCTTTAAAACATTGTTGCTCATGTGTTCCCATTGCATTATCCAGAATTATGAATTCAGTTGTTTTTCTCCTAGATTGGTTACCAACCAATTTCACAGAGCCCAAATATTGTACCAAATATACTCTGTACCAAAAGAGGAAATGAGAGTCCTAATCTCTTTAATCTTTTCCTATACTATACTCTGCACATATATAATCACAGATGTGAAGAGATGGCCATGGATCATCAATTAAGCATTCTATACTGCATCCCAAATGAATCTACCAATAGAAAACAACATTCCTGCTTTCCTTTCTGAGTACAGTGTACCTATGAATGGGGAGGTGCTATGCCAATGACATAGCTATTCATAATTTGGATAAGAAATGGGACTCAAGATAAACCTTTCTAAAAGAGAAAATATTGTTTGGAATTGGAACAAGAGCAGCAATGGCTTTTCCCTTAGATTTTAATAGAAAGATTTTATAAATTGCAACTAAAAGTAGTACTGACTGCTTGGTCAATGATTGTAGAATGTTTCCTTCTAAGGGAACAACTAATGTTACCATTGTTATTAGAGATGAGGAAAACAGATACTACACTTGGTATTTACATGTCTTTCCACAGTGCTGGAATATGGCACAAGGCCAGTTTAAAGTGGTGAGCATATGCATATGGGCTAAGGCCAAAAATTGCCTAGTCCCTGCAACTAATGTCACCAATTATTTGTTGTGTGTTCTGTCTAAAGACAAAGACAATTGAGAGATAAAAGACAAATACTACACTTGATATTTGACATGAAAATATTTAAAAGTGTAAAGTCTTTAGTAATGAAAATTTATGGACCTATCTCTGAAAAATGTTACTTTCATAACAGGTTTTGATGGCAAAATTAGCAAGTTTTTAAATTTTAACAATATAAGATATGCAGATAACACATAGCAGACATGGAAAAGAAACTCCAAAAGCTTCTACAGAACATAGTGAAGGAAAGTGAGAAGAAAGGACTAAGTATAAACTGCAAAAAGAAAAATGCATAGTTGTTACCAAAAAGATGAGCTGAAAATAAAAACTAAAAATTGGTGATATGAAATTCAAACAAGTACAAAAATTTAAATAACTGGAAAGTGTTCTAACATAGGAAATCTGAAGAGATATCAGGATGGCCAAAGATGTATTCCAAAAGCTAAGCAGAGTTTTAAGAGATAGAAAAATTTAATTAGAAACAAAGAAAAGACTACTGAACTGTTATGTGATATATGTTCTCTTGTATGGCAATGAATGCTGGACAATCTCCTCAAAAATAAAGAAGAGACTTGAAGCAATAGAAATGTGGTCCTACAGAAAGATGCTGAGGATACCATGGACCAAACATAAAAGCAACGACAAGGTTTTGGAGAAAATGGAAACAAAGAGGAAACTTATACTTAACATCAGGAAGAGGCAGTTTAAATTTCTGGAGCATGTAATGGGAAGGAGGTTCTTGGAAAACCTGATACTCATAGGACTGATTAAAGAACAGAGAAAAGTAGTACGTAAATAGAGGGAAGAGAAGGGTTTGGGAGAAATAACAAAAAGACAAAACTTATAAAGAGCTACAAGGGACAGGAAGATGTGGAGGGCTATGATTGTCTACGTATTGAAGGGACACAGCACATAAAACAAAAAAAGTTATCAGTGTTAACTGTTTATAACTTGAACATAAATATTTTTTTCAAGAAATATTCTATGAGGAAATCTGCAAAGAATGTTTTTTCATAATGATTTACAAATGTAACTTTTTGAAGCTGTTGCAGAGAAACATATCAAATCCTTAGGCTTATCACCACATCATGTTGAAACACCAGTTTCTATATGATTATCAAAGTTGAGCAACATCCAGACTGGTCAGTACGTAGATTAGTGACCAGTTAGTGCTGTAAGTTTGGATGTGTAGGTGATGTAATGGGTAATGGCTAGGAATTTTAATCAGAGAGGTTGAGTTCTAGTTCCATTTGGGTTCATTATAATCACTTACCAGCAAATACTGTTGGGAAACCCATCTATGGGTTAATTAGTAAAAGTTTGTATTACTAAAACCATTATAATTGCAAAAAAATAAAATTTACATAAAAAATATTTAAATTTTGGTATTAAATAACATATGGAAGTTGATATGCTGTTAAACAAAAACAACCAACCGATCAGATCCTTACTTAAGATTAAATGCCTTTTTAGAAATATATTGACTTTTGCTGTTGTTTGAATTTCTTTGGCTTCATTTTTATTTGCATAGCCATGGTGAAATGGTCATAATTCATTGATGTGTATCTTAGTTCAATTATTGCTTTTACCTTCCCATTGGGTTGATCATCGATATTAGCTGATTAGGAATTCAGGTTGGTCCTTTGATAACCTTAATGGCTATGCTGGCTTGGTTAACGGAAATTCTGAAAATACGAAGTAAAAATAACAATAAACAAAGCTGATGCTTAAGCTTACATCTCGATGAATAATGTGGCAGGTGTTTGACCAAGCCCAAATGAAAATGGTACCTGCATTTAGACATCAAGCTAGCCATTATTGCAGTTGTCAAATTATGCATGAACTAGTGGTCAGCTCTTTAATGAAGTTGGCTATCAACAACAACACACATCTTGCAGTCAACTGCAACTACTGTAGCTGCTATTGCTGGTATAGATTTCCTGTTGCTGTAGTATTTTTATTCTGTTCATTTTTGTGTTTTTTTCTGTTATTATTGTTATTAGTTTTGCTGGTGGAACAGGTAGAGATCCAGAAAGTATTTCTAGACTGACAGAAAAGTATTGCTAGAATGCTTATCCCAGGTTCACACTTTTTATAACCAATAACTTTGATCAACATGTCAATAGATCACTACATTCATCCAGCATTTCTGCTGAATGTTTTCAGTCTGACAAGATAAACTCTGAGTGGTCACTGCTTAGCAAAAGTTTTACTGAATACTTAGTTGTTGATGAGTTATGGAATGTGTAACCAGTGGATCTAATTGCCTGGTGACAATGATCTGAAAAACTTTCCACTGATTTTAACATTTGCTAATTTGATAGCTGCTGCTGATATTTCGACAGAATGCCAAGTTTTTTCTTATCATTGATCATTGTTTGATGAAGACACTGAAAAACAGAGAGCCTTATTTTTATTTGAGGGATCATTTTGGTGTTTTCAATTTATATCAACATTTTCTAAATTTAATGAAAGGAACCTGTACAGTGCTGGTGAGACTTGAGATCACACTCTCCAAGTTGGAAACTACCCAGTTTCTCCTTAATTATTCAAGGCTTCTCTGTAAAACATTCAAAAGAATATCTCTAATCCTGACAAGTGTAATCCTAGGATGAGGCGGCTAAAGGCAAGTAGATTTTTAAACATTTAATGTCTTTTTCTTATTTAGCTTATCTGGATCTCAAGTTTTCATGTCTTTCTTTTTAATTTCTTTTCATGTCATTCTTGTTTTCTGAATAAATATGGGATATTCTCTGAATTTGTACACATACATATATATTTCTTGTGCTATTTCATATTGTATTTTTGTGTTTCTATAACAGAATTGAGTTAGTTGTATATTACAATACACATAATATTACATAAGTCTCTTTAATAGAAGTACTTTTTTTTGTAAATGTTTAGAAATTATTTTATTCTTAAATAAAACTATATGCATTTATTAAATTTAGTTTTATATATGCAAGTAATATCTGAATAAATCAATAAAATATATTTGTTAAAGTTAAATAAGATATATTGTAGGGAAATACTACAAAAATGAATAAAATCGATATTGTTAACTGTAAGATTTTTTCTTTTTTATTAGTCATGGAGGCATTACTAATAAAAACGAGAAATCTTAAACTTAACAATGTTAATTATGAACAGGGTCACAATGTGCTTTACTGTGTTTGGAACATAAAATACTCATGACTCTATATACATAAACTTTACACACATTTAGTTACAAGTAAAACAAAATTCATTCTTGGTAATGGCTAAAAGTATAGTTGAAAGCACTCAAAAATACAAAACCTTTGGATAATTTTTATTAAATTTGAGTTCTGAAAAAAAAAATCATAAAATTACATGAAAATTTATATAAAAAAAACTTGTTTTGATAATACCATGTCCGTCATTTTCAATGAAACCTCTGTGTGTGTGTGTGTGTGTGTGTGTGTGTGTGTGTGTGCATACGTGTATATTTTCTTGTACATTCTGCCTGTAGAAATCCCTTCCATTTACTTGCTTCTCTGCTAGCTATAATCTCCCAAAGTTTAAATGCAACATCAATTGCCATCTTCTAACTTTTGGAATCCCATTCATCTTTTACCCTACTTCAATACTCCCTGTATCCACTCTTACTGGCAGTCCTACCTTGCTTGGGATAAAATGATTAAAAAAATGTATATGTAGTGCGTATGTATGGATCCCGTAGCTCAGAGGTAGAATCACTGACTGATGTCAATTCGGTTGGGTTTCAATCCTGGCTAGAAGCAATTAGATGTCTAGCCGTACTGATGAGCTGTGAAACAGATCTGTCTGTGGATGACTAAATATATATTTATGAAATATACATTTTTGTCAAAAATTGCACCAAAATAATGTATCCCAGTATCAAGCAATGAATGATTTTCTTTTTCAAAATAAAATATGTGTATGAAGGAATCATGTATGAATGTGTGTGTTTAAGAGTCAGTAAAGTTAGTATGTGTGTGAATGATAAAACAAAAAACCTTTCTATTTAAATTCTAGTGAAATAATGTATACAAATATAAAGCAAACTTTTTATAAAAAAATATTTTGAAAATAAGTTGTTAACGGTTAGAATCTTTCAATAAAATAATCTGTTTTAAAATACTAGATACCTATATCTTAAAATGATTACAATATCATAATTAAGTAACATAAGTAATATATAGAAGTATTAAAACATACATCAAAGTAATTATATATTATAATATTATAATAGTAAGTATATAAAGTACCATATTATATCATTACAATATTACTATTAAGCAATACAAGTAACATAATATAATATATAATAATCTCCATATATAAAAGGCAATCTGTGAGTCTGTGTGTGACTGTTCCCTATGCATACCTACATTTTTAAGTTATGCCATTCAAACTTTCTAGGGACACATATCTACAGGGAAGCCAGGTCGACACATACTTTTTGAGTTTTAAGTTCAGCAATTTTCCGTTTCACACTTTTTGGCCAATGGGCCGATATTTTACATTTGCTCTGTAAAACATGTAAGATCTAAGATGGTTGCTGAATTACCTCACAGAAATCAAATCACACATGTCAAACACAACTAAAATATTTTTTATTAAAAAAAAATGAGTATTTATATTTAATTTTCATTTTGACATTTTAAAAATTCATTTGGTCAACAAAAAAATGTGAATATTTTTCCCTGTAATTTTGGGACAAAAGAAAAACTTTAAAAAAAGTGTTTTTTCAAACAAAAACCAAACAAAATATGTAAAAAAAAAGTGCCAATGGTTAATTTAATTATTTAAGTCTTTTTTTTTCAGATTCAATATTTCATACTTCAGAAAATAAAAAAAATAAAAAATTTTGGCTAAATATTTCATGCAGGAAATCAACTGTCTGTTATTCGTGTAGCATTAATGTAAATTTTTCCTCTAAAATTAAATGTCTACATTTTTAAATATTCTTCGAAAATTTTTGACCTGAGAGTGTAATAGTTTTTATATTTCTAATTTCAGTAAAACAAAATAAATATTTTTTATTTTTATGTTAAATTCATTTAGTCAACAAAAAATGTAAATATTTTACCCCATAATTTGAAACAAAAACAAACGCAATGTTGTTTACAATGTCACACAAAACATCAAATGACGTTTACGCAAAACAAAAGAAAATAGATGTTTTTAATAGAACTTTTGAAAAAATTTTAAACAACAATTTTTTATATAATTATTTTTTTATATCTCCTACTACTAAAATGTTCTGAATTGCATGGGCAATGCCGGGCTGAGATGCTAGTATATAATAAATGAGAGAAACATACAATATAATAATAAAAAGAGAGAAACATACAATATATAATAATAAAAGATATAATAATAAAATAATTATAATAATAATAATAATAATAGTAATAATAATAAAATATAATAATATATAATAATGGGGAGAAAAATATAAATAACAATAGGAAATAATAGGGAAAAACATAATTATAATAGAATAATTATGAAGTAAAATAGAACGTATTGCATATAGAGAAAACAATATTATAATGTTATGAATATATGGAAGTATCTTTAAATTATTTAATTATACCTACTGGAGCTATTCTAAAGGAAATATTTCATTATAATTATATTTTCTCCCTATCATTTCCTATTATTATTTATATATATATATATATATATATATATATATATACACAGTAATAATTTTCTTATAAGTGTTAATAATAAAAACATAGTTTACTACAGCACAAGGGTTGTTGTGTTTGGGTACTACTTATTAACCTATTTGTTTGTACTACTCCTAAAGTATATATATATATATATATATATATATATATATATATATATATATATTTATTTATTTATGCTCTTGCTTGCAAATTGAGCACTATGGAAAAATTAACAACAGTAGCTACTCACTGTTATTTATGCATCATTCATTCAGTAAAGAATTTGAACACTCCCGGATACTGGCGTGTGTTTACATTGTGTATATAATGCACAAAAAAATAAAAATCTACATTCCTCTACTAACCGCCCATAGCTTAGAGGTAGAATTGCTGACTGATGTCAATTCAGTTGGGTTTCAATCCTGGCTAGAAGCAATTGGATGTCTAACTGTACTGATGAACTGTGATACAACAAAACAGGACTGTCTACAGATATGTATATATATATATATATAAATATATATCCTTTAAAAAAATAACATCCTTGAAAATGGCCTGTAAAGAGGCTGAAAGCGCTTGAAAAGTAAAAAATTATGGAACATTTTTACATTCCTTATTTCCAGCAAAAGAGGAAGGAAACATCTAAAAATACTGGAAAAATTAAACCAAAAATTAATAAAATCTTTCTTGTCAGTTGTTTTTAACAAAACATGTTTAAATGAAAGATTGCTGCCCAAATATACATATATATATATATATATATATATATAGTATGTGTGAGTGTGTGTGTGTATATATATATATATATATATATATATATATATATATATATATACTATGTGTGTTCATATATATGTGTCTGTTTTCGTATATATGTGTGTGTGCATTTATATGTATGTATATGTTATATATGTGTGCATATATATATATTTGTAGTAATTTTTGGAGTTTATAATAAATACATTTTTTTCACTACACAAGAGCTGCCGTGTCTCCATGTTTTTAATAAAGCATGGATACACGGCAGCTCATTAGCCAATATACAGTTGTAAGATTTAAGAAATTATATATATAGATATTTTAACCTATTGTCCGCTTATTCTTGTGGGTTTGGATAGATATACACACACTATATATATATGTATATATATAGTGTGTGTGTGTATATATATACAAGGTGCAATAGATAAATTATCTGAATTACACAAAAATGAAAATAACACTGATGTCTCATTTTGACATATATTTACCAAAATTACAGAAAAAATATCTTGAAATCCTAAAAAGTAAATTTATTCAATAAAATTACCATTGATTTCAGCCACATTCTTCAGACAACTTCAGAATCTCCTGCGACTCTTCTGAATGGTCTCCTTGTTTAAGTTGGTGAATGCTGCCATAATCCTTGCCTTCAGTTCATTTTTGGTGTTACAAACAGTTTTGTTAATGCCTCACTCAACTGTGCCCCACATATAATAATCTATGGTGTTGCAGTCTGGGGAGTTAAGTGGCCAGATGTAAGGGGTGATATGGTCATAGAAATTATCTGACAACCATGAATAGGTACTCTTGCTTGTGCAGAGTCCTGTTGGCAGGCATAGGGTCTTCCAACAGCCACTCTCCTGATTCAGGGCAGCACTATCTCCTCAAGGCTCTTGATGTAGGTGTTGAGTCTATTGTAATATAGCAATCTAGCCCCCACCCGAAGAAGGTTGATGCAATCGATGATATTTCCCGTCGATGAAGGGGTCAGCGAATGACAGGACAGGTGTTTGAGAAATACATCCTGAGGTGTCTGGAGCGGATGTCGCAGGGTTATGAGTCGGGCTCGTTTGACCTTATTTCCGACAGCGGCGGAAATGACTACGGAAGTAAAAAAAACAGGTGTCTCTTGGAATTACGTGGGTGTTGTGTAGGCGAGACAAAACCGGAAGGAAAAGTCCCGGTTCTAGAAGACTATAAAAAGAAATCGACACACAGATTCGCCAGCAGAGAACGGCCAGTGGAAGCAGAGAGACACCACAGGCAAGACTTACACTCCCGTTGACTCATTCTATGTGCGCTCTCACTCTTCCATTCTCTGTTCCACACAGGCTTGTCGTCAGGAATAGAAATATAATCTTATATTTTTATATATGCGTGTTCTCGTTGTTTGTCGTCGTACAGTGATATATAACACTATGACCTTCAAAAAACAATTTCAGGAGTTCTTTTTGCATCAGACTGATCAAAGTGAATTTTCCGACATGCCGTACCTTTATAATCACCATTAGACTTATCCAAATTTTTCCAAATCCTCTGCACTGTTCTTAGATTGATATACTATTGTATTGGAGCTTCCAGCATGAATGCCAAGCACTACAACATGCTGTTTCAAAATTTCTCGCAGAGTAAGTTGTGTCATGGTTCTCTTGTTCTTATAGTCAATATTCAACTGATCCCACTATACTGTGCAGTTAAGAAAAATAAATAATGCACATTCACTAAATATAAAATGGTGGCAATTTACCCTGATTTTATATATATATATATATATATATATATATATATATATATACACACACACATGATGCCTTGTAATGCCCATACTTGACATCATTATTAATATAAAATTGACTGTGTAAACTTAAAATACTTCTGACATTTACAAAGCTGAACATTATAATGTTCTTTGTTCATTGAATAATAAATTGATCTATTTTGAAAAGCAGTTGTGTATTTAGGTTTCTTTCTCTCTCTCTTTCTAGATATATATATATATATATATATATGTGTGTGTGTGTGTGTGTGTGTGTAGCTATGGTAGGGTAAGTAACAAATAGGAAATGTTTATACATATGTATATATATAAAGTTATTCATTGATATAAATTCAAATTAAAGTTGTATGTAAATTCTTGACTTGATTTCAGTGAGAAAATCATGTTTTTTTACTTCCATAATCTAACAGTTTAGTTTTTTTAATTTAATTTTCGAAAATGTTTTTTCCTTTCTGCTTCTCATTATTCATTTGTTGAATTGAGTTGCAGATGTGAAAGAAAATGTCTACTGGTATCCATAGTGAAATAATAAAACAATCTGTTGATTAAATGTCTACTCACCTAATGATCCATAGCAAGTTGGCAAATATTCTCATTAGGTTCAACTGACAGATCAGCTTACCTTATCCTTGAAGTTTTAATAAAGCTTAAAACAACAACAACAACATTTATATCAAGACTTTAAGTTGGGCTCTACATAAATAAATATGGGTGTGATTTACAATTGTTTCAAGAAAATTATGATATTATTTATACATTGCAATTAAAATTGTATGTGTAAGATATATGTATATATGCTGTGTATGTGTAAACATGACATTATCATTTGAATTTAAGAGATTATTTTCTTGTGCAAATAAACAATTAATAAGTAATTTGTATTTTAGAAAAGTTTTTAATGAGACAATGAAATTGTAATGTACCAGAAGCTGGTAATGGATTATTAATTTACAAAAATACGTATAATTTAAAATAAAAGTGAGTCTGTATATATATATATCTCCAACAGGTTTTGAATCAAAAGTTCTCTGGCATTTACTTTTTAAAAAAGTGCTCAATACAACATAGATCGTAAAGCGTAATATAATTAACTTTGTTTTCTATTTATTAATTGAATATATTTATTCTATTTATTAATTGAATATACATTGCGACACTGAAATTTCTGTTTTGAGATTTAAAGCTTTTATCTCATCATCAGGCAATGTTCAATAACTTTGGAGAACATGATTTACATTTGAATGCAGAAAACAATATGTTTGCCTATTAAAGAGTTAATATGGAGGGGGAAGACAGAGAATTTAGATCATAGAGGTGTGTTTAATTTGACTAATCAGAATGATGGTCGACTTTGAAAATTTAAAATATAGGTTACATGAATATGTAAGAAATGTGGTGTATTCATACATGTCTAAAGAAAACTCATTTTTACAGCTAGACTGCTTACATCTTGCAAGATGTATCCATTTTAGTTATGAAGAAATGCTTTTATAGTTATATGTATCCCTGCTCTTTTAAAAATAAAAAAAAAACACTTTATTTTAAACCTGTCTTAAAGGGACTTTTGGTATGATTACAATATTTTAATTTTTTTTTTTGTTCAAGTACATTTCTTTATCAATTCATCATATATTCTTAACTTATATCAATCCTAAAATTCATTAAATTAACATTCTTTATATCATAATACAAAATAAAGTAAAGGATATATGTAAGTTAATCAATATGCTTTTATGAAGAATTATTAACTATATTCTAAGGTGAACATTTTGGAATTTTTACATATGACAGTAATTTTATTATGTTTATTTAATAGATCCTTATTTTTAAGAAATTTAATAATGTATAGTTTTTCATATAGACACAAGGGGCATGGGTCATTTAATGACTTACATATTCTTGTTTTTTTTAAATTTTCCATTTTATTGTGGGAGTTTTATTATTTTTTTTTTAAGTGCCAAAAATATTTGGATATAGATGTTCGATTACAGTACTTAAGGAAGAAATATGCTGTTGAAATTTTCATCTAAATGAGTTTTTAGTACTTCCAACATAATTTATTATCAGGGTTTTCAGTAGAAGAAATAGTACATTGATAAACAATAGATTCTGTAAAGCACTTATTTTCCAATGGACACTATAAGGTTTCTACAGTTACATGTTTCATTGTTTAAATTATTGATTTCAGTTTTACAATTATTCTTATTTTTTATTTAAGTTTAAATTTTTATTTAAAATGCTATTATTGTGTTTTTTTATAATTTTTTCTAAGTTATCAGTGCAACTATAACTTAATTTTAGTGTATTTTTATTCAAAATCTTGCTTAATGGGTTATTGCTTGGAAAATGTTTCTCAATTAAAGTGAGAAATTTTTTGCCTAATTTATTGCTAACCATTTGGTTGAAAGGGAGTATTTATCAAATAATTTTTCTATTTCTATTTTTTATTTGGGGTTAGATATTCTCTTTTACATATTTATTATTAGCGCATTTATATTAACTATTTTTTAAAGTATTTGTTTAGGAGCACCCCTTTTTACACATAAGAATGGACTTGCATGATGTGTATATATAATCCTGCCTATACAGAGAATGGTGGTGGTTGTCAAAGAGAGTTTAGTAAGGAGTCCGTTGGTCAGTAAGTTGGTGCATGTAAGTTGGAGTTGTTTCAGATATAGACTCATTACCCGGATATACTTCTTCACTATATGACTGTATATATTGAGTTCTACTAATAGTATTCCTAGTATTCATGAATTGACTAACCTGTGTTTCAGTTTGTATATTTTTTTTATAACTTACATTTTCTATCTCCATATCTGTTTTTGTTATTTATTATTTTGTGTGGTTTTTCAACAAGAATTCACAACATTATTATTATAAAAGTTACTGTGTTTCTTTTATACATCGTCATTTGCAAAATTTCTACTAATTCTATATTCTATGGGTATATATATTTTAGGAAACATTAAATCCAACATATTTTTTACTGATTTGTTTAAATGTTATTTTTAATAGATGCTCATACTTGAGTAGATGCTCTGTTATTATTAAACAGTATATTTATTTATTTACATTTATCAGCATGAATATTAAAAAAATCTTGTTAGAAAAATATGCATCCTCCAGCAGGATTCAAACCTGTGTCCCCTAAAGAAAACCGTCATTAAATCTGATATGCATTGACTGCTTTGTCATGTAGGACTTTCCAATCAAACAAAGTTCGAACAGTGTTTTGAGCAGATATGTATATTTTGAAAATTGGGAGAAGTGTGTGTTCAAAAGCACTAATCGAACTTTGTTTATTTGGGAGGTCTATTTTTTTTTAATCAGTTCACCACAAACAAGGAAATAAAACCACTGAAACAGAAGGAATTACTGAGTGTCAAACAATAATAAAAAGAAAACCTTATTAAGGAGTAAGAATAATAAAATAATAGGAATCAAGAAGACAGTAATGATTGATATTGCATTTACAATTTTGAAAATCAAAGCTGGCTTTTGAATAGAGTTCCACAGGCAAGTAGTGTGAGAAAAAAAAAAAAAAAGCAAAAAACTTGCAGTTGCATTTAGTCAATTCAACAGTAAAATGATGAGAACTTGTTGTCAATCTAGTACTGCTCTTAAATTCATAAAGTCAAGGTTCCATAGACTGTTTTGGTTGTTTTTTGTTTAGAAGCATATCAACAGGTATGGGTTATTTAATGCTGAAATTTAATTAGTATGTATGTAATTTTGTTTTATTTTTGGAGATAATGGTTTCATGGTTCAAGTCTTACTAATTAACTCATATCTGGGGAGAGAAGAGGTGGATTCATATCTTTCCCAAGAGTATTTGCACATAAGTGAATATAAAAAACCTAACTGGAAATCGAATCTGGCTTTCTGATTATTAATTCTGAGCTATTATCTATTACACTGTCTGCAAATCCAAGCTTACAGTACCTGGTAGTCCCAAGCAGTCACCCGTACTAACCAAGATTGCTGCTGCTTACCTTCAGTGATTGTATGGTAATATGATGTTTCAACATGATGTGACTATAAGCCCAGGTGCCATAGACCAATTACCATGAAAGCATTTGCAGAAGAGGCACAAAAATGTCACATCATCATGATGGGAGCTGAGATGTCAGGTCAGAATCAATAATTGCAGGTTCTTATCATCTCTAAATATATAGCAGAAGCACCAGAACATATGTGGTAGCAATATTCAAAGCATTGATGAATGGTAGACTTACATATTTGTATGTAAGATAGTTTCTTGTAGGAAAAGTTGTCTAACATGAGACAGTGAACCAGCTCTCCTAGCAGCAGACTTAGCAAATGATTCAATATAATCATTCCACTTCATATCAGCAGAAAATATTAGCCTGAGAAGATGCAACAAGTCACTCTCTTGGTGGTTAACAACAGTCATGCTGATGGAAGGCAGAAAGAGGTCTTCTTTTCAAGTAGCATTTGTGTGTAAAATTTATATGTACAAGTGTATCATGATTCTAGTTTGTTTGTGAAATTCAGATGATAAAATGTATGTCTCTGTGCATGTGTTTGGTAGGCATTTTTTATTTATAATGGCAGTCGTTCACATGCTAATTTGGGAATGTTTTCATGTAACATCATTAGCGGTGGTAGTTGTAAGTAGACATTTTAGATTCTTTAAGGATTTATAAAAATTGGTGATGTAATATAGTGCGTTTGACATGTGTTTATAGATGGTAAAATATCTATCAGAATCGCTATAACCCTTTTAAACTTGCTCGTGATATGTGAGAACAAAACTGGCCATAACTTTTATAAATGCCACCATAATTAAAAAAACATAATTCTTTATATAGGAAATACTTTGAAGGGATTTGGATAAATATATCAAACACACAATATGACATCACCAACTTTTATAAAATCTAGTTTATGATTAATGTGTGGGTTAGGATAGAGCTGTCTATATGAACTTTATTTAGAACACACTTCCAGTCCTGCTAGAGGATGTACCCCTACTAATATGAAGATGCATTTAGTTCATGCATGATGGGGCTCCAGCACATTTTAGTCACATTGTTTTGCATGAAAGATGGATAGATATAAGAGGATAAGTTGCATGGCCTGCATGTTCCTCCAGCTTCAATTCTTTGAATCTGTGTAGCCACCTAAAACAATTGGTTTATGTAGCAGATATTAATAATGCAAAGATTTTTCATCTATATGTCATAGGTTCCTTCAAAACCATTGAACACCATGTAAGAATATTTGAAATGGTTCGCCATTCAATAATCCAACATGAAATGAACATTTGTTATTAGTTGTTGTGTTAAGGTACAATGATACAATTAAACATTTTACCTTGTTTTGGCATCAAGAACTTGCACCAAAAGATTTTAAAAGTATTTTTGGATTGTATCTTAGATTGTACATTTAATAGCAACTAACTTTTTTTTATTTTTACACACACACACACACACACACACACACACACACACACACACACACACACACACACACACACACACAATTACTGCTTAAATATTAAAGTAAATATTTGTTTATATATATCTGAATATTTTGTTGCTTATATATATATATATATATATATATATATTGTTGGGGAGTCACCCTTTTTCACACACTCTATGGACTCTTCCATGGTATACAAATTATCCGTCCTACATAAAACGGGTTGTTGTTGTTAGAGTTGGTGTTTGTCAGAGCAGTTGAACTGCCACTCATTGGTCAGCAAGAATATAAACTTATTACTCGGACTTACTTCTTGTACATATTTGACTGCTACTAACAAGTATTCCTGAATCTACTAACCATGTACAGGTTGTATATCTTTTATTCAATATACTTACATTTTTCTTCTCATATCTGTGTGGTTTTCTAAACAAGAATCCACAACATATATATATATATATATATATAATGCTTAAACGGTAAGATAAATATTTATTTATGCATCTGCACTTATCCATTATTTAAATTTTCTTATTTAGTAGTTATTTTTTTTTACTTTACTTAGTGCTATCTTAAATATCAGGGTATTAATTATTGCAGGTAAGGTTTATAACTGTGTTGTTGTTTGATGATATAAATTTCTTTAATTAATGGCAAAGTATTATATGTCTGCACTTCCTTATTATTTAATTTCTTTTGTTTAGTAATTTATTTTGGTTTCTAAAACTAATCATTTGTAATTTTTCCTTTAAGCAGAGTTTGCAGTTTTTTCTGTTAATACTGCATGGAACTGCTTTTTTTCATAATTTCCCATTTGATTCTGGGATGAATATTCCAAAGCTTAACACCCCATAAGGTAAGCAAAGGTGATGGAATCCCAATCATTTTCCTGAAGAAATGTGCCCCTGACACCTCCTCTGTCCTTTCAAATTGTGTAATGAAGGTAGTACTGAACTGGCATGCTTCAGATACTATCATATAAATGTGGGGTGTCCCTCAAGGCTCTATTCTAGGTCCTAAACTTTTTCTGATCTTCATCAGCAATTTTCCTGATGTAATCAGATCATGAGAAAGCTTCTACGCTGATGACCCAACCATTTACTCCCACCTTGATAAGAAATCTGCTGAGGCTGACAAAGCAAACCTCACTGCTGATCTTGAATTGAATCTCCAATCTGTGGTGGACTGGGGTAAGAAATAGCTTGTTAATTTTATTGCTTCCAAAATAAAGCTGCAATCTTTAAACCACTCTATTCTCTCTCTATTCTCTCTCTAACCTCCCACTCCACCCCCATCAACATAGATCAGGCTTGTCTCCCTGAAAGCAAAACACTGTGCCACCTCAGCCTAATTCTCTCAGCTGACTTCAAGTGGAATGACTACATTGAATCTATATCTAAATCTACTGCTAGGAAGATTGGTTCACTGTGTAGGGCCAGGAAATTTCTCTCATCTGAATCGATCTACACATATAAATCTATATATATAAATCTACCATCTGCCCGTGCATTGAATACTGATGTCACATCTAGTCAGATGCCCTGGCTATACATCTCGGGGTTCTTGACAAAATCCAAAGGAGAATCTGCAATGTAATTGATCCTGACCTGGTAGGTCAACTCCAGTCACTTTCTCACCGACATAATGTGGTTTCCCTCTGTTTCTTGTACAAATACTTTCATGGCTTCTGCTTTGATGAGCTTAGCTCCCTGGTGCACCCCCTGCATGAATTAACTTAAGCTACTAAACTAGCAACTAGGTTCCATCCTTTTACAGTGAAACCAATCAAATGTAACCGCAACCTTTACTCTATTAGCTTATTTTCTCACACTTCCCACCTGTGGAATTCTCTTCCATATACTTGCTTCCCTGACAGCTATAATCTCCAAGAATTTAAATGCAATGTCAATTGCCATCTCTTATCTCTTTGACTTACATTCTTTCCCTGACAACCCTTGTATCATGTTTTTCTCCCTTTCAACTCTACTCTCATGCAGCTCTCTTCACGTCAGTGTTCTCATCTTTCTATTACCCATTCTCTGACACTCCCTGAAGCTATATTTTCAGCTTTTTTGTTTACCTCACTTTATATTTTGTTATTTGTTGTTTTGTAAAATTTAATAACTTCTTTATCAGTTACTATATTGTAATTGTTGGCTTCCAGTTTATAAATTTTTCTGGATTTGTCAGCTTTTATAATTTTTAAAAAATGTTTTTCAATTTCAACTCTTTTCGAAAAATATTGTTGATTTTTCTTTTTTCAAAGATATTGATTAAGTTAAATCATTTTAAAATACCATAAGGTTGGAAAGAGTAACTCTTCATCCTCCATCTTTAAGGCATTCATTTGTGAATCTCGACATTCAACAATGTTTGACTTATAACTGAACAATGAAAGGTTTTGATCTTGAAGACACCATCACCAAAACAAACACTAGTGTGATGTCATGTACATTTTGTATTAATTATGAAAATTGGGCATAAACTTTTGTAATCTTGAGATATATATAGTTTAAGTCTCTCTCTATTCTCTCTCATATATATATATATATTGTTAAATATAACAGACAAAGAATGTCTATTATGTTTAATTCTGAGCTGTTCTAAACATTGTAATTTGGCTTTAATTTCAGGTGAAAATTTTTGTCTTCATTTTCGCCTGAAATTAAAGCCAAAATACGATGTTTAGAATGGCTCATGATTAAACATAATAGACATTCATTGTTTGTTTTATTTAACAATATATGTTTAAAAAATTATCTGCTGCCTCCATACACTAATACCGTATGTCTCCTAAGTAAAAGTCAGCTTTGAAGCTTTCATTCCAGCATGGAAATATCAAGTGAAACCATGATCTTCTCCTTCTCACCTGCATGCTCAGCTTCTATAGCCCACAGGAATTACTTCTTCCAGCTATACCAAAGCAACAGTCCTGGTTATAACAGACATCTCTTTGTCCATGCTCGTAATGAATGCAAACATTTCTTCAAAGAAGCAAAGTTAATGTTTGCTGATACAGTGAAACAACATATTGCCTCTCACAAGTTTAGTTTTAGAGATTACTGATGATTCTGCAAGAGTGTGCACAACAATGGCATTTCCTCAGTCCCTCCTCTCTTCAATCAATTTAAAGTATTAACATAAACTGCAGATAAGGTAGAGTGCTTTGCTTGGGAATTCTCTACTCTTGACTCACCTGGAGTACCCCTGCCTGATTTCTCTGCTAGAAAGGAGGCTCTACTGAGTGATATTCACATAACTCTGTCACTGTTTCAGACATCATTTCTAAATTAGAACCCCACAAGGCAAGCAAATATGACAGTATCCCTAGAGAAAATTGTTCTAAAGAAATATGCTCATGAACTGGCTCCTGTTCCCTCCAAACCTTAGAATAAATACCTCACTGCTTCATGCTTTCCAGCTTACTAGAATTCCTCCTCCATACTTCCTGTTTTTAAGAAGTCTGGAGAAATTGCTGACTCTTGAAATTATCACCCTGTTACTCTCTTATGACTTTTCATCAAAGTACTCACGGTCCTAATCAATGTTGAAGTGGTTAAGCATCTTAGTTCTTACAAAATCATTTTGGACAAACAATATGGTTTTTGTTTTGCTAGGTCTAATACCAATGTGCTAATGACCATTACTGAATTTGTCTATCAAACTCTAGATTAGAATGGTGAAGCTCATGCTATAGCTCTAGATATTCCATAGGCATTTGAGAGGGTTTGCATGCTGGCCTTCTATGCAATTTTAGGGCAACAGTGTCACAGGAGAAATATTTGGTTTAATCCAATCATTCCTAACAAATTAGAAATAAAAGCTGTTTTGAAATGGGATTCTTCAAATACTGACATATGAACAAAGGCTTTCTCAAGGCTCTATCCTGGGCCCTATACTGTTTTTGAGCTTTATCAATAATTGGGGAGATGATAATACGGGGGAGATCCTCAATATCATCAGTTCCAATCTAGGTATTTATGCAGGTGACATAACCATTTTCTTATGTCTTGGTAGCAAATATGACAGATCTGGTAACTTTTTTATCCAAATATTTTCATTGTAATTGCACTGACAAGCTTTTTTCCTTAGTGTACTGACTATATGAATTTAAGTGTAGTACTAGACTGGTAAATAGGTCCTGCTATTTTACTGTTGAAATAATTTAACAGTCAGTTCTACTCCAACAGTTTCTTTTTTTCACACCTCCTACCTACAGAACCCCTTTTTGTTTCTTTGCTCCCTTGATAACTACAATCTTCAAAAACTGAAACATTGCCATCTGTCTTTCTGTTCATTTCAGTTATCCTTTCATTAATTGTCCCTATTCTTAGTCTTCCCTTTCATTTTCACACTCTGTAACTACCTGTGTGCTAGTGGAATTACCACCTTGCTTGGGATGAATATATATATATATATATATATATATATATATATATATATATATATATATATATCCAAGTGAGTATAGAATGAGGTGAGAAAAAAGAAAATTTTTTTCCGTCCAAAACATTAATTTAAAACAGTGCTCAATATATGGTGTATAGAGCAGTGAATATTTATTATAAATTATGTTTTAGAACATGTACATAATTTCTTCTATATATGTCCTCTTCCCTACAATCATATGTTTGTTTCAGTGTTTGGATTTAAACACTTCCTCAGGGGAAATAAAGGTTTGGAATCATTCTCTGTTTATATTTGGTTCGTTGTCGTGGGGGTTGGTTGGGGTTATTGGTAATTAAGTGAATGTCTCCTTTTGATCATTAGACTTTTGAGGAATTTAGTGTGTAAGTGTGAAATTGTTGATTAATGGTATTATCTGTTGGAATGTATGTTTTATCTTTTTATCAGTTGGGTATATCTTTTGGTTAGGATTTCTAAGAGGTCGCTGTTATATATATATATATATATATATATATATATATATATATATATATATATATACACACACATATACTCCTCTTCTCCTCTTTCTTCCTTCTTTTTCTTTCTCTTCTCCTTCTTTTCCTCTTTCTCCTCTTTTATTTTTTTTTTCCTTTTATTCAAGTTTGGAGTATAATTGTATTTAGGCAAAGTTATTTCAAGAAATCTAAATTTGTATTTTTTGGGAAGTAAATGCGAATTAGCGTTTTATCAGTTTTTTGTATAAAGTTGTATGTTTAATCTTAATTTTAAGTTTAGAGGGTCGGTTTTTTCTTTTAATTCTTCCCTCTTTCCTTTTTTTTTCCCTTTTTATCTTCTTTTTTCTATAAATTATCGTTTGGAATCTTATTTATTTCTTTTAATTATTTGTATATTTTATTTATTTAGATATTTTTGCGGGCATTAGATCTTATTTTAAGGATTTATTACATCGATTTTTCTGTAGCATTTTTTATCTTTTATAATAATAAAAATATTTATTCAAATTCCCAGTATTTTTTTGGGGTGATTGTAGGGTTAGATCTTACGTGTGCTTACAGTTTATTTTTGTGTATGATATAATTATTCTGAAGTAGTATACTTAATCTTGATTTTGAATGTATGAATTTTGATTCTTTTTCAAGTTTGGGAGCCATTTATTTAATTTTGATTTTTCTAGTACGGAATATTTTTGTATTTAAGTAAGGTTATTGTGTTAAGTAAGGTTATTGGTGTAGGCTTTAGTGATAGACCTTCCTTTAAGGATTTATTGGATCGATTTTTTTCTATAGCATTTTTTATCTTTTATAATGAGGATATCAATCGAACTGTTTGTATTTCTTAGCATGATTGTAGGGTTAAGTCCCTAATGTGCTTGCAGTTTACTGTGGTTTCGTGTCTCTGATTTAAGAGCTTGTTACTATTTATATATTTAAGGATCTCTATTTTTTCTTGAAGGCAAAGAAAGCATGGTTCTTTTATAGATTTTGCTGTTCTTGCTTTTTTGAGAATTTTCCATTTGACCTGAGGTGTTTTATTTTCGTTTTTTAATTTCCAAAAGTGTTTGGAGAGAGATGTCATGTTTTGTTTTTCTTTGTTATTGAAGGATGAGAGGTGATTGTAAAAGCGCTTTTTAAATACGTTCATAGTATTCCCAATATATATTTTTTCATCCTTAGGATTTTCTAAGGATGAAATCGAACACATATATATCAGAGATTTAGACAGACATTTATTGGCCATGGGGCATTGGTTGGGGTTTCTACAGTTACAGAGGTTGCTGTCATGGGATGGAGTTGTATTAGTGTTGGATTTATTTTTGCTGTGTATTTTCAATATTTTTGTGTTATGCATTTTGATTATTTTTTCTAGATTATTAGAACAGCTATAGCTTAATTTTATGGTATTTTTATTAAAGATTTTGCTTAGAGGGTTATTTTTGGGAAAGTGCTTCTCTATTAATTTAAGAAATTTATGTCCCAGCTTGAAATTAACTGATTGGTTGAATGGAGGGTTATACCATATTATTTTCCTGCTTCTATTTCTGCTTTTTGGACTTTTGAATTTTTCCACAAAACTGATTTTTGATGATTTATACCTGCTTTCATTAAGGATTCTATTATAAATTACCTTGTGCTTATCAAATATCTCTTTGTTGGATGAGTGTGTGTTAATGCGACGTTCAACTGATGATGGGATGTGCTTAACAATGGATGGTGGGTGATTAGAGTTGGGGTTTATATATATTAGGTTAGCGTTGTTTTTCATGTAAGGTTGGAAAGTGTTCGATACTAGGTCTAATGTTATGTCTAGGAAGTCTACTTGCTTGATATTGTGGTTAATTACTACATTAAGGCCAAAGGATTTAAAGACTCTATGGATTAATTTTCTGGTTTTGTCAACCTTACCTCCAGTAGATTTATCAATTATCATCAGTCCGTCGTCCCTATACAGTCCTATCCTGCTCGTTTCTATTTTCTTATGTGCAGTTAAGTTGTACAGTAAGAATAATCCGGTTAGATCCGAAGCTTCTGCAGAATCAAGTGCACCCATTGATAAATCAAAATTCTCCTTTGAGTTCTTAGTCCACTGTTTGTTGTTGTGGATTATAACTGATTTCCTGCAGCTTCGGATAATTCTGATCTCATCATCTGTGATGTCCGAGTAGAACTCAGCAAACTCTAGGGTGAGGCTGAATAGGTTCTCCAAAATTGATGGGGAGAAGTCCACAATGTCACATTGCAAAAAAGTGACTTTATTTTTTCCACCAATTTTTTCGAACCACTCGATTATGTCTACCGTACCTTTCCACTGCGTTAGTTTAATTTTGTTTTTTATCTGTTTGTTGACTCTTTCCAATATTGTTTTACTTATCCTACCTATTTCAGATTTGGTAGGGTTCCTTGTGGGTAATTTGCTGTAAAAATCAGGTTTGTGGTCCTTCAATAGTACATATGCTTCTTTTGTTGCTATTTTGGGGACTCGATCACTTATTTTCAGTTTGTCTGTAATTAATTTATCTTCCTGGTTTATTCTGTCTATGTGGTTTTTATGTTCTTTGTCTATTTTTCTGTATTTTTTGGTTAGGTTTTTTTTTAATAAGATCCTTGTATTCATTTGGGTCCATCTTATATATATATATATATATATATATATATATTTTTTTTTTTTTTTTTTTTTTAAACATATACTGTTAAATATAAGAGACAATGAATGTCTATTATGTTTAATCATGAGCCGTTCTAAACATCGTATTTTGGCTTTAATTTCAGTTGAAAATAAAGACAAAAATTCTCCAACATTTAGATAATTTTTTAAGTTGGTTCTAAACTTTCGGCTCACATGAACCATCTTAAGAGAGGTTATAAGGATGGTAACACAAAAATATCCACCATCAGCAACAATTTTATCTTGTGCTGACATAAAACTCTGCTAAGCAATGGCAATAGTTACCGAAAATAACAAACACAGTTTGCAAATTTGCAATGTGGTTCTATGACGTCACACCGTGTGATAGCGCAAAATGACAACAGAACCATATATTCAAATGCAATGTAATGTGTTATGACCAGATTTAAATGTGATTTTATTAAGTGTGGGTTGTTTGGATTTAATGTAGATGGCCTCTAATATCTGAAGGTGCTTTTTACTGTATGTATGAGTGAGGATTATTGTATTGTTAACTAAAATCTGTCTGATATTACCTAGATGGCTATGTTTTTCTAAGAAATGTTGTTTAATTGTACTCTGATCAGAAAGGTAACAGGTAAGTCAACGGGAGAGTGTGGTTGTAGTAAAACCAATATATGTAGTGGGTTTATTATTAGTAACAGAGTTACAATCTCTGAACGGGCATGTAAATTGATACACTACATTGGTTTTTGTAGAGAATTTAGTTTAGTGCTTGTAGGGTTATTAGAGACTATGAGGTCAATTGTTTTGAATTTTTTATAATATATGATGAGTTTAATTTGATTATTACTATCCACTGGTTTAACATTTCTACGTATTATGTTTTTGAGAGTTTTTCATCTTGTTTGTAATTATTATGTATTTGGTTGCAATAGTATAAGTTAATAGTGTTATGTTTATTTTGATGTACACCATTATTATTAATATTATCAATATTGTTAGAGCTATTGTTAAGTTTGTTGAGATACATTTTAATTTGTTGATCAATAATGGAGTTAAGAAAATCCATTATTGACAAGTGTTTGCTTAATGTTGTGTAATTCTTTATAAAATATGGATTTGGAAGAAAATATCATTTGTGTGCGTTGAATTAAGTTTTTTATAACAGCTAACTTATATCGTTAGGGGCATTCACTATTATAATTAAGAAGACACAAGTTTATGCTAGTTGGTTTACTATATAGAGAAATAGTAAATCTATGTGTGCTAGAATAAATGAATACATCAAGGAATGGGGTTTTGTTCTTAATATTAAGTTCTAATATAAATTTGAGGGCGGAGTGACTTTCAAATTTGTTTTTAAGTTGTGTAATTTGATCAATATTCTTAGCTAAAATGAAGATGTCATCTATGTATCTTACATATATAGAGGATTTATTAATTATTTTATTAATTATTTTATTTTCTAAATTTGCCATATGGTAATTAGAAAAGAGGGGACCTAAAGGAGATAGAACATTTTCATCCATGATTGTATGATCTTAATAGGTATTTGTTGGTATAGTTACACTTGGTCATAATTTCTGTTCTTTCATTTAGTAATTCATTTTTGTTTGGGAATAATATAATAGCTATCATTTCTTCCTGGCATAGTCTAGATATTTTTGCCACTGTTGTATGACTTACCAGTTTTTCATGATAAAAACTTATACGAACACAAGAAAAGTTATATAAAAAACTTAATGATGAAAATGGATATGTGTGTGTGTGTGTGTGTATGTGTGTGTGTGTGTGTGTGTGTGTGTCCATTCTAATGAACCCTACTCCTTCGAAACCCTTGGTTCGATTTCAACCAAAATGGTTCACTTGTCAATTTTGACATGAACCTTTGATGTACGGAAAAATTTTTTGATTTACAGGGTACGGCAGGAATCACCAAAACACGTAGAATTTATGAACTTTTCTCCTCTGAGACGCCTGATGCATATTGAACCAAAATTAGGTAACTTGTAGATCAAGGTCCAAACCTTTGATGTATGCAAAAAATTTTCAAATCAATGTTGAGTGTTTGTCAGGGTGCAGCAAAAATTAATGGAAAATGTTACTTTTTGCGATCATTTATTTCTCCAAAACGCTTAGTTGTATTCCAACAAAAATTAGATCTTTTCGTAACTTCTACCTTATCATATGCCATAACAATTTCAAATTTTCTACAAGATGCCAACCCCTCCAACATTGCAGGGACAATGCATCTACTTCTGTGTCACAACGTTATCACATCACAGGCTCCCGTAATGCCCATCCCCGTTCTTTCAATTGTACATACATCATTCCCATTTATTGGCAAAATTGACCAAGCTTGAATCCCATTTTACAAATACCACAAAAACCAATAATTAATTTGCATTTTTTTAATTTATGCATCACAGCAGCCTCATACTGGAGCTTTTTAAATAAGCACTTCACCTTACCATTTCAACATAACCACTAAAAAATACCAAGCAATGCCAGGCTATACAGCTAGTATCATCTAAAAATGTTTGGGATATGTTAGTATTTTTGATCATTATAGAGTGCTCTCATGCTTTTGGCCTTCTGCCAAACTATGTTAAACCTAAACTAAAACATACCTTATTGTAAAGTAATTAAGTTACCATCATATTAAGTTCAATCCTCACCTGATGTTCCCACACTTTTAGCCTTGTACCAGACTAAGATAAACTTAGTAAATACATAAAGTAGTAAATACATTAGGTCATTGATAATGTTAAAGATATATTTGGAGTAGTTTAACTTGCTTGGTCATGTTAATAACATAAACTTTGATGATGAAACTGAATGCGACTTAAATAACATTTATTCATATTGTTTGTCAAGATTTTATTGTTTATTACAAACATTAGGGGAATTTTCTATTTTCTTTTATCATCATTTACATGTCAACATTCAAATTGTCTATTTTGCTTACTTATTAAAACAACAAAGTGCAGTCATGTTATTGTGGAAGGTTGAGGTAGAAGTAAAAAGTTTTCCTCATAAAAATATTCAACAAAGATAATGGAAAGGAAAATAAAAGAAAGCAGATAAAATGTAAATACAAAATTTTTATAATCCAGAAATTGTTGAAGTGCTTCAGAAAAATTCCATTTTTATTTTTAGTTCAGTTTATTCTTATGAAGACATTTTTTGTATGACAAAAAATAAATTAGGCACAAGAACATTTCTTAATGACTTTGATTTGGACTGTTTCCTTCGACTGCTACCTAGACTATCATGTGGGTTGTCACTTAGACTGATTACTTCAATATGTTGTCCTTTTACAAATGTCATATTAAACACAAAATGCATGCAAATATTTAATAGAAAAATGCTCAGCTTAATTTTAAAAGTGTATTATTTGAAGAGTGTAAAATTTCTTATAGTTTAATAACTATACATATTTTGTTATTTAATCATTTCACCTCAGAGAAGGCAATAATGCTACTAAGATGGGTTATTGAGAGTGAAAGAAAAAGATGTTAATGAGGAGAAAGGAAAATAAAAAAACTATTCAGAAAGGCAGAAGATGGCTAATAACATTGCATTTAAATTTTGGAAGATTGCAGGTGCTAGGAAAGTGAAAAACCTGATGAGTTTCACAGTGTGGGAAAAGAAACTATTAGAAACTTACAGTTACATCAAGCTATTTCAAAAGTAAAATAATGAAACTTAATTGCCAATCTAATAGTACGCTTAAATTCATACATTAGATACTCTTCTCTGGATTTTGTCAAAAATCTCAAGATATCATAGCAGTATTCAATGCACAGATTAACGGTATATTTATAAATTAATTTCATTTTAAGTTAGTATCCATTCAAGAGGGATATTTTATCTTGATAATTTTTATTAAAAAGGTTTTTATTTTGTCTAAAACTGATTAATTAATAAAATATATTCTCATAATTTGTCTGCAATAATTTAAATCTATTTAATTTGTTCATTTTGCCAAATCTAATTTGTACAGACTTTTTGGCAAAATGTTATCTATCTCTATATAAATTAAGATGAACTCTTTGTCTATGTTATAATAGTATGTGTATTGATACATGAATATAATTATCCAATACTTTCTATAGCTCTGTATATAATTAATAGAGACTCTAATCAAGTTTGAATTGGTTAAGAGAGTTGGGTTAGAAAAAGATAATTCATGATTACCAAAAGAAACTTCATACAAGGAATGAAATGATATACCCGAGTGATCTTAATAAAGGGTTCAGTTCAAAATTCCTAGCACCTGAAGAAGACCCGAGCATACAACAGCCAAAACATTGTACAAATGGCAACAAAGATGAGGACAATATTCTGAATAATGCAAATAGTTTTGTCTGAACCAGTGTTTCTTAACAGTTGTCATTATGCATAGTCCTTTAAGCAAATAATATTTTACACATCATGTGTGTGATCAACTTAAATATCTTAGATGCCTTTGACAAGGTATTGCATAAGAGAGTGCTGCACCAAAACTTCCCCAGCTATAGCATCTCTGGAATAGCTGTTACAGTTATCAAGTCTTTTCTGTCAGGTCAGTCTCTGAAGGTCATTGTTAATGGCCAATCTTCAGAAGCAGATGAAATCAATGCAGTTTCTCCTTGGTTCTACTTTTTTTCTGCTTTATATTAATGATGTGCCTAAGAATATTCTCAGATTATTATTAAACATATATGCAACTGATATAGTTTATGGGTGCACTATCAAAGATTTATATGATCGGAGCCTATCAGATGATCTCTCTGCTGTCTTAGCTCTTAAAGCTCAACAAGGGAATGACTGGCTTGTATCATTCAATAACTAACATTAAGTAACGTTACATCAACACTGAGCAGTGCTGAGAAATAGTTGTGCTCACAATGAGACTCTTAGCCTTGAATGTCTATTGGGACTAAAGTTCACTCCAGACCTCAAATGAAACTAACTAACACTAAAGGTGTTGTAATAATGCTTGACTCCTTGTATCACTGAATCTTCATAGTCTATCTTTACAAGAGTTGGATCAAACCACAAATGGAGTATTGCTGCTGGAGTTGCTCAGTTTTCAATGTCTAGGGTTCAAAAGCATTTATGCCAACTTGTTGGTGATTAATTATTTTCCACTTGGCAACCACTTTTCCACAGAAGAAATGTTGCCAGCCTATCTCTACTTTTGTTCTATTTTCATGGTAAATGTTCAGATGAGCTATATTCCTTAATCCACTAGTTCTGACCTTTACAACTAGGACCTGCTATACCATGTACACAGTTGACTTTTCCTCATTCTCCTATTTCATCAGTGTGGAAAAGAACACCATGATGCAATTCATTCCACTAGAAATTTTGAAATGGCAGGCTCTACTGCTTGACATTCACGCCATAAGCTCCAATATGAACATTTCAGAGGATTTGGATATCAGTTCGAGGTAGGAGTTTGGAAAGAATTGATGAGTCTAATGGTAACTATGGAGATAATTGGAGTGATTACTAGTGATAGCAATGTTATGCCTTTATTCATTTTTCTACAGGGCCTAAGACTCAACAAAAAAGCCTACATCAAGTTCCTTGAGGAGGTAGTGCTGCTCTGGGCCAAGAGGGTGGCTGTTGGAAGATCTTATATCTGACAACAAACTCTCCACCATGCCACGCAAGCAGGAGAATCCAGTCATAGCTGTCAGACAATTTCTGCGACCTCATCACTCCTTACATCTGGCCACCTAACTCCGCAGACTCTTTGATTAGTATGTATGTGGCACAGTTGAATAAGAGATCAATAAAACTCTTTGTAACACCAAAGATAAACTGAAGGCAGGAATTATGATAGCATTCACTAACTTAAACAAGTACTCTCCAGAAGAGTTGTACGAGATTCTGAAGTAGTCTGGAGGCCATGCTTGAAGCTAATAGCAATTTTTTTTTGCATAATTTAGACAATAATCCATCCATCACATCCTGTATATATAAAATATTAAAATTATTTGTTCATATAAAACATATATATTAAGTCTAGATAAAAAATAATAAAAAAGATTTTAAAAATCATAAAGAAAAGGACCTGATTTCAATAATGAGTGACTCAGCAACGGTTGAAGTGTTATTAAATCCACCAAATCTAACAATTTTAGCTTGTTAAAATGGTTCTAGAAGAAATGTTCTGTTTAATTTACCAAATAATGTAAGTAAATGAATCCTTGAAAGTCTCTCACTGCTATATTGCTATTTTCATGGTATATATTCCGACAGACTACATTCCTACTATCCCCAGCCCTGGCCTTTATAACTGGAATGCACCAGGCCACATGCACAAGGGCAAATCATCCCCATTTCCCTCGTATTTCATTAGTAAGAAGTAAGTTCGACTTGGACAGCATCTTCCCAAGAACTGCTGCTTAGTGGAACAGACTATAGGCACAATGTTTCCCCAAACACTATAATCTTGACATCTTCAAATCTAGAGTTAACTTATCTTTCCTGAATAACCCCATGGACCTCACTTCTTGCATTTTCTTACATTCATGCAACACCCCACTGTAACCATCTACCTTGAGTGCCTCTATTTGGTGAACATTATGGATAAAAAAATATACTTACTTTTTGTATTTGCTTCTTCCTGCATTCTTGTGTTTATCATTGTCATGTGTTGTATATGTTTGCAAGAGTAACAAATGAAAAGCAACAAAGTATTGCCAGCGAGGTGGAAAAGAAAGGAGGTAACATATTAAAATAAAATCATCTATATTGCCAGTACAATGGCGCAAGGCAGAATGCCTCTTTTGTAGGTGAGGGAGGCAGCCTAGAAGATGAGAGAGTTGTGTATGTCCTGGCAATGAAGCTTGTGTTGGTTTAGTTGACTGGGAGCCCACGAGTGAACTCTTTGAACTGACTGCATACTCTGTTAAGTGTTGCCAAGCAGGTTCTTTTAAGCAGTCAGGGTGTTGTTGTTGGCATTTGTTGTCATGCTTTTGTTTTTGCTTTAGCGGCAATGTATGGGATTGACTCCTATGTTTAGATTTGGTGGGTTTAGTAACCCACATGCAATGCTCAGAACCCACATGCAGATAGCAACTTTTCTATTTTTAATTGTGCTTTTGTGGTATTCACATCCTGCCGACAGGTTTTGATGTAAAGTAAATCGGAAAGAGATTTAATTTGAAGCAGAGTATAACATCTTTTGAAATAAATTCTAATGATTTCTTATGCTTTAAATGCTTATTTTGTGCTAAGTTCTGGATCATATAAATAGAAACTCCTGTTTTCTGACACTCTGGCATTAAAATTACATTCAGAGAGATTTATTTATATTAGCTATATTTGGACCAATATTCTCAATTTTGTTATTATCACAACATTTTGGCTGTTGTATTTTCCAACCCTTTTTAGATGAAAACACCTGAAGAAGGTGCAACAGCTGAAATGATAATAACAACAAGGAGGAGGATCTTAGTCCAAATATAAATGTTAACTCTTCATCCTAGAAATAATAAAGGTATTTATTGATTTTAAAATACTTTAAAGCATATCATCTGTTATCATATCTTTTTTTGTTTTTTTAATCATTTCACTGCAAACAAGGTGATAAAAACCACTAGAATGCAAGGAACTACTGAGAGTGAAAGGAACAGGACAATAAAAGAACAGTATTCAAGGAAACAGAGGATGACAATTGGTATTTCATTTAAATTTTTGAAGGTTAAAATTAACAGGAATGTAGGAAGTCAGAAGAGAATTCCATAAGCAAGGGTGTTTTGAAAGAAAGAATGGTTGTCTTTACAAGAAATAATACTGTTTCTTATTCAAGTTCCAGTTGAAATATACAGTTTTCTTTTTAAACCAATCTCATCTGAAAATCAGTGGAAAGCACAACCAATAGAAAGTGGATGAAAAAATGGATTGGTTTTCTATCATTCACAATATAGCAAATAAAACACCGTAAATAAATCTAGTTGATATAAATTACCAATATAGATATTAGTTAACACAGGTTACCAACGTAGATATTACTTTTGTCTTAAGCAGGGGTGGGGTGATTTCAGGCTTCAAGGGAGGAAAGCTTTTACTTTTTTACCAGTTTCTCATTGACTGTAATCTTCATTAGAATAAAATCAATTTAAATACCTTGACTTTTATTGAACTTTTTGTTTATTGAAATATGCTTCAGTTTGTTATTTCAATAATTACTTATAAATTAAATTTCTGTATATGTATTCAAGTTTAAGAATCCATCAACATTTTCTATTGCTATTAAATTAGTAAAAATCTTCTTTAAAATAATCCATGTAAATTTGTATGTACTGATATGGAAAAGAATGAAGATTTTCTATAATATATGCATATTATCTGGAATGCACCTTTTCTGTTGGACAATTTTGGAATGGGGGAAGATGACATTCTGACAGATGGTGAAAAGGGTGAATTGGGCAAAAATGGTTGAGAACCACTGGTCTAAAGTAACCAAATCAATAGTAGTTAAATGAGATCTGTATCTAGACTTAAAATGATCAGTTTAATTTATGCAAAGATTTTGTTTTTTTTCAAATATGTTAAAAAAGTTAGTTCTAAATATTTCTGGTGGTTCTGTAAGAGTGTATTGAACAATTCTCAGTCCATCCTCTCTTCAGTCATATCATTTATTGTAGATGAAGTACAATACTTTGGGAAATTCTCTTTCAACTCCACATCAGAGGCAAACTTTCTTGATTTTACAAATACAACAGAGTCTCTATTGAGTGATATGCATATAACTTCTTCCATGGTTAATGCTATTATTGCTTAACTGGATCCCCACTAGGCTTGCAGATTCATCGGTATCCTTGCAAATGTTCGAAAGAAATGTGCACCTGTTCTGATTCCTGTTCTCTCCAAACTCAACAGTAAATGCATTGCTGCTTTTTCTATTTGGAAATCCTCCTCTGTAGTTCTTATCTTTAAGAGATTCTATAGGCTACATAATTCCAGCAAATATCTGAAGCACAAAATTAGAATTGCACACATAAAATTTGATCAAAATCACTGAAAACAAATTTTGAAGATAAAAAGACAAAGGCAAATTTTTCAAGCCAGTGTAAAGATTAGTAATTCTGGATTCTGATTGGACAGAAAACAACAAACGAAACTTTATGACCTGTGTCATAATTCTTACTACCTAAAAAAATATGTTTGCGATCAGAGCTGAGCATGTGATTCAAATTGACTTCTTATTCACATTTATCTATTGGCTAAGCAGCCAGAAATGACTGGAAATCAAATGGGACACCGCCATGATGTAACAAAAGAAATTTTAAATTGCTGAACTGGACACATGTCCCAGCGACACATATATGCACTCACTCACCTTCTTGTGTACTGTTTTCTTTATCTCTTTTTCTTTGTCTTTGCCTACTTGCCGTCAAAAAGAAGAAGACAGCAACAACCATAACTCAACTGACTTTTAAAGGTAATGTTGATAAGTACATTTTTCCTTTATTGCCTTTTCTTCCTCTTCACTTACTCTCTGTGTGCAAAAAGAAAGAAAGGAACAAAGATTTTACTACTACTCTGTGGATACACACAGCGAAAACATGGACTTCTCTTTTTCTGCACGGTGCAAACTCTTAATTCTTTAAACTCTTTTGTTCTATTTCTCTTAGAACATTTTTGCAGCTTAATAATTTCATACATACAATTTGATATTATGCTGTTTGAAAAATAAATTTTCATTTGTTTATACAAATGAAACAGTTTTTTTTTCTCGACCTTCTGATCTGTAGTAAATGCTGGGAAGTTTGGTTAAGGTCAATTTAATAAACCTGATTGAGCCCCTTACACTGTTGAACCTTCTGACCCCCTTGAATTATCAGTTTATTAGTCTTTTACCTCTTTTTGACAAAGTACTAGAGGCTCTAATTAGTACTGAATAGGTTAAGCATTTTGCTATCATGGCCTTCTTTCAGATAAACAATATGGCTTCTATTTCTCAAATGCATAAATGGCTATTACTAAATTTATCCATTAAGTTTTTGATAAGAAAAGTGAAGCTGTGGTTATTTTAAAGGCATTTGACAGGGTTTTGCATGGTGGCTTTCTCTACAAGCTCAAGGGCACCAATGTCTCTGGATGAATATTTGACTTAATCCAATTGTTCCAGTCAAATTGTGTAATGAAGGCTGTGTTGAATGAACACACTTCTAACTCATTTCACATTAATGAGTGGGTCTTTCAGGGCTCTATCCTTGGACCTGTGTTGTTTCTTATCCACATCGACTTTCTCAATGTCATGAGTTTCCAACTAGATATTTATGCTGATAATACAACTATTTCCTCCTGTCTTAGTTCAACAAAGTAAAACTACCAACTGCTCTAAAAACCAACTGTTAACTGGGGCAAAGAATCACTTTTGAATTTTAATACCTCCAAAACAAAACTATTTTCATTTAATCATCGTAGAAAATCTTTTTTGCCTGCCATCAACATGGATGATACCAACCTCCAGGAGAGCAACTCTTTACATTTTCTTGGGTCCACATTTTCCACTGACATGAAGTAGAATGATTATATTGTTAGGTCTAATGGGAGGAAAGTTGGTTCACTGTGTTGTACCAGACAATTTTTCTTATCAGAATCCATCTTGCACATTTATGAATCAACCATTCATCTGTGCATTGAATTTTGCTGCCATATCTGGTCTGGTGCTCCTACTAAATATCTTGAGATTCTTGACAAAATTCAAAGAAGGGTCTGTAATGTAATTTATCCTGACTTGACATCTTGACTTCAGTCTCTTTTTCAAGGATGTGATGTGGCTTTTCTTTGTTTTTTCTACAAATATTTTCATGGCAATTGTTCTGATGAGCTTTCCTCCTTATGTGGCACTGAGGCCTCAAGGAGTTAATCAGAAGAAAGAAAAAGAAAAAGGAAATAGACTATTAACTGGATGATAATTGTTGAAATTCTCAGGAAAGAAGATTGATAAGTTGGGAAGAAAATTAAAAATGAGACATTAAAAATTATGTTTTAAAATGATCAAATGAAATCAAGAACACGTTCCTGGCTTTGGAAAATCACCTAAAACAAAAAGAATGAGACAAACTGATAAAGACAGATTAATTACTGGAAATCCCTGTTTTGCTTCTGTTACAAAGACAGTTGTACCAGCATTTGGAAATGGAGAGATGGAGAATGCTGAGAAGGTGGGAGAAAAGAGAGATTAGCACTGCCTATATGGAGTGATGGTGCAACATGAAAAGTGAAGGGAGTTGGAGTTAAGGGCCAGTTTGATTCCTCTGACAACTCTCAAAAACGAGCTGAACAACCCCTAAATTTGGAAAATTACTTGAATAAACATATTGTGAAAATATGAGATTTTAAAAAAGGTTGCTGCTAAGAGTGGCAGATAACCTAACAGAATCTGGTCAGCCCCACACCTCCCAGATGCAGGACTCCATATAAGCAGGAGATTTGGTCAATTTTGAGAGCCCCCACACTACTGCTACTGAAATAAACATCATTTTTCAAAACCCCCTGACCAAGACCTTGTGTCAGTCCTGAAAACCAGAAGTTAGAAATTTAAATTACTACTAACACAGGTTAGAAACTCCAAAACAGGATCCCAGTGTCATTTGATTATAACAGTTGTGGGTAGCTAGAAAATGCTGTATGCAACAAATTATACATAAACCAAATTGTTGTTACATTTTTAACCTGAGTTAATTCCTTATTCCAAAGAATTTTTTTTTGTGTAGCTGCTAGCCATTGACCTGTTCTTCACTCTAGTTTACTTCATCAGTGATCTCCTCATACTCTGATATCAAAAACACAATGTGAAAGAGGAGTTAATGATTGTGAAGGAGACAAACACAGACACCAGGCTAGATTGAGTAGAGCTGTGCTCTTCATCATGATACCAGCAACAAATCAGAAATGTGTTAATGTGTGAGGAGTCAGCTATATGGTAAACACAGTGGTCTGAAGGAACTTGAAGACTAACGGAGGACTGAGAGGTTTACACTTGGTACTTTGACTGCATGAATTTAAGTGTACTACTATATTGGCAATTAGGTTTGCTGTTTTGCTAGCTAAATGCAACTGGAAGTTCTATTCTAATAGTTTCTTTTCTCCCATATCTCTCTCATGGAACTCATTTCACATCTTGTTTTTTTATTCTCCTTTTTCTTCACTAAAATCTTGTCATTGTCTTAGTGACATTATCACTTTGTTTGGAGTGAAAGGATTAGATAAATCTGGTCTACCAACTTCTTATTGTTGTAATGAATGAGAGATTTGTATAATGTATATTATGTTTGACATGTTACTTTTGTATAATAATCCAAGTTGAAAGCCTAGATTCATTGTCATAAAGTCTTTTGGTGAGTGGTTAAGAGAAAAGAAAAAATTTTGATTCCCTAATCTCTCTTAGCTGTATTAGAAATAACATTCATTCATCATTATATAGTAGCAAGACATTGGTGTAATGAACAGGCTAAAATTTATATTTAAAACTCTAACTTGTCAACCAAGATAAATTTTATGATAACACAAAAAAGAATATATTCTTTATAGTTCCTCCAATGACTCAGTTTATGAATGTGATCTAGAGATTAAAGATATCCATGTTTTTATTACTAACTTTTTGAATAGGTTTAATCAAACAAAATTTATTGAAACTAGATTTTATTGTTTGTAAAGTAAGAGCCTTATTGTCATTTAATTACAAATTAGTTTTACTCAGAGAATAAAAAAAAATATGTCTCCTACAGACAATCAGATGTTTCTTACCAGTCCATTACCCCTTGTTGAAATCTGCTCCACTGAACATAAGCCTGTTAAGGATCAAACTTGTTAGAACAGCCAGAAATTTGAGAGTAAAGGTCATACATTCCTTAGCTAGGTTTTACTTTGTTGTTTACTAGTAGCAAATGATTATTTTTCACTGATAATATTTTTTATTCACCGATCCTGTAAGAATGTGCTAACCTATTTGCCTATTGATATCTCTAGTGATCACCCTTGAAAACTCACAGACAGATTCTACAACCATTTACTCAAACACTACCTTGTTACATTAATTTCTTATCTTCAGACACCAGTTTTAGCTTAGACAAAAGAAGTCTCACACTTTTCAAAAGATTTTGTAAAATTAAAAATGTAAGATTTTAGGGATGAATTAAAGAAATAGATGTGACAGTTATTTTAGATTAAAAAAAGATTAATATTAGTTTTTGCCATTTTTTTCTTTACTTTTAATTTATTCATTTTTTTGTCTGAATTTAAAGTAATCTAAATCTTATTTTACTTGAGATTAATTGTTAAACTTTTAATATTTTAATTTATATATTCTAATTGCTAGGATTTATTATTATATTTTATGTACAGAAGCAAGAAAAGAAAATTGACAATTTAATAACGGCTTGTTAAATTCAATTACTTTAAAATTAAACTACACTTTTCTTCTATAATTGCTGCTTCTTTTGTTTAACTCATAGAAATCTATTATTATTTTTATCTGGGATAAGTCTTTTATAAAAATGAAGGAACTCAATGAGTGTACTGTTTTCCCAATTCCTATGACAGCTAAACTTGTAAGATTTGTTGATTTCCAAATACTTGAAAATGAATGTAATTCCATTCAAAATGACAGACACAAGGTAAGTCAAGATTTGAGTATTTATTTACTTTCTATAATTAACATGAAAAATTAAATAAAATAAAAATGCAACAAATTAGATAATGGCAATTTAAACAAGATAAAAGTAATTTTTAAAATGCTAATTCTGACTCAAGTTATTTCTTGATTTTAAAATTAATTTTGAATTAATGCATCTTTTACAAAAATTTTGGGAACCTAATTTTAAGGTGGCATCAGTTAATGAAGAAACCTGATGTATATAGGATGTGATTCTTATTGAAACCTATTTTGTTCCAAATTCCTCTAAAATATGATGGGAAAGCCAGAAAAAATATTAAGAAAATTATGAAAATTAATAATAGTATATGTACTTTATTTTTACTGTTAAAAATGATTATGGATCTGTTACTCTTGATTTCACATATGTTGCTTAAAAAGAATTTTTACACACTTACTACTTACTGTAGTTTGCTTTTGTTGTTTTCTTAGTGTAGAATAGTTGTATTATCGATCATTATTTTTTTATATTGTGAATGTAGGCAGAAATGTTGTTGTACATGTCTACAAATGGATGAATGGTTGGACAAATGTAATGTAAGACGTCTAGTTAATGTGGTTGTTGTAAATCCAACATATATATTTGTTTTTTTTTTGTCGGAGATACATTCTCCAAAGGTACATTGAATTGATATATAATGTTGGTTTAAAGTAACACATCGGTTGGTGGGGAGTCAGCTATGAATACTGTAGTAATGTTCTAAAATATTTGTAAAAAGAACAGGTTTTTCATGCTTTAACATGTGCATGACCATGACATTACAACATATAAAAAAATTCCATTTTGGATAATCTTCATGTTCTAATGAACCCTAGCAATTTGTCAACAATTATATTTGAAGCAAGAAAAAATGTACAGTAATTTTTAGCAATACAGTTTTGCAGTTACATTTGTTACCATAACTTACATCCCTGAAGATGACCTCAGAATGAGGTTGAAAGTACTTGGGTACCTTAAGAAATTAATGAAAATAACATCTGTCAATGTCACAGCTCATTTCTCACATCTTTTGATTGTAATACGTGAAAGATTATTTGTGAGTATGAACGGATTTTATTAAAAATAAGCAAACATATTGTTTGCAATTTATTTAATCTGACATATATATATTTCATTATTTACCCACTTTCTCTCACTCACCCTTCTGTGTTTCAAGCTAAAGTAGAACTGACAACTTGATTAGCCATCTTATACACTTACATAAAACTTTGATATATCTGAAGACAATGAAATTAGATTTGTAATCAACTCACTCTAATGTTAATATGTTGTTTTTTTCTGTTTCTTTCTTTTTCAATAACATCAGCTATAAACATGGTCACAATGTGCTGACCGTGTTTGGAAAAGAAAATAACACTATAACTCTAGATACATACATAAAAAAATCCATATATTCAGTTAAAAATAAAAAATAAAAATCATACTTGATAATAAATGAATAGCCGAAAGTGCTCAGATATGGAAAAACATTTGCACAATTTTTACACACTTTATGTCCGGAAAAAAGAACACCTATGCAAACACAAGAAAAATTAAATACAAAGCAGTACTTTGTCAGTTGTTTTTTTTTATAAAACCTATATAAAAGAGGAAATACTGCCCAAGTATGCAATTATATATATATATATTAATAAATATACATCATGTTATCCTACGTCTATAGCACAACTTCGAGTTTCATAGACTTTTCAATCATCAGGTGCATATTATGAACTGTTTATAATATTGCATGTAACTTTAAGTCATGCTATATATGTAAGATAATAAGCATATTTATTAATATATGTTATATTACATTGACCACTGTTTTATTAATACCAGAAAAATATTTATATATGTGTGTGTATACCCATATGTATATTTTTTCTTGATATCCATACCTATATATATATATATAGCTTAGTAATTGGAGCAAACAGTAAAAGCCAGATCTGATTGTTACCTGAGTCATAAGTTAGGCTGATTGTTTCCATAGAAATTCTTGATGTTGCTTGCATGGTCCCTCTTCATCTGTGTATGAAGTTGATGGATGGTCATAGCCTACTGCTACTTTTGTGTCTTAGATTAACCCAGTTTACTTCATGACACAACTACCCACTCCATGATTTTCATTTTATTTGGTATATTAACACTGTAAACAATTTCTTTTTCTTTTCATTTTTTTTTTTGTTTACTTGCATCTGTGTATATAATTATAAGAACAGCAGCCATAACAGCAATAGAGACCGCATTATATCATGGATAATATAATTGAAAATGGAGGTAATTTCTTACTAGTTTCTCTTATTATTTTCAAAAATTTCAAGATTTCTTTTTGCTTTTTCTCAATTTGTACAAATGTTTACAAAATAGGTTTGTAATTTATAATGTTCTTTCAACGTTGGTCATTTTACATCTACCAATTTGTTTCTCTGTTTTTGCTTACATTGTCAACCATTTTTACAATCGTCTTCAGATTTATTTTGCAGATCATAATTGCTATTTTGCCATAATTATCTCATTTCCTTGCTATTTATTTTTCTGTACATGTTTCGACTTCAAGATGGATAACTACAATGAAATGAAACGTTAATCTATCATGTATAAAATAGGTTAATCTCCAGAATAATTATTAAGCAAATAAAAATAATATTAGACAAACTCTACAAAATAACCAAATAAGTTTTCTTCTTTTCTCATTCAGTTTTTTATATTTAAAGAGTATAACAGTCTAGAAGTTAACATGGGATGTTTTCTTTTTTTTGAAGACTTTTGCTCATAAGCAGAATATTTTCAAATTTCCTTTTCATATATAAACAGTGATCTATCATCTAAGTAGCATTAAAATCCAACACCATAAAGACATGCCTCTTATATATTTGCTTTTCTCATAAATCAATAAAGCTTCATAATCCTGTTCTCGTATTTTGATAAATTACTAGAAATTAAGAAAGATCATAAAAAATGATGATAGCATTAAATGGTTAGGACAGAGATTATACTTTCTCTAATTCAACTTAGAGTTTTGTATTTATTTTATAAATAATTTTTTTCAACATGTACATGAGAGCATTATAATTTTATAATGACAGGGTGCTGAAAATTTACCAGCCTAACCAAGAAACTGTTTGTAAAACATACCTGATATTTGACAGATTTACAGAAGTGAGTCAGGCCAAGAACTTTTCAGCACAGTTTCGTATAATAACATTTGAGATGGTACTTATTTTTTAATTTGTTAGAATTGTGATAGTTTTCTCTTTGAATTCAATTTACAAATTATTAATACATATAAATATCTAATACAGAATTACTCTATTCATCATCATCGTCGTCCTTATTTATTTGGAAATACACTGGGCAGGTTGGAAAAAAAAGCTTAGTGGTTAAAATATCTCATTTTGAATGGAAGTTAATCATGAAATATTGATCACTTTCCTTAACTCTTTGCATATTTGACTAATATATATTTCTCCTGACTCCTGTACTTTAAGGTTTGCTAATGTCCGAGGTTTGAGCTTAGAGGTATATATAAAAATATATTTAAAACTGTTTAGATTTATGAATAAAATGTTTAATAAAAAAAGATTTTAACTCTTATCAGAAAATATTCATACTTAATTGATAAAAAATAAACAATATAGGCCAAAAGTTTGGGGCTATCCTCTGGATTTAGTGCTTAGTATGTTTTATACCTTCTTTCATTTAATTCATACCTAATAAGCTTGGGTGCTGAAACTATTTCATCTATTAGTGCATGGCATCCAATTTTTTAAAGAGACATTAAAGGTTACTTAAAATTTAAAAATTCACCAACCCAAGTGAATGTTACCATTAAATTTGAAGGAAACTTTATGCAATAATAGGGTAATTTTGTTATTATTATTATCATTATTGTATCTATACTGAAACCGTTCAAGAAGAGAAAGTCTTTCTGGCTCAAAGAGAGCTCTTAAATTAGTTTTAAAAAAGGCAGCAACTTTCAATTTTGAGGCAATTTTCTAAAGTGGCTCCAAACCTTTTGTCTATAGTGTCTGAGGAAGCAAACATTTTTTTTTCTTTCATTTAGAAAAGTTACTTTAGTATAAAACTGAAAATAAGTTTAATTTGTCATTCTGAATCCGCTTTGTGTATCTGAATATATTCAACATTAAGAAAAACTGATCTTCACTTTTTGACAATGATTTTTTTTTAATTTTTGTTCTAATTTGAACCATCTGTTTGTTTGCTTTTTAGAGGGGGGTATTTTTATGAATTAAGTAAATGCTATGTAAAAAATAATAAAATTTTTGTTTTGAATTCAGAAACTATCAAAACACTTTTCATTAAATTTTGCATGAAAAATAAATTTTCTAAGAAGCTTACCATATATCCCAGAATTTGGCCAGGAATTGTTCCAAATTTGAGGAATCTGTCCCAGTGATAGACCTCTTGGTATGTGTGTTGTGGTGCAGTGGATATTGGCTGGGAAGGAGAAATCAGAGAGCTAAGTTTGAATTCCAGTTGAATTTGTTGCATTCACTGATGCACAAAAAAGTATTAACCTGTCTCTTCTCTCTTCAGCTATGGGTTAAATAGCAGGACAGATTGGTTTCTATAGCCTTGGTTGGCAACCAATCTACCACAAAAAAAGTAATGGCAACCTACTGTGGGAAGTTTTCAACTTTCTCTTTCTGATTCTAAATATAAGTGTCCTTTTTGTTCCCATTATCCTTAAAACTTCTTGTTATTCATATGTTCAGGTATCCTTGGTATCCTTCTGTAGAACCACATTATCTCAACTCTCTTCTTCATTTGAGAAAATTGTCCTAAATTTGCTACCATAGAGGAGGACTGATATTACATGCTGCTAATATTAGCTAATATTAGCTAACACTATTCATTTATTTTGTTTATGTGTGTATCAGCATTAAAGCTCAGTGAGTGCCTGATTTGAGAATTGGAATTCATGGTAAGCCTAAATAAACATCAAAATTTAAACAAAATAGTTTACATTTACTTCTTTGTTAATAAAATAATAAAAATAAAAGTTGTATGTGTGTTGTGAAGACCTAAACACTGAACCATTTAAAACCCCATGAGAAGTACAAGAAGGAGAGGAGAGCCCCAATCTATTTAATCTCATACAACTGCACATATACAAGCATGTAAAGAGAAAAAAGAAATTCCACTGTTTGGTCATTTTGGGAAGTGGGCAAGGCCAAGAACTTTTCAGTACTCCATTATAAATTTTAATAATTTTGGTTCTCTTTTTGAACTGTATTTTAAAAAAGAAATAAGAGAAGCTCCAAGATGGTTTGTTTGTCACAACAAAAACAATCCAATTACTGCCATCAACGTATCTACATCAGGCTGAGACTTGTAGCAAAATCTCAAGCATAGGTATAAACTGTTAACCTTGTGTGAAGTTTTGTTATCAGCAAATTAAATCTTTTTCAGGTGCATTTTATTTTAATTATTCATTTTGTCAAGAAGCATTTTAATCTATTGGCACCAGCAGAGAATAAAATAGAACAAAAACAAAGTAAGATTAAAAAAAAAAATACTTCATTTGTATCTGTTAAAGGCAGTTTTAAATGAATACACAAGAAATATGAATTATGTTTTTTATTGAGGTGTAGCATTTGTCTCATATATCTTTATGCTAAGTGCTTTATGACATGATACTGAAAACATATCATCATTACCATCAACTCCATGACCAGGGTTGCTGCACAGATGGGCACCTAACCACTCCTCCTATATATCTGGGTTTAAACCAGAGATATTCATTCATACATAACTTGTCTCGGGCAAATAAACCTGGCGGAGACTATCCTTTTATAGGTCAAACCACAGCAGATGATCTCCACCTTGAAGGCTTGACTTGGTCAAAGACACATGGCTGTTGGTTCCTTCAAGAGAACATTCTACTTTGGCTGCTGACTTCAGTCTTGAAAGACCCCTGGTTATCACCACACTGGCTGTATATATACCTATGGAGCCCATTGTGCTAGGTGACTGTTGAACATACAACTAGGTTCATTTGCTTTTTGACAGGTAACATTTCTTATCCTGTTGGATGTCTTGCCACTTTCCTCCACTGGTTTAGTTGCTGATTAGGTGTTCAGCAGCTAGTAGTGGTTTACATGGCACCAGTAGAACTTTTAGAGTGACTCTACATAGATTGAAAACCCAGTTGCCTGTATAGAATAATTGGCTGCGTAATTAGCAAAAATGTGTAATTGGTTATATAATTAGAAAAAATGCTCAACAAATGGAATTGGAAAAGTTTCCAAGAAACAATAAGTAGAGCAAGAAAAAGAATAGATCCAAATAATATTAAGCAAACAATATGTATACAAGACAAAAGTAGG